>CM076984.1:32873115-32875615 GCA_039105355.1 Benthosema pterotum | reverse complement strand
CTGGTTTCCACATTGCAGTGTTGACACTACTTTTGTTGTGAGCACTTTTTGCACCACTACTCCCTATAGTGAAGACATGCAGGTGGAACTAAAGCTAATTTTCCTATAAGGAAACGGCAAAAAAGAAAGGATAGGCGAAACAAATTAAGAGTGAGCGCTTATTAAAGGAGGAGCCGATAATTAAGAAAGGTAGATCCCGAAACCCGTCGAACGAACATCCTCGAACGAAACCAAGTCTGTCGGCACTTTGAAGCTCCCCACCGGCGTAACCGTACGTGGCACGCTATGAAAAGGGAGAGAAATGGAAAGAGAACAGAAGAAATTGCCGGAGAGGAGAAGAAGAAGAAGACGAAGAAGAAGAAACAAATTCACAGTAAAATGAGATATGCCTCTGCTTTGAACATATCACACCTTCTCCTGAGCAGAACAGCATGTTTCAGCCCACGCAGCATGCCTGGAAATAGCAGGCGAAAAGTCTCTCCATCACTCTCGCTTCTGCAACCATATGCCGTCGTTTTATTCACCTTTCCCCTCTCTCTCTCTCTCTCTCTCTCTCTCTCTCTCTCTCTGCTCTCTCTCTCTCTCTGCCCCTCCAGGGCCGGATCTAGAGGAGGGCAGGGGTGGGCAGTGCCCACCCAAACGTGCATCCTGCCCACCCAAATAAAGGGAATATCAGCGGTTTTCAACCAGTGGTCCAGGGACCACCAGTGGTCCTTGAGAGAGTTCTAGGTGGTCACCCAGCTAAATGGTGGAAAGTTGGTTAACCAGGTGTAACTCTTTGAGAGCGTAAAAATGAAACCAAATGCACCCACGCGGGTCCATTTGGTTTCATGTTTACGCTCTCAAGAGTTAAAATATCCATCATGTGAATCAGCCCAAATTTACACAGCTAGAGAAAGTAGAAGATTAATGGTAATTTTGATCTGTATGTTGGACTGTTTAGTTTCCCAAATCCAGCCTGGAATTGTGGACAAAAGCAAAATAAAACGTTTACCGGTAGTTTGGGGGGTCTGTGGTCCTCTGTGGCTCAAATGCCAAATAAGTAGTGGGCCTTGGTGTCAAAAAGGTGGAAAACCACTGCTTCATATGAAAAACTTTGGAGGTGCCCACCCTAGTCAGGGGTTGACACTAAGGTCTCCGAGGCACTTGCCCATCGGGCAAGTGCAAGTCAGTTTCTACTTGCCCTCAGGTCATGGTCACTTGCCCCCCAAAATATATCGTAAATTTTGCATTTACGTTTACTTTCTACTTGGTGCTTTAAACATTTCCTTTCGCAGTCAAAGACTGTTTTGTTTAAGTCACAAATCTCACAATCAGCTACAATAAATATTCAACTTGTAAATCAGTGTAAATCAGTGGTTCCCACAGTGGTCACAGACTCAGCAAAATGATAGTTTGGAACCAAATGGACCTGGGAGAGAGATAGGAGAGATACTGTAGCTAGAAAGCAGGGAAAGACACAGAGGCAGAGCGCAATAACCACCTTCAAGACAAATTATCCCATGTTGTGTTATAGTGCACACAAGTCGCACACTTGCCCGTTCGGCCAACCAGGTAGCAGTCTTCACTTGCCTGACCATTTTTTTTACTTGCCCCGGGCAAGCGGGCAAGTGTTAGTGTCAAGCCCTGCTAGTAGGGCTGGCTAACTCCGGCCCTGCAGTCTCCCTCTCTGTCTCTGTCTCTCTCTAACTCTAACTCTCCCTCTCTCTCTCTCTCTATCTCTATCTCTATCTCGTTGCGTTCGACTCTTTCTTCCCCTTGCTCGTACCTGACCCTTGCGGTGAGTCCGTGAGAGAGACGCTAAATCACCGCCTTGGCCCTTTCTGTTGCAATACAGAAAAATGCCGGTCAGTTCTCTGGACGCGATCTCTTGTGATGTTTCCCCGTTGATTTACGAGTTCCCATTTTTTTAATTTATTTATTTTTTCTCTCTCCCGGGGCCCACGGGATATGGAACCTGTGGGTCGCGGGGCAAGTTGCCAGGCTAACATCAGATTGACAACCCAGGCTGCAGCAACGTTTCGGTTTTCAATCTGTGTACAACTACTACCACAAGGCAGCGCTGTAACGCTGAGCGTGGGCATGCACAGACCAGGGGCGGATGTAACATTTCCCAATTTGGGGGGGGGGGGGGGGGGGGGGCAGGAGAAAATAGTATGGGGGCAGCTTCGTCGCCCGATGCGATGAAGCTGCCCCCATACCATTTTCAGTTACAGGACTTTTATTAGTCAAGTAAAGCATCAATAATAACATCAGTTGTTGTTGTTGCAACAGACACGCAGCATGCATAAAGCTAAAGGTCTGACTCAGAGTTTTCTGTTTTCAATGATGAAATGCTGTTGGTTTAGTGGTGGTGTAGTTAGTTAGTAGCAGTAGTAGTGTTTCAACTAATTGTATATATAAGCACTTCAATTTGAAATATCTTGGGTTGTTTTGCATTCCATCATGTTTGGTGCATGGGGCAGTCGGGGCATTTAGGGGGGCATTGCCCCCCCCCCCA
>CM076984.1:32723115-32868115 GCA_039105355.1 Benthosema pterotum | reverse complement strand
CACACACACAGAAAGAAAGAAAGCCCTTCGTTAGTGCAGAAAGTCATAACGACTCTCCACCCACACTGCAGCGTATATGCGCCGCGAAGCTCTCGCTGAAGTGAAGTGTCCTTTTAAACAAAAAGGGCAATAAAGACACAGACATCGCTAATGACTGCTGCTTTACTCCGGCACACAACAACAACGACGACAAACAAGGACTCACTGAGATGTACTGCATACTGCTGCTGTCGCCGGCTTACGTTAAGTGATCTAAATAGGCACTTTAGGCTGCCGCATTGTCAGAGCGACTCACCTTACCGGAGGTATACGGCTGCTGTGACGCGATCGCCCGATAGCTGTCAAAATCGTTAAGCAAACAGCCACCTGCGACGACGACGGGTTACCATGGTGACACGACGTCTATGCATTGTGCGTCAAACATCCGTTGTGGACACTATGTTAAATTGTAGGTTCTGCTGTAGTAGGAGTGGCTGCTACGGCATGCATGTTTATCTATCGAGTCTATCGAGTATGAATGCATCGACTGCTTAGTCCCTCTTGTCTCGCTTGATGGTAAAATTCAGGGAAACTGACGGTACTGATGAGAATAGATGTACTGTACGTTGACCAAAATTGTAAACTATTGGCCACTATTGTAAACAAGTGTATGCTTAACTAGTGTGTCCAGTCAGCTTTTTCAGATTTGAAGTAGTTGTACTTGAATTGTACTGTAATCCTCCAAGCTGTTATCAGTTTTGTAGCAGTGTGTACTTGACTTGTACTGTAACTCTCATCTCTGTTAATAAAAAAAAAAAAAAACATTCATTCATTCATTTTTTTCATTCATTCGTTCATTCACATTACTGGTGATGGTGAGAGATTGTACTTTATACCCGCCCATTTGGTCCAAATGGATGGGTAGGTTAGGTTCATGTTTTTATGTTTTTCACATTAAAGGGGTAGTAAGTGATAGCATATGTGCTGTTAGTCTGTTGCACTTCCCTCTATTGTATGTGTGTGCATGTGCACATCTTGTTACCGAGCTGGGGGACCGGAGGGTTTATCAAATCACTGAATGCTCCTTTAATTAGCAGGCGCAAGTAAGGCGATCGGTACGTGGGGTCAGGTAGGCCATGGCCTACTTGTGTGCAACGTCAAGTTTGCACTCTAGCGAGCGCTAATCTAGTTAGTATCATTTCATTCTAGTTGCAGGCAGCTCTACATACAGTAGTCTGTCTCTCTGTCTATATCATTATTGTACATTCATATACTCTGTGTATTGAAAGAAGAATATCTGGTGGGGAAAACAAATAAATGTCTTTCAGCAGAGACATTTATAGGTTATAAGGTATGTTACAAGATGTTCCGACAAGACTAGTGGCTCAGCTCAGCATGCGAGACGAGATCTTCATAAAAGTACGAGTTATATTCATAAAGTAGAGGTTTTTATAACGGCACGCAGCAGCAGCACGCCTCCTGACCACCACACACGTACTGTCATCATCAGCCCTAATCAGCTTTGCCTTGAAAAGGAATACGGGAATATTGAAACCAAAACCAGACTCCCACATGATTCCGCATTAACTTTGAAATATTATTCTGAGAGCTGTGGATTTATTGCCCTCTATTTCCCCTCCTCGTCTGCCTCTGTTCCCCTACACACGCTTTTCTGCATGGCTGTTCAGGCACACGCACACACACGCACACACACACGCACGCACGCACGCACGCACGCACGCACGCACGCACGCACGCACGCACGCACATAGACGGAAGCATGCACACAGTGAGACAATTCACTGATGCATGAGGCAACACAAGACACACACGCATACACCAGGAAACACACCGCAGATGCAAGTACACACGCACACACGCACACACACGCACACACACACACACAGACACACACACACACACACACACACACAAAAGCTGGTTTTATTAGACTCTTAGTCTCTTCTGGCACACAGCAGCTAAAGAGAGGAGCTAGGGAAAAGGCTAGGGTGTCGTCGACCTCAATAATCCGACTCCCCCTTTTCCATTTACCCTCGGCGCACTCTCTGGTGTACCCTGGTGCACTCTGGTGGCTGCCGGTGCACCCGCCGGCCGCGCACAGCTCTGTGCGGTAGCGAAACCTTTTGTTCTGCTATAGTTCAGAAGCACGCGAGAGAGAGAGAGAGAGAGAGAGAGAGAGAGAGAGAGAGAGAGAGAGAGAGAGAGAGAGAGAGAGAGAGAGAGAGAGAGAGAGAGAGAGACAGAGAGAGAGAGAGAGAGAGAGAGAGGGGCGGATCTAGGCATGGGCATATGGGGGGGGAACAATGCCCCCCTAAATGCCCAGACTGCCCCTGCACCAAACATGATGGCATGCAAAACAACAACCCAAGATATTCTAAAGTAAAGTGCTTATATTTAAAGTGATTTAAAACACTACTACTGCTACTAACTAACTACAGCTGTGTCACCACTAAACCAACAGCATTTCATCATGGAAAACAGAAAACTCTCTGAGTCAGACCTTTAGCTTTATGCTTGCAACTTCAACAACAACTGATGTTATTATTGATGCTTTACTAGACTAATAAAAGTCCTGTAACCGAAACTGGTATGAGTGCGTGTCTCTTCGCGCCACGGGCGTTGAAGCCGCCCCCATACCATTTTTTCTTGCCCCCCCAATTGGGAAATGTTACATCTGCCCCCGAGAGAGAGAGAGAGAGAGAGAGAGAGAGAGAGAGAGAGAGAGCTTCTGTTCTCTAAAAGCCTGATGGGGATGGACAGCCAGGATGCAGATGACCTTGAATTCAACCCTATCCTCCCTCCTACCCACAGACCAGAGCCAGTGTTGCCAACTGCCAAAATGCACTATAATAGTGGTACTTTCAAAATGCACTAGAATGCGCGGCTAGAGCAGTGGGTTCTCAACCATTTTCATTCCAGGGCCATACCACTACTTAATTCTTGATTTTGTTTGTTTTGCTTGTTTTGTTTCCCAAATCCAGCCTGGAATTATGAACAAAAGCAAAATAAATCGTTAGATTTGGGGTCTGTGGAGCTAAAATATACTCAAACGGTGGTCCGTGGCTCAAATCCTGAATAAATGGTGGTCCCTGGGATGAAAAAGGTTGAAAACCCCTGGTCTACTCTATACTGTCAAACTGTCTATTTGTACTCCATGTACTGTTCTCCCTGTTGGGACCCCCTCTAAAATGAGATGCTGCATCTCAAGGGGCTAACTCTAAACTCTAATGTTGGTCAAAATAGCGATTCTTCTACATTTTCCAAATGTGTAGATTTTTGAAAATTTAAATATGATTTAACTCTTGGGAGCGTAAAAATGAAACCAAATGGACCCCGTAAGGGTCCATTTCATTTCACAATCTCAAGAGTTACAGATCTATAAGGGTCCATTTGGTTACCAATGGTCCATTGTAGGAAGGAAGGAGAACTCTATCATAGGAGGAAAAATGGTAAAGAACGAGGGTTTTATCTCTGGCACCTGTCAACCAATTTTCCTCCAACTCACCAGCAAAAAAGCACTAGGAGTTTTTCACTAATTGTGGTGCTAGATAGAGGGGGGGTCTGGAAAAAAGCTAAATATAGCAACAAATGCACCGAGTTGGCAACACTGAGAGCACAAGCAAAGCTATGCCTGACAGAGACCCCACTCCTCCTCCTCCTCCTCCTCCTCCTCCTCCTCCTCCTCCTCCTCCTCCTCCTCCTCCTCCTCCTCCCCTGGATGTAAAACTCCAGCTGCACATTTACAGCTAATGTTCAATAAACGCCAGTCCATTTGCCTCCCCAGATGACCTTTCCACTGCAGCACTGTTGCACGCACAACACGCACAAACACGCACACGAATAGTACATTATAGTATACATATCGCCCTGCGCATTCAGCCTTATATACTGCAGCAGGAGGGGTTTCAACCCTTTTCATGTCAAGGTCCATTATTTTCTCTCCATCCGCACCACGGGTCACCCATTTGATGACATTTTCAACCTCTCAGGAACTGGGACGACAAATAGGGACAACACGCTGCATGAACAGCAGCTTGAGCACTCGGCTTCTGACCGCTCAATGTCGCCCACTCTTCCACTAGATTGTCTACTGACTGTAATGATAGGCTGCTGCTCGATCGCACTTTTTAGTCACGTTATGTAATTTCCGTTCTCCATCGCAACATTGTTGAAAGCATTAGCAAGTAAGGAGTAATGGCCAAATTGGGAAATGTTATATACGGCCCTGGGAACATGGGAAAGTAATATCTTTGAATCAAGTAATAAGTAATATATTATTTTTGAAAGTGGTCATGAGTAAAGATATTACAGTTAATTTTACAATCTCATAGTGAAGGATCTATAAAAGGAACCATTTGATCATGGGCTACTGGTGGTGTGTTAGTGAAGAAATGTTAACTTTGATCCACGATAGAAATGTATTCATCATTCACATGAGAGACGCAGTGCAAAATCCTAAACAAATATAGATATAAAATAATGTAAACACATTTTCTCTAATTACATTTTGGCCACTCATAACACACCGGTATTGCAGCCACAGAGTTGCAGTTGTATTGCTTGAGGAGCAAAAAAATAAATCCTTCTGATTCTGATTCTTCGGAATATCAAAACATCTATTTGGGCCTCTTCCTTAAAAACAACTTCTTTCTATTTTTTAATGAAGGTAATATGCCACATACAGTATACTTTCTGGCTACCACATTATACTAGTCTTATCAAAGTCAGTTCTAATGAAACCAGACAGATACTGAGAAGGAGCCCAGCATTTCATAGAGGAGAAGCTGACAGTTTGTTCGTTCAAACCAAGCACATATAAAGATAAATAACTGGTTCAGCATTATAAGTCTTTATTATAGTTGCGGTGTGGACTCTGTCAACCAACCTGACTTAAAATGCGTTTTAGTGTATATTGCTTTAAAGGACCACTTCACCACTTTTCAATGTATCTTCATATAATAGGTCCTATAATGTACATGATAAAATACCACATTTTTTTTCTACTCAGTGTGTGTCTCATGCACAGGAGGGCTGTGGGCAGTTCAGAAACTCCTTAAATACATTATACTTATCCACTATAACTAGAATTGAACATTTAAAACACATAATATGTTATTTAGTTTAACAATAGTTCATAATTTCATCCCTTGGGTGCGCCATTTTACAGGAGGGCTCCAAATTGATTAGAAATGCCACTGCATGGCAAGTTTGTCCGAATGCCTAACATACATATTCATTCAGGGGGTTGTGAGAACCACTGGCTTTAGGGGTGTGCTGAAATATCGTTATCATGGTAATATCGTATAATTCCACCCTCAATATATATCACATATTCCTCAGCAAATATCACAATATTTGCTGAGGGATAATTCTGGGAGGAAAAAACGGTCGCAGAACTAAAATGTTAAATGACTTCTATAGCTCCTTCATTCCCAAAAAACAAACACAAGATAAAAACAAAAAGTCTAGTATGAGAATCGGTTGAGACAAATAAAAGCTAATATTAATACCTGAGGATATACAGTACATTAGTAAGTTCTGATTTTTGCCTTTTAGTTTTTTATTCATTTATTTATTGTTTTTTTGTTTTTGTTTTCCAGCTGCAGTTACAGTATCATGATATATATCGTTGATGAATTTCATGCAATATATTGATATATTGCAAATATCGCAAAATGTCAAATATCATGATATATTCATTATCAAAGGCCTAATATCGCCACCTATATCGTATCGTGAGGTACCAATATCGTCCCAGCCCTACTTTACATACTGTATGTCAGACAACCGCTTTGAGGTCTGCCTCATATTCACAGCTGCCGTGTTTTTTTTTAAACCGCTGTTGTGTTGAAGCTGAACTTAACACTACAATTACAAACATCAGCCAAAAGGGTTTCATGCCCTTCCAATTAACGCTTACTCCACCAGCATTTTTTTCATTGTTCTATGTAGCTACTGCCAGCGATGTAAAAAAGCACAAGTCATATTTCATATTATTTTCTATGTTTCCTGTCGGACATTTTAGATCGGCGCACAGGATGTGGCTTCCGGTCCGTCTCTTATTTGGGTTCCCGGAAAGAGGAGGCTAGTGCTGCTCGCGGGCCGCTAACATCAGGATCGCATCAAACAATAGTGCTACTGAGGAAGCTCCTACATTTGAGCATTGGATGAACGAGATGACTAGCACACTACACCTTGAGAGAATAGGGTATTTCTTGAAAAACAGGGTGAGGCAATTTGATAAGATATGGCAGCCCCTCGTTCGTTACCTGAGCATGACTAACTATAATTTTAAGACATTCTCCGTGAACACTGTTCATGAATATTCTATATTCTACTCCCACAATTGTGGTGAGATGCAGTGTCGCTGAGCAGTAGGGGTGGGAGGGATTAGGGATCATTGTATTTTATTTTCTTTCCTTTATGCTTTCTGAATTATATACTGTATTATTGCCAATGTTGCTTTATTTTTATTTTTATTTATGTTATTATTATTTTGTAAATACTGTAAATACTGTTTAATTGTACAGTGTCTTCAATAAAACCTCAATTGACAAAAAAATAAATAAATAAATAATCAAAGATTGCCGTAGATCTTTTGCAGTGGCAGGGTACCATGACTGTATTTGATAAGCGTAGATCTGCGGCAATAGCAGCAAAACGGTTAACACGCTGGGTTTTACAATGGACCCTCTTTCTCTGCTTCCCATATGTGCTCAGACTGAGGCATCTTGGTGGGAGTATGTGGGCTAATTAAGTGGCGGTGGTTGTGGTCACCCACATCACCGTTCTCTTCTTGGCACTTCTAAGCGTTTTCTTTTTTTTTCTCCCGGGAGACCGGCGGCTCGTGCTGCATGCGAGCGCTGGCTGGTCCTCAAAATAAAGATGGCTGAACAAACACCTCACTAACAAATTCAGAGATGGCACGCGTCCATCGCCGTCTTCTCTCCCCGTTATAAGTGCCAGCACAATGTGCCACTCCATATCTCAAGAGGAGCTGCTTTTTAAATGTATTATTATTGTGGTTTTTCTTAATCACATCAAGGCTTTCTACCAGGGGCGGACGTAACATGTCCCATTTGGGGGGGGGGGGGGGGGGGGGGGGGGCAAGAGAACATGTTGGAGGGGCAAGAGAAAATGGTATGAAGCCGCACCCATACCATTTTCGGTTACAGGACTTTTATTAGTCAAGTGAAGCAACAATAATAGGCCTAACATCAGTTGTTGTTGAAGTTGCAACAGACACACAGCATGCATAAAGCTAAAGTTCTGACTCAGAGAGTTTTCTGTTTTCAATGATGAAATGCTGTTGGTTTAGTGGTGCCAAAATTGTAGTTAGTATAGCAGTAGTAGTGTTCATTCAGTGTTGATTGAGTGTTCAAATAATTTTAAATATAAGCAGTTTCATTTGAAATATCTTGGGTTGTTTTGCATGGCATTGTGTTTGGGTGGTGCAGACTGGGTATTTAGGGGGGCATTGCCCCCCTTGCCCATGCCTAGATCCGCCCCTGCTTTCTACTCAATTTCAAGGGAAGGCAAAGAAGACAATCGGCCTTCAAAGCCCAAAGAGGACGGAAGCGATCAGGATGTTTTTGTTTTAGTTGTGATTGGACGCAATTGGATTGTTTGTCAGCAGCACACCATGTTTCAGCATATCATGGTCCTTATTTACAATTATGTTTTCATAAGAGTTTTCATAGTGTTTCTTCCTTTTACTGGTCAAATGAGTCAAATAGAATCCAAATAATCCCTCCTTAATCTTTATTATTGATATCAAACCGGTTTCTTTTTATTTATTTTTTGGCTTGGCTCCACGTCTGGAGTAAACCAAGGAACGCAACGACAACATGCAGACCAAATTAAGCGCCAATGTTGCGGTTCCTGTGATTGTTACATTCTAAGTAGCCTGGCCTAAACTGAAATGATTTGGGCCTGTGCTACTGTACGTCACATCATTCGGAGCCACGCCCACCCCGAAAGGTTGACTCCCACTTCTAGGCCACCGTGGCTAACAAATTAGTCCAGGCTTTCCGTTTTTTTGCACAACGCGGACGAAAAATGAAAGCCTGGGTGTCGAGGCTACATTCTTAGAGGCTCGGCAGTCTGTGCGTGGTTCCTGTGTCCTAAGTGCAGCGGTATTTGGATTAAACTACCAGTAAACCTTCTACATTAAATTACATCCTGTAAATTACATAAAAAAGATAAGTACATTTGCAAAGCAGGGTAATTTATACATCTGATTTCCCGAAATACACAGTCTACTTTACAGTATAGTCTCTGTTGGAAACATGATGGTCGGTACACACACACACACACCACACACACACACACACACACACACACACACACACACACACACACACACCACACACACACACACAACACCACACACACACACACACACACACACACACACACACACACACACACGGCGATTTAGGCACACATCACTCAACCCAGCACCTCCCATCCAGTCGGCATATATATAGAGTCAGCGGCCGGGGTCACGTTTCCACTTCATGATAACACTTTAATCCCATTTAATTCTGTAATCGCTGATAGTAAATGGGTGCCCCCCACCCCCTCCCCGAACCAGCCGCGGTGTGGGTGCCAGGGGATTTTCAACTACTTCTGCCGGCTATCCTGGGGTTTTACATCAAACAGTGACACCACCACCCACCCCCACAGTCAGGCAGGGGCGGATATAACATTTCCCAATTGGGGGGGCAGGAGAAAATGGCATGGGCAGCTTCATCGCCCGTGGCGTGAAGCAATACGGGCGATGAAGCCGCACCCATACCATTTTCAGTTACAGGACTTTTATTAGGCAAGTATAAGCATCAATAATAACATCAGTTGTTGTTGAAGTTGCAGCAGACACGCAGCATGCATAAAGCTAAAGGTCTGACTCAGAGAGTTTTCTGTTTTCAATGATGAAATGCTGTTGGTTTAGTGGTGACACAGCTGTAGTTAGTTAGTAGCAGTAGTAGTGTTTCAAATCATTTTAAATATAAGCACTTTAATTTGAAATATCTTGGTTTGTTTTGCATGCTTGCATCATGTTTGTTAGGTGGGGCAGTCAGGGCATTTAAGGGGGGCATTTAGGGGGGCATTGTTGCCCCCCCCCCCCCCCCATGCCTAGATCCGCCCCTGCAGCCAAAGGACAAGGAGCTGACATTAGGATCAGCGTCTCTCTCATCATCAGCACTGATATTAGCTCACATTCTACTCTCTCTCTCTCTTATTCCTCTCACTGACTATCTTCCAGGTGGGACGACGGGAGGAAAGGTGAGAAGAGACAAGAGGCTACCCCCGGGAGGGGTCCACGCCATGCCGCGCCGCGCGGTGCTGCCGTCTCGCACTATTAAGCGATACAATCAAAGTAATGAGTGAGCTTCAGAGAGTGCAACGTGGAGGGGGTTCAAACCGCGGTGCGTGGCTTATATTTTATTATCATTTCCTTTTGGAAAATTATACACCTCTGTGCGTCACACACACACACACACACACACACAGTACCTAAGATAGTGGTTATACATCTGCATTAGCTAATTTACGTGACATTTTGGGCCCAGTTAGAAAGTGGTATGTATTCTGCGTTGTGGGAAACGTTAAACAGACAGTGTGGTGCGGTGTGTGCAGAGCTTGACACTAACACTTGCCCGCTTGCCCGGGGCAAGTCAAAAAAAATGGTGGGGCAAGTGAAGACTGCTACCTGGTTGCCCGATCGGGCAAGTGTGCAACTTAGTGCACTATAACACAACACAAGATAAATTTGTCTTGAAGGCAGTCATTGCACTCTGCCTCTGTGTCTTTCCCTGCTTTCTAGCTATCCACAATTCCAGGCTGGATTTGGGAAACAAAACAGGCAATTTAACTTTCACATCAAAATGGCCTAATCTTCTACATTCTCTAGTTGTGTAGACTGGGGTAATTAACTCATTGACCGCGATCGGATCTTCTTTGTTTCCTCTCCATTGCCGCGGCTCAAACCAGTTCGATCGAAGCCCTTATTTTTGAAGCTCAGATCTCCTAAACAGGATGTGCTGTTTCTGTTATGCTGTGTCCTGTTGTCTTGCCTAATCAATCATCTGGCGATGTACCCAAAAACATCCGGTTCACAAGTCAGGAAGAGCTGTGTAGCCCTGCTGCTTAACCCATGCGCCAGCGACATTGAGGGGGCAAACCGGAGGAGAGCCGTTTGAATGCATTGGGTTGAATGCATGTCAATGGGACGGAAAAAAAAAAAAGTTGTCCCCAATTCTGTCCCAAATGAAAGTCAGCAACGGGATGATCATCAGACGATGCGCACGGACTAATAGTTGGATTAAAGAATGAAATCTACATCTCGTCGTGATACGAGCCGTCGTCGTGACCGGCGGGGTATTCTAACGGGATGTCCACGAGCAGCGCGTGGACGGCAGAAAAACTATTAAGATGATGAATTGTAACTCTTGGGAGCCTAAAAATGAAACCAAATTCATTTTTACGTTCTCATGAGTTACATCTGCAAAATTTACAATATATTTTAGGGGGCAAGTGACCATGAGCTGAGGGCAAGTAGAACCTGACTGCAGAGACTCTGTCCGTGGTGCTGAAATGAGCTTTCTGTTACTCTGTCCGTGGTGCTGAAATGAGCTTTCTGTTATGGTAGCTGTAGTGACTCTGTCCGTGGTACTGAAATGAGCTTTCTGTTACTCTGTCCGTGGTGCTGAAATGAGCTTTCTGTTATGGTAGCTGTAGTGACTCTGTCCGTGGTGCTGAAATGTATATTTGCTGGAATGTATATTTACTTGCCCCCTATATATTTTAGGGGGCAAGTGACCATGAGCTGAGGGCAAGTAGAACCTGACTTGCACTTGCCCGATGGGCAAGTGCCTCCGAGACCTTAGTGTCAACCCCTGGTGTGTATATAATCATTTCCATCATCCTCTCTCTCTCTCCAGCCACAGCGGAGCTCGCACGCCCCAATATCTCTTTCATGTTCTCTCTGTGTTATCTTAGCCATCGTTGCTTATAGGCTCCGTTCCTCCATCAGATAGCAGCTATCAGGCCTCTGCTCCCTGTCTACCCACCAGGGGCGGATCTAGGCATGGGCATGCATGCCATCATGTTTGCCCCGCCAAACATGATGGCATGCAAAACAACCCAAGATATTTCAAATCAAAGTGCTTATATTTAAAAAAAGATTTGAAACACCACTACTACTAACTACAGCTGTGTCACCACTAAACCAACAGCATTTCATCATTGAATATAATCGCTAGCAGTGAATAATGTGTCAAGCACAGTATATCTGCAGAGTAGTAGCTTTAGCTCCACTGCTTGCTGCCTGTAAAGCAGGGGGCTTTCCTGTGCTAGAGAACCATGCAGCTAGGACATGGGTTTTCAACCTTTTTGACACCAGGGACCACCATTGATTCAGCATTTGAACCACGGACCACCACTTGGGGACATTTTAGCCCCACAGACCCCCAAACTAAAGATTTATTTTGCTTTTGTCCATCTTCTAGTTGTGTAGACTTTGGGCTTATTCAGATGATGAATATTCTAACTCTTGAGAGCGTAAAAATGAAAGCAAATGGACCCACAAGGGTCCATTTGGTTTCATTTTTACGTTCTCAAGAGTTACATCTGGTTAACCAACTTAGCTGGGGACCACCTGGAACCCTCTCAGGGACCACTGGTGGTCCCCGGACCATCTGTTGAAAACCGCTGAGCTAGGAGCACAGCACAGCACAGCACAGCACATATTCTTGAAAATTAAAGGGGAATTCCACCCGTTTTCAACAATATAATATGTCATTAGTATACCCTAGAGGTGTTGGGTGGACATGATAAAAAAAAGTTCCCCCATTCTGTGTTCCCAAGAAATGGAGGTCTGAAGAAAACCACTAACATGGTGAAACATCTTGATGACAGCATCAAGATGTATTTTCACCATGTCAATGGATTTCTTTAGACGCTTCTTTTTTCTGAGAGTGTACAAATGGAACCAAATGGAACCAAATAAACCCATTAGGGTCCCCTTTAAGTAGTTCAGATGTTCCAATATATCTGAACTCTTGATCTCAAGAGTTACAGATCTATAAAGGCTACATTTGGTTACCAACGGTCCATAATTTAGCTGAGGACCACCTGGAAACCTCTCAGAGACCACTGGTGGTCCGCAAGCTACTTTTGTCATGTAGATTGTAGTGTAGCTTGCTACAATTTTCTGGGGATAGCTTGTAGTGTAGCTTAGCTACATTTTCCCAGTAACTTGCCCATCACTGCACATACAGTATGTACAGTATGTTTGGATGTACGCACACGCCGCTGCTCACATAATACACGCGTGTTCACACAAATGCACAGTCGTCGACAAACGACACACCGCAGAGTCGCAGCGCATGCAAACATAATGAACAGTGACACACACAGAGACACACACAGCACCCTGAAGAGTTAGTGCTTGTGGTAAAATACAGTGCATAAGACATGTATAAAAACTGCTGACAGTCAATCAGAGTCAGTCATAGCGCCGGTGTCGGTTAACGTCGGAGTGCTGCCGCCGCGTGCTTTATTGTTTTCTTTAAATACACGGCCATATAACAATTGATGCTTTTCCGCCAGCGAAGCGGGATTCTGTGGATGTGATTCAGGAGAGAGAGAGAGGAGGAGGAGGGGGAGAGAGAGAGAGAGAGAGAGAGAGAGAGAGAGAGGAGAGAGAGAGAGAGAGAGACAGAGAGAGAGAGAGAGAAGAGAGAGAGAGAGAGAGAGAGAGAGAGAGAGAGAGACACCCCCATTTATGTTTGTGAGGTGGAAGCAAGGATAGCCATTGGGGTAATTTATCTGCAGTGCAGCGTATTGATGGCAAAGTCCTGTGGGGTGATAAATCCATGGTGGTTGTTATAGCACAAAATGATAATAGCCTTCGTCTCTCTCTCTCTCTCTCTCTCTCTCTCTCTCTCTTCTCTCTCTCCTCTCTCTCTCTCTCTCTCTCTCTCTCTCTCTCTCTCTCTCTCTCTCTCTCTCTTCTCCTCTCTCTCTCTCTCTCTCTCTCTCCTCTCTCCCTCTCTCCCCTCTCTCCCTCTCTCCCTCTCACACACAACACTATACCACACACAAAAACAAAAACAGACATATTATGCATCCCACACTCTCCTTGCTCTCCTACAAAAACATAACGCACCACGTGGCGTCTGGTTATCAACGCTGCCGGTCCATGCAGGGTATTAATAGCACCGTGGGTAACACTTAGCCTTCAGTATGCAAATGAGGCTCTCTTAACTGTAAGCTCCATTACGTCAGCACAGGACATTAAAGCAGAGCCAGATGAAGAGGACAGCGTTGAACTGGGTGAACTGTACACGGTATATGTGTAAGGGATGACACCCGACCAACCGCTGAGTTGTTTCTTGATAATTGACTGAGGCAGGTGTTATCCCGCTTATTACGTGGCTTAATACATTAATAAATAACTAATAACTGACAGAAATAGTCGACAAAAAGGGTGCTTTTATTTACTGTATATGCAGTTGTGTTAGGCGTCCACACAGGGAGGTCTGTTGTTGAGCAGTAGCGGTCCGTTGTTGTGACATATGTGACCGCTCAGGTGACCAGAACGCTGGCTCCTGATTGGAGCATTTATTCAAGCCATTTAATAAAGGCTACTATAGGAGCAGGAGGAGGAGGAGGTGGAGGAGGGTTGGAAGCCATTGGATGTCATATCATTCATTTCAGTAATGGGAAAACTAAGTGCATTGTCTGTCAGTCTGCACTCAGTAAGTCAGTCAGTCAGTCTGTCTGTCTGTCTGTGTCTACGGTTCTACCATATGCTTAATGTATAGTACCGTAAAACGGCGCTGTAAACAGCTTTGGCATGCATGGCCGGTGCGGTCCTTTTCAGAAGGTTATTGACTGTTGTTATTGAGCGTTTTTTTGTGTAGGGCATTGAGCGGTTCTGCATGTGGTGGGCGAGCTCCGAGGAGAGTGGTCCACTTTCACTGTAGTCAAGGTTAGGAGAGGCGGGCACTAGTGATGGGGATGAAAGTACTCAATAGTTGTACTGAACGCGTTTTGGTGTTTTAGCTATTGAAAAATAGCAGATCAACAAGCTCATATCGCGCCACCGAGTGGCGCGATATAACTAGAGAAACTATAATTTAGGTGTCAATAACTAGATTCTAGTGTCGGAAAATACTATAGAATCTAGTGTCAACGGCAGCATGGGGGTGCCCATTAGCTAAAGTTTAGGTTTGAAGTTTGCAGCCAAAAAGTTTAGTAGGGAAAAAAAAAAAAAAAAGAGTACCGACCCCGCACTGCAGAACTTTGTGATTCTGGCGTGGGACACGGAGAGAATTTAATATCAGGATGGGTGTCAGGCTATTCCCATTGAGGCCCAGCTTGCTACATTAAACAACTCAAACACCTCAACTCAGCCTTTTGAAGCAGCGCCTACAGTCTACACAGCCTCCACCCTAAAAAAGGTTTCAGCTTCAAAGAAACCCCCTGTCTGTTATTCATAGGAGACAGATGGAGGAGCCATGCTAAAAACGCAGAACGTTCAGCCGTACGTCGCCCATAATAATAATGTAAACAGCTCCATTTCTCACAGCCTTATACCGCTGGGAACATTTTTTTTGTTTTTCATAATCAATAGCAATTTAAAGTCATCACTGTGCTGTCCAACTCCCACAGAACACACAGCGGCAGCAGCATGGAGATTCTTTTGTTAGGATCCGTGTTCGGACCAAAAGTGGAATCAATAAAGTATTCAAAAGGGTTCTTGGTGAATAGATGAGGATACGTGCCGTCAAACCCTTTCGAAGGGCTTTAAATCATATCTTCTATAGGACTGCATGACTAGACTATATGCGGAATTATTTGCACTTTTGACACACGAAAATCCCCATGAAAATAGTCCCAACGGTTTGTAATGAAACAAACAATTTGGCCACTTTTGTAAACAAGTGTACTTTTAACTAGTGTGTCCAATATGTTTTCCAATCAGTTCTTCAGATCTTCTGTAGTTGTACTTGAAATGTAATGTCATTCTCTAAGCCAGGGGTTTTCAACAGGTGGTCCGGGGACCACCAGTGGTCCCTGAGAGGGTTCCAGGTGGTCCCCAGCTTGGTTAACCAGATGTAAGTTGGTTAACCAGATGTAACTCTTGAGAAAGTAAAAATGAAACCAAATGGACCCTTGCGGGTCCATTTGTTTTCATTTTTACACTCTCAAGAGTTAAAATATTCATCATCTGAATTAGCCCAAGTCTTTAGTTTTGGGATCTGTGGGGCTAAAATTGTCCTCAAGTGGTGGTCCGTGGATCAAATTCTGAATAAATTGTGGGCCCTGGCATCAAAAAGGTTGAAAACCACTGCTCTAAGCTGTTATCAGTCTTGATGCAATGTGTACTTAACTTGTACTGTATCTCTTATTTTCTGTTAATAAAATAATTCATTCACTCATTCATTCATTCATTCATTCATTCATTCATTCATTCATTGTCAAACAGGAAAGTATTCCATAGTCACGACAACAACCCAGTCACGACGCTAAAGCGACTGTGCAAAACAAATGTGCGAGGAAGTCACAGAAGTCACTGCTTCTGCTTTTTTTAAGATTTGTTTTGGTCTTTTAGTGAACGCCAGGAACCGGACTCGAACACACAACGTGCTGTCCGACCAGAGCATATACGTGGCATGTTCCTGGACCACTAGGCCAGCAGTGACCCCGTTTTCACTACATCTGACACAGGGTTTAAGTAGTTAATTCATAACGCCTTTAGAATGCACTTATTCCCCTAACCCCCAGGGGTTTTCAACAGGTGGTCCGGGGACCACCAGTGGTCCTTGAGAGGGTCTCAGGTGGTCCCCAGCTAAATGATGTAAAGTTGGTTAAGCAGAAAGATGTAACTCTTTGAGAGCGTAAAAACACTTTCAAGAGTTAAAGTATTCATCATCTGAATCATCCCAGGTCTACACAACTAGAGAATGTACTGTAGAAGATTAATAGTCATTTTGAACTGCATCTTTGACTGTTTTGTTTTCCCCGAAATCTAGCATGGAATTGTGGACAAAATAAAAAATAAATATTTAGTTTTGGTTGTGTGGGGTTAAATTGTCATCAAATGGTGGTCCGCGGCTCAAATGCTGAATAAACAGTGGGCCCTGGGATCAAAAAGGTTGAAAACCATTGCCCTAACCCAGGGGTGCCCAAAAGGTAGATTGCGATCTACTAGTATATCACACAGACCATGCAGGTAGATCACATGACATGCAGTCCCCTAAAATGTATAGTTCTGGAACTCTTGAGAGCGTTAAAATGAAACCAAATTTGGTTTGATTTGGTTTCATTTTACACTCTCAAGAGTTAAATTATATTTAAACATCTGAATTACGTAATTTCCACACAATTAGAAAATGGGGTAAATGGAGAATTAGAAAATGGAGAATAATTGTTATTTTAACGAACGTTTTGACAGTTCTATTCCCCAATTGTGGACAAAAACGTGAAAGTGATTAGCTTTGGGTGCAAGAAACTAAATTCAACATTACAAACTGTCAACTCAAACCCCAAATACTGATTTAAAACGTCAGTAGTATACAAGAAAACCTTCAACTTCTCCCCCTCCATTTTTCATTATTGTTAAGTAACACCATCACCAACTATTTCAAAGTCAGACTTTCTTGGGGGCCTTGAAAGGGATTTTTTTTATGTGTAGATCTTGTTGAGCCGGCCATTTTGAAAGTAGCTCTCAAGTCAATAAAGTGTGGGCCTAAACCATTCCCTTCCTGAGCGATCACCCGAGTGTTTGCTCTCAAAGGTAATCAACACATTTCCAGTTTGGGTAGGTTTATATGATTAGATTTAAAGCCGTATTAAGTGTTAAAATAAGATCTGGTTGCAAAAAGGGATGAAGTGTCCCTTTGAGGGCGATTTTGAGGAACTGTTGTTATACTTTTATTTTTTGAGGAATTCTTCCGGCAGGCAAAATGAGCAGCACAATCATTCCAGTCCATCGGTTGTAAGCTTTTATCTGTGAAAACGGTGGAACAGTGGGTGTAAAATTAATCTGTTGACACGCAGCGCTCTGCCTCCTTACAGGGAGACGCTTTTGTTGCTGCCGTCGGACAGAAACCACCTATATCCAGATTTCAACCGTTTTTTGGTCCGTAAATCAGTGATTTCCAAATTTGTTTCATGCCAAGGATCAGACTAGAATACTCTGCACGGTGGAAAGCGAAGTTACTAAGTTTGTTCATCGACTGACTTTGTCCACTGACTAAATGGAAACAAAATGAAAACTGAGCCATGACTATTTCGTCAGCGTAAAAATTCAACCAAATGGGCCCTTGAGGGTCCATTTGCTTTCATGTTTACACTCTCAAGGTTAAAATATTCATCATCATGTGAATTAGCCAAAGTCTACACAACTAGAATGTTGAAGATTAATGGCCATTGTTGATCTGAATGTTTGACTGTTTTGTTTCTCAATTCCAGCCTGGAATCGTGAACAAAAGCAAAATAAATCTAAAAAATGATATCTTTAGTTGTTCATAAGCTATAAGCTTCTGCCTATACCTTTTCGATCATGAAAAAAAATGCTTCTGTTTTAACTTGCTTTTGTAAAGAAAAATATCGAAATAAACTAAACTAAGACTACGACTAAAACAAAAAAAAAATCTACGTTTTTAGCCATATACATGCATTGCAAGACATATAAGGTTTCCAGCGGGCGGTGACGTCACGGGAGGTTACGTGTTGTCAGACCGGAGCATGTACGTGTCCCAGGTGGTCCCCAGCTAAATTATGTAAAGTTGGTTGACCAGATGTAACTCTGAGAGGCTCAGAGCGGACACTGTTGACGAAAATTAGACTAGGACTACACGAAAAAAAATCTACATTTTCAGCCATAGACACTGTCTGCACCCTGCACATATACATACATTCTAGGACATAGGTTTTCAACAGGTGGTCCGGGGACCACCAGTGGTCCCTGAGAGGGTTCCAGGTGGTCCCCAGCTAAGCTGGTTAACCAGATGTAACTCTTGAGAACGTAAAAATTAAACCAGATGGACCCTTGCGGGTCCATCTGGTTTCATTTTTACGCTCTCAAGAGTTAAAATATTCATCATCTGAATTAGCCCCAAGTCTAGACAACTAGAAGATTGACAAATCCAAAGAAATCTTTAGTTTTGGGGTCTGTGGGGCTAAAATGTCATCGAATGGTGGTCCGTGGCTCAAATGCTGAATAAATGGTGGGCCCTGGCATCAAAAAGGTTGAAAACCACTGTTCTAGGACATATGAGGTTTCCATCAGGTCGGTGACGTCACAGCGCTGCAGCAGTTCCCTCTCACAGCTCATTGCTCCTCATCACTGGCCAAATTATTTCAATTATCCTCAGCAGAAAGACAAAACCCCACGCTGGCGTTCCGCCACTAAAACGGAGCTCTAGCTGTCTGAGACAATGTGCCCACCGCTGGCTTTTTAGTTTTCTGCTTTTTTTTCTTGTCAGCTATAGAGTTGTTAAAAAGTTTAACTTTTACTTTTTTTTTTCCATTCTGCACTACGCCGGTTGGAGGCGATTTAATGAGGCCACAGAGAGCACAGTAAAGACAAATTATAGGGACCACCTGTATTGTTATTATTGGGTGTAGAAGAGAATAGAAAAACACAAGAAATGAATCCTGAATATATATAGGGGCGTATTGTCACTGTCGGGTTAGGAATCAATTAGCAGTGAGTTCATCTGGACCAGGGCTGCCCTAAAGGTAGATGGTGATCTACCAGCAGATCACACAGACCATGCAGGTAGATCACATGACTCTTCCCCCAGCACATGCACTCTTATAGATCTGTGACTCTTGAGAGCGGTAAAATGAAACCAAATGGACCCTTACGGGTCCATTTGGTTTCATTTTACCGCTCTCAGGAGTTAAATTATATTTAAACATCTGAATTCAAGAGTCAACACAATTAGAAAATGGAGTAATAATTGCTATTTTGACCATCTTTTTGACAGTTTTCCTTTCCAATTGTGGACAAAAACGTGAAAGATCTTAGTTTTGGGTGCAAGAGACTAAACTCAACATCACAAACTCTCAACTCAAACCTCAAATACTGTTTTCAAACGTCAGTAGTAGCATATACAGGAACATCTTCCAATTCTCCCCTCTATTTTTGCATTATTAAGTGCATTATTCTTAAGTACTATAACACTAAGTAACACCATCACGAACTATTTCAAAACTCAAACTTTCTAGGCGGCCTTGAAATGGATTTTCAGTAATGGAACCAATCACATTTTTGATGTGTAGATCTTGTTGAGCCGGTGATTTTGAAAGTAGCTCTCAAGTCCAAAAAGTGTTGGCACCACTGATCTGGACTCTCTGTGGCAGAGGCGATGCGCTCCGGACCAACTCTGGTTCAGAGTGTTATGCATCCGTACGCAGCAGTCCCTAGAGACCAGGTGACATACAGTACAAGCCATGTGCCACAGTGCAAACATAAACAACAACCTAACAAGACTACAACTTGTTAATCAGATATCTTATTTGTTGTTCTGCTGTCGGTTCATTGTTTCTGCTTGAGAAAGACCAGATCAAGGTAAATCAATGCTACTAGTTATCCTCATGCTACCTTTTATATCTGCCTGTTGATGTTACAACTATTTAACCAGTCAGTCTGTCTGTCTGTCTGTGAAACTTTTAGTCTCATAATTTGAAGATCTCTGTGTCTGTCAATCCTTGTCACTTTTATGGAGAAAAAAAAAATCTAATATTATTTTTCAGACCTCCAGTTCTTGGAAACAAAGAATGGAAGGACTGTGTTATTTCCACACACCAACATCACTCCCCACAAATAGTTGTGACAACTATATTGGAACACAGCTCTGTTTTTCTGCTTTTGGAACATACAAGTTATCCAGCCTACAGCCACCATAATTACAGTATGTGATCTATGATGCAGAACTTCCTCAGACAGCCTCCCCTCTCTCTCTCTAAAAAATGAAAATAAAAAATCTGAGAGACATCTAGTCTGGACTGAGAATTAGAGCAGGAGAATTCGATTAGACACAACCAATTAACCGATCCTGCTGCATGCAGCAGGATCTATCAAATTAGAATATAAAATATCAGATCTACAAGCTACACCACCGAGTGGCGCGCTGTAAGCTTGTATTAAATGACATATTGAGGACCACCGCTGCAGAAACATGAGGTTAAAAAAGAAGAAAAGAAAAAAAAAAACTGTCAGGATTTAGAAGCCATTTTGTGGAATCTAATGTCAGGTCAAACTGGTTCAACGCAGAGAGCAGCCGATATCCAACAGAATGTTAACAAGCCAACCCAACTGCCAAAAATCCAAAATGCACTAGTGCAGAGGTGGGCAATTATTTTCCCCAAGGGGCCCAATGAGATAGAGGACCAAGACTAAAGGCTGAACTAAAGTCTGCGTAATATTAATTTAATTTCAAGATAAAAGTAAGTGTAAGACCAACCATTTTGACACTTCCAAAATGCACTAGGATGCACTAGATGCTTGCCTGGAAGGGAATATGGCCATTGAATGACCTTTAATCTTCTACATTCTCTAGTTGTGTAGACTTCGTCTAATTCATATGATGAATATTTTAACTCTTGAGTTAAATTTGGTTTCATTGTTACGCTCTCAAAGAGTTACATCTGGTTAACCAACTGTCCATCATTTAGCCTGGGGACCACTGGTTGAAAACCACTGTCATAGGAGGAAAAATGGTGAAAAATGAAGGTTTTATCTCTGGCGCCGTTTAATCAATTTCGTCCCAACTCACTCGCCAAAGAGAAGACTAGATTTTCCGCCAGGAGTTTTTCCACTAATTTTGGCGCTAGAGAGGGGTCTGGAAAAAGCTAAATATAGTGACAAATGCGTCAAGTTGGCAACACTGCACAGATTGGCCTTATAGAAGCTGTTGCTACAGTACACACTAGGCCTAGGGCATTAACCAAACACGTTTTTTGCTAGTCGAATCAAATACTTTGGTAGTCGAATAATTGTCGACTAGTCTATAGTGATATATACTGTATATTTGTTTTTTAGCCAATAAAATGTGTGATTCTGGACTTCCCATTGAAACAGTGCATGCCTATTACACTACTGTAACTCAGTTACAGTATGAGATGAAAAATAAGCAATTAACCAACAATCACTGCCACAGCACACATCCACAATGCCTGCTGCAGAAAATTGAAAAAAATAATAAAATCAAAAATATGTCAAAAATTATTATTAAAGAATACCTCGACTGCACTGCAGTCGATGCCCTAGTACAAGATTGTCGAAAAAATGTAAAAATCCAACGTCTGAAAGAAAGAGAGAGGCGCAAATGGAACCCGAGATGGGCAGCCATCACATCATTTCCGCCCAGGGGGAGAAGGAGGAACCCAAAAGATTCATGACACAACACTAACAGCCACTCATCTATTCATGGTAATTGTGTTTTGTCGGCTCCATAAGGAGGGCTGGACCTTTCACTCCTGCCTGGGGGGCAGAGGGTTGGGATTCGATAAAGAGGATCAAGAGGTTTGCGGTTATTAGGAACAGGATTAAAAGGGCTACATCTTCCAATCAGACGCTCCGAGCGGCAGCTTAAATGACCCAGACCCTCCTCAACCCCTGCGCTCTGCGTCTCCCTCCGTTGCTTTCCCTGCAGCGCTGGGCGCTGGAATGAAAGTACCTTATGGTCGGGTACGACAACAACAAGGTGCTTTTACTTTAAATTGAATTCATGGCTGCTTCCTATGAAAGGAAAGTGTGGAATCTGTTTACTCAACATTACTACTTCCTGGTTGCCTGGTTCCAGCCCTGAATCTCCACCTCAAAAAACAAAATACTACCTTAACCAAGCTCATATTGCGCCACCAAGTGGCACGATATGGGCTTGTAGATATTAGATATTTTAGATATTTTTTTCAATAGCTAAAGTGTAACAAAATGCCACTACCACTGGTCTGCATCTGTCCCCTGCATGGCAGTATCCACTCTGGTTCATTTGGATGCCTCCAAATCTCTGAACAATGTAAAAGTCAACAGACCGCATAAGCCTCCAGATTACTGCATCTCAATCACCCAAAGAACCCTTAATGCACTTATTCTGATGCTGTTTTTTATTTCAAGGACTTTGACAGGCATCTAGCCATTCAATACCATTATTTGTTGTTACTAAATTGCTCAGTGTTAATTTTACTCGGTAAACAAATAGAACAAAATAAAGTTTCATTTGGATGCCTGGTGGTCCCAGTTATGTTTGCCTCAATAATTACTGAATAAATTACAGAATTACATCACTACCGTGGCTTGGAATCATTCCAACAGGAGTACATTGCAATTATGAAACTTTTGCTACCAATTTAAATCATCAATTCACAGCAGACTCGACTACAGACGAAATATACAGCAATCGTGTGCAAACCGTTTCTTGAAAAGCGACCGCAGCAGACACCTTTTCAAAATTGGCTGCCTCTAAGCCTATGGAATACATACCCCGTAGAATCCATAGTCTGAACGGAATAAAACCCATACTCTGAACGGCGTTAAAGGAGTGCTTCGCCGGTACAGAATGCCTTTAAATGCTGTCCAACGGCATCGAAATATGTGAAAAATATATATACAAGTAACAAAAAAGCCACACGGTGGCGCCAGAGAAAGTATATTCTGTGCGTGCCTTATTGCTCTCCTCTGCCTCCTTTAGTGTTCAGTGCTCTGGGAAACGTTTACCACCTACGTCACTTTTAGGGCAGTGACGTAGGTGGTAAACAGTCTGGAACCCCCTCCTCTGGTGTTCCACTACAGTATGCACTGAGTTAGGGCAGTGACGTAGGTGGTAAACAGTCTGGAACCCCCTCCTCTGGTGTTCCACTACAGTATGCGCTGAGACACGGACACAGAGGCACGGATGCACGATAGTATAACCATACAGACGAGGTTTAATTTCGGCGAAGTATCCCTTTAACATGAAGCAGTGAGCTGAGGCAGAGGCTGCAACACACACTGATAAATACTGTTCCTAAATGAGAGCTTTCTGCACCTGGCTGTTTCTCTTTTTAATGAATTGCAAATTGCTGCGTTCTAGTTCAGGAGACTTTGGGAATGCTGCCTTCCAGCATGGCACAGAAAGGAGTGACATTTAGCATTTCTCCCACCATAGTAAACGCTGCATTCGTGTTCTGGAAAGGGCAGTTGTTTTACAGATAGGTAAAAAAAAGGGCAGGGCCTGAAGTACCCCTTTGATGTCTATATGTGCACATCGCCCCATAATCTATTTCATGGGTGTCAAACTCTGGCCCGCGGGCCAAATTTGGCCCGCCGTGTAATTTCATTTGGCCATTGAGACATTATCAAATTAAAGGGGAAGACCACACATTTTCAACATTTTAATATGTCATTAATATACCTGAGAGAGAGATGAGATGTTGTGTGGACATAATAAAAAAAAGTTCCCCCAATTCTCTAATTCCTAAAAAAAAATCATTAACATGGAAATACATCTGATCATTAACAAAATATATTTAACCATGTTAATGATTTTTCTTTCAGACCCATTTTTCCTGAGAGGGTACAAATGGAACCAAATGGACCCGCTAGGGTCCATTTAGTTCACATTTGTACCCTCTCAGGAAAATTTTGAAAATGGGTGGAATTCCCCTTTAAAAGGTTAGTTCATTCAAACTTGGCCTGCGGCTTTGTTCACTTTTTAAATTTTGGCCCACTCTGTATCTGAGTTTGACACTCCTGATCTATTTTCTTTAAACACGTGTTAACGGCAAAAGCCCTATAGTTGTTGTAGTGTCCTGACTTACCTGCTCCAGAATGGTGTTGATGCGTCCCAGCTCGCAGTCGATGACGTAGCGTTTCTCCTGCCGCCGGTCCATCTCCTCGATGATGCGGCGGAACTCGGCGGCGTCCGTGGTGCCGCTGACGGAGCGCGCCGTCACCTGCCAGTTGTTGGCCACCGCCGCCTCCATGATGGCCTGGAGGATGGAGAAGCCTGGAGGGACGGAGGGGAGGAGAGAGACACGGTTAAGATACTGAAGACCAAGGGGTGTCAAACTCAGATGCAGAGTGGGCCACAATTTAAAACTGAACAAAGCCGCGGGCCAAGTTTGAACCAACTAAACTTTTAAAGGGGAATTCCACCCATTTCCCTGCTTTCTAGCTATCCACAATTCCAGGCTGGATTTGGGAAACAAAACAGGCGATTTTCACATCAAAATGACCTAATCTTCTACATTCTCTAGTTGTGTAGACCTGGGGTAATTAAGATGATGAATTGTAACTCTTGGGAGCCTAAAAATGAAACCAAATGGACCCGCAAGGGTCCATTTAGTTTCATTTTTACGTTCTCAAGAGGTACATCTGCAAAATTTACAATATATTTTAGGGGGCAAGTGACCATGAGCTGAGGGCAAGTAGAACCTGACTGCAAAGACTCTGTCCGTGGTACTGAAATGAGCTTTCTGTTACTCTGTCCGTGGTGCTGAAATGAACTTTCTGTTATGGTAGCTGTAGTGACTCTGTCCGTGGTACTGAAATGAGCTTTCTGTTACTCTGTCCGTGGTGCTGAAATGAGCTTTCTGTTATGGTAGCTGTAGTGACTCTGTCCGTGGTACTGAAATGAGCTTTCTGTTACTCTGTCCGTGGTGCTGAAATGAGCTTTCTGTTATGGTAGCTGTAGTGACTCTGTCCGTGGTACTGAAATGAGCTTTCTGTTACTCTGTCCGTGGTGCTGAAATGAGCTTTCTGTTATGGTAGCTGTAGTGACTCTGTTCGTGGTGCTGAAATGTATATTTACTGAAATGTATATTTACTTGCCCCCTATATATTTTAGGGGGCAAGTGACCATGAGCTGAGGGCAAGTAGAACCAAACTTGCACCTCCGAGACCTTAGTGTCAACCCCTGGTAGGTTTACCTTGAAAACCTCTTCGTCCCGACCGTAGCCTTCGGTGTGGTTTGGACTTCAAAGTGCAAAAAAAAAAAATAAAAAAAAAAAAAAACTATTCATAATGTTCAAATTCCAAATGCCAAAACACACAATTAAAGTCATTAATCCCGATTATATGCATGACAATCAAGCGTCAGCTTAAATGTGTAACGGTGCTGACAGCCCTATAGTTAATGTGTAATGCTGACAGCCTTGCTAAAGACTGTAGCAGTATCACATTAATATCCTAATTATGCAGGAGCTGAAGGATGTATAATGTATTCCAGATAGGTTATTGCTTGACTTTGGAGGTCAAGGGTCATCTCATTACAATCTAAAAGCTTTTTCAAAGTCCAAAGGCTGCATAATTCAACATGTAGAATTATGTGTGCGTGTCAAGTGTGCACGGAAATGAGCGAGTATGTAAGGTAAAGCAAGGCTAAAGTTATTCATAAAGCGCTTTACCAGAACAAGTGTGTTTCTTAAAATTAAGGTCAAAGATATTTCTTTCTTGAGTCTAGCAAAATAAGTGTTAGCATAGGAGGACAAAAAGCATAAAATCACCACACAAACCAGTGGTTTCCAACAACTTTCTCAACCATGGTCCAATATTTGAGCCACAGTTCCCAAACAAACAACAACTAGAGAGTTTTTGCTTATGATACAATTTTGTCCAAAATATCGTGTTCTGTTGATGTTGGTAGCATAAAGGCTCATTCAGAGTTTAGAATTTTGGTGGCCACCGCGACCACCGCTATTCCATAGTCCACTAGTCCAGCACCGACGCCCACACGTTCTCCTCGCGTCTATTGTTGTTTATTCCCCCCTCTGTCTCTCTCTACTTCCTACCTACTAATTTCTGCGGCTTTTATGTTTATTTCCTATTTTATTTCTATCATTGTCTCTATCATTGAATTCCCCCTGCCTTCCTTCTCCTCCGGACCGTCGCGCTGTAGTGTGTTGTGTAGACCGATATTATTTTTTTCTTTTTAAACCAGCCATTAAAAACAAGCAGCCGGTGCTCTAAACTTCTGGACCAAACAACAATGCCCGGCGGCTCCAGCAGTGATCCGATGCGGTGGTTAGTAAAACCTCCGAGAAGAGGGCTGGAAGGAGCGGTGGTTGTGGTGGTATGATGTCATATTGTAGGCAACGGTTCGCGGTGGGCACCAAAAAAATTAAACTCTGAATAGGCCTTTATAGCTAATATTGCATCAAACTTAATTCTACCACTTTAAGCATACACTCCACATTCGCCATTTGAAAATGCCCCATCTACAAGTTCACAATAAGTTTCGATGCAGGGTATTGTAAGCTTATAGGTCATTTCCATTAATAACAGAGCTGCTTTTGCATAGAAACGAGCCAGCTTAGGTTTGGTGAGGGCATCTAGTTAGGATGCCTCTCGAGCATCTCCCTAGGGAGGTCCTCAAGCCATGTACCACTGGGAGGAGACCCCAGCACAGACCAAGGACCAGATGGAGGGATTACATTAACTCACTGGCCTTGGAACAGTCCCTCACTAATGTTGCCCGGGAGAGGGAGGTCTGGAGCTCTCTGGTGGAGCCGCTTCCCCCACGACCCGACCACAGATAAACGGTTGAAGGTTTCGGAAGGATGGATGGAAGGGTGGATGGACGGTATTCTTGACATGAAAGGGTTCAAGAACCAACTGAACTAAAAAACCATGACATGGAGGGCTCCTCCATGGAGGGTTATACCAACTCAATTAAAGATAAGACAATGAAAGATTCAGCCGGACCAGTTGGTGGTGGAGAGAAAGATCATTATTATGCGGCGGCGGCGAAGGAGAGGAGAGCGCCGCCGCGTCTAATGATTAATTCACACGTGAAATATTTCCATTTAACCGAGCACTCAGAAACACTATGGTCAAATGACACACCACGGAATGAATAATGCCACCCCGCTTCTGCCGGGGATAGATTGCACACACGCACGCGCAGACACACGCAGACACACACAGACACACACACAGACACACACACACAGCGTACATGCCGAAAATTAAAAAGGCTCGACTCTCAACTCCTCTCTGCGTAATGTATGGACGCCGAGAGTGAACATGAATCCCCTTAATGGAAATCAAGCGCAGGGGTACGGGGCTTTTCATCAAAAAGCCATGGACAATGCAATTATTTTCCAAATCTAGCCATAATAAGTGGCCCTTTTTGTGACTTTCTGTTCACATTCTGCCAGCAGTCTTTTGTCTAATAATGCAGGCTGAAGCAGATACAGGGAGAGAGAGTTGCAGTGACAGCAGAACGGCCTGGCGGCGGAGCAGGGCGCGGCGGAGCGGGGCGCGGAGGGGCGCAGGGGGGGAAAACTTGCTCGCTGGCACGTCGTTGGCACACACACTGGAAATGCTGATCTCACATAACGATTAATATTACCGCCCTGGACAGATCTGGTCATCCTGTATCATGCAAATTTCTGCCCAACCGCCGTCTGAGCTGCGAGGGGGCCAAAGAAAAGCCTGTCATATTGTTTTGTGTCGGCCATTTTTCTTTTCTCTCCACCACACACGGCCTTATCTCAACCAAGCGGCTGCAGAATTGAGAACGAAAATACAGAGAGCAATAACAACAAGAAGAACGACGTATAGGACACTTCATCCCTCCCTCTATTTCTGTGTCTGTCTCATTCTCTACATTCTGCATTTACTCCATTACCTTTTTTCTGTGAATGGTTTTACTGGAGTTGATTAAAATAGGACAGTGGACTTCAACCTTTTTCATACCAGGGCCCACTATTTATTCAGAATGGCATTTGAGGACATTTTAGCCCCACCGACCCAAAAACTAAAGATTTCTTTTGCTTTTGTCCACAATTCCAGGCTGGATTTTGGAGAAAGCAAAACAGTGAATCATACAGATCATAAATGACCATTAATCTTCTACATCCTCTAGTTGTGTAGACTTTGGCTGATTCAGATGGTGAATATTTTAACTGTAAACATGAAACCTCACACAGCGTACATTCCGAAAATTAAAATGGCTCGACTCTCAACTCCTCTCTGCGTAATGTATGGACGCCGAGAGTGAACATGAATCCCCATAAACACATACCACAGGCGTGTTTGTTGTTGTGGTTCCATTGTGAGTCCTCTAATATAGCCCTTTCCTTTATCACTTTGAACCCAATTCGTAGCAAACGCCTGACCCGAGTTGGCTCTGGCTGATGTGCTCAGTCTACTCACTCTCTAAGGTCACACAACACATCTCTTTGGCCAAAGTGGTCGATAATAAAAAAGCACATTGAGTGATCTTGTGGACCGACTGCTTTGACGGCGAGCCAAAGTCTGTCTGTCTAGACTCAGAGAGTTTGACCTTTTAGGTGAGATGGAACAGGGCAGGTTGTGTCTGGAGACAGTGACCCGCGGCCGCTTGGGTACGGCTGTACAGCCTTTAAATAAGCTAAGAGAAACCCTATGGCTGTGACTGTTTGAGATTTACAATAAGTTTGTTCTGAAACTTTCTGAAACGCTGTACTGTATATGTGGTCCCCAAACAGACCAAAGAACTATTTTGTACATCAGTCTGTCCTATTTCTAAACCAGAATCGATAAATCCAAGGTCATGTTCGTCATGTTTTGCTCTTTGTTTTTGCTGTTGTGTCTGTAATGTATTGTATGTTGCACATGTATGTTGTCTTACTGTATATGTGAACGGTGTCGCCGTGGATGCAAGACAAATTTCAGGGCAAACTGACAATAAAGTTGTATTGTATCGTAAAGTGGGGTCCGGTGGGGACTCCCAGGGGTCCTTGAGATAGTTCCAGAGGATCCCCACCGATAAGGACCAAATGTGCCCTTATCGGGTCCAATCTTGCTTCCATTTGTGCACACTGAAAGTTAACACTATTACCGTGATTTCCAAGGATCTACGTCAATCAAACATAGTTTGATTGATAATTGTCCAATTGTTTGATACGAAAAATGCCAGCATTCATTGAATGTCCTTTCTGTTAATGTTTTATTTACCTCACAATGCAGCTACCGGGACCCGGATGGTCTTCCTCAGCGTTGTCAATGCTGAGGAAGACGATACCGGTGCCTTACCAGTGGGGTGAGGCAGCGTTTTAGCCAATCACAGTACAGCAGTCTCAAACAGATTCATAATGAGCCAATAGAGTGGAAGAGAGGTGGAGTTAGATTCTGTTTTTAAACAAATCTGTTTACAAACACAGTGTTTGTTGCCTCTATTTCCTTTAATGTTGTGACTTACTGACAGATAAAAAAAAATAGCAGCTATTACAAACTTGAAATAGCTGGGACACTTTTTGAGTTTTGATATTTCTTTTGCTACTTTTTTTTTTTGTTTGCTCCCTGCCCGAGAGAGACCATACCAAATTGGTTGAATTCTGAATTTCCACATGCAGTGTAAAAAGCCCATAAAAAGGTTATCCCTGACAAAAAGCGGACAAAGTGGAAACATCTGTGCTTCCATTTATCATGTAGTTTTTCATGAAGACAGCGTGGCGGATCCTCTCCATACATCCCAAACTCTCAAAGCCAATGCCGTGTCCTGAAGATACGGCAAAAACTTCCAGGACAAGGCTTAAAAATGTATAAAAAAAAGGATTGCATAATTCATTTCCATGAGGCATGTACTCAGAGCACCACATCCACCACACGCCAACTGGATATAGCAACGTCTCTCACTCCCCCTCTCCCTCTCTCCTGACAGTGAAAACCTCTCACATTAGACGTCATACAGATGAACTGGGTCAGAAACGGTCTCCGTTGGCCTAACCAGTGTTGCCAACAGCCAAAATCCAAAATGCGCTCGTGGCACTTCCAAAATGCACTAGAATGCTCTAGAGCAGGTTGGTTTTCACCCATTTTCATACCAGGGCCCACTATTTATTCTGCATTTTAGCCACAGACCATCATTTGATGTTGAGACTGGCAAAATGTTGATTAAAAATAGCAATTCCACTAAATTTTGTTAATGTGTAGATTCCTGAAAATTAGGTCATTCAGATGTTTAAAATAGTAAAATGAAACCAAATGGACCCATAAGGGTCCATTTGGTTTCATTTTACGCTCTCAAGAGTTACAGATCTATAAGGGTCCATTTGGTTACCAATGGTCCCCTTCTAGGAAGGAAGGAGGAATCTATCATAGGATGGAAAATGGTGAAAAACGTGGGTTTTATATCTGGTGCCTGTCAACCAATTTCACCCCAACTCATCAGCTAAATATAGCGACAAATGCACCAAGTTGGCAACACTGGGCCTGAGAGGGTTGAGATGGAGGACAGTGTAACTGTAACCGAAGCGCTGAAGCGTTTTAGACGCACTAAATCACACTGGATGGATGATGTGCATCATGATGACTGCTTAGCTGGTATTGTGTACAATATGCAGGTACTGTACGGTATACACCTGTGTGCATACGCACGCATGCACACGCAATATACCGTGTGATGAGGCAATCAATGAGGCAGCAATTTTTTTTTACCGTGCAATCAAAAATGCTGATAAAAAGCTAATCTAGTCTCAGGCCAATTGAAAAGACAGTGGAAACTCTGAATGCATATAAAGAGCAGAGTGTTTATAAAACTTTCCATGCATGTATGTATCCAAATGTTTTGGTTTGTGAAAGATTTTATATATATATATATATATATATATATATATATATATATATATATATATATATATATATATATATATATATATATATATATATATATATATATATATATATATATATATATATATATATTTTGTGTGTGTGTGTGTGTGTGTGTGTGTGTGTGTGTGTGTGTGTGTGTGTGTGTGTGTGTGTGTGTGTGTGTGTGTGTGTATATACCATATCTATAAAGAAGCAAAACATTAATAATTCTTTCTGATGGGCATGGTTTTGAACGTGTGTGTTTGTGCACCGCTCTATCTCGCCCAAGCCTTGGGCAAAACCCTGATCTGTGGAGGAACAAACAGATTCATTTAAGATTTACCGAAGACTCCTCCATGGCTGCCTAGTTTTTACATTTGTATGGAAATTAAGCGATGGAAATCTGGCAGTGGTAGAAATTCTTTTGCAGAAAGAAAAATCAATGGCTTTGACTCCATTTTGCCTCAATTTATTTTCCCCCATGAATCGATCATCGGTCTGTGTGATGGTTAAAACAATATTGAAGCGATGAAAAGTGATAATAAAAAAAAGTGCTTTTGACAAAAGCAGCGAACCTCGATGGACCCTCAGCTCTCACTCCACCCCTTCTCCCTACTCCAGTGGTTTTCAACCAGTGGTCCGGGGACCACCAGGGGTCCTTGAGAGGGTTCCAGGTGGTCCGCAGCTAAGTTGGTCAAACCAGGTGAAAAGTTGGTTAACCAGATTACGTAACTCTTGAGAGCGTAACAATGTTTACACTATCAAGAGTTAAAATATTCATCATGTGAATTAACCCCAAGTCTACGCAACTAGAGAAAGTAGAAGATTAATGTTCATTTTGATCTTATGTTGATGTTTGCCTGTTTTGTTTCCCAAATCCAGCCTAGTAAAAGCAGAATAAATCTTTAGTTTGGGGGGTTTGTGGGGACTAAAATGTCATCAAATGATGGTCCGTGGCTCAAATGCTGAATTAACAGTGAGCCCTGGTATCAAAAAGGTTGAAAACCACTGCCCTACTCTAATGCAAGTATATCTAAAAAAATATTCAAAGTCGCGATCGTTGTAGACCTAAGAAGGTGGACGCCTCCTTCGGCTCTGGGCAGGGCCCACCCAAATGTGCCTCCTGCCCACCCAATGAAAGGTAATATCAGTGGTTTTCAACCAGTGGTCCGCTAGTGGTTTTTGAGATATTTCTAAGTGGTCCCCAGCTAAATGGTGGAAAGTTGGTTAACCAGGTGTAACTCTTTGAGAGCGTAAAAATGAAACCAAATGGACCCTTGCGGGTCCATTTGGAATTGTGGACAAAAGCAAAATAAATCTTTAGTTTTGGGGTCTGTGGGGCTAAACTTTCATCAAATGGTGGTCCTCTGTGGCTCAAACAGTGGGCCCTGGTGTCAAAAAGATTGAAAACCACTGCTTCACATGAAAAACTTTGGAGTTGTCCATACACCCTGCCATTCTTCCAGCCCACCCTAGTAGGACTGGCTAAATCCGGCCCTGCTGTAGGCGAATCCAGGGCTTGACACTAACACTTGCCCGCTTGCCCGGGCAAGTAAAAAAAATGGTGGGGCAAGTGAAGACTGCTACCTGGTTGCCCGATCGGGCAAGTGTGCAACTTAGTGCACTATAACACAACACAAGATAGATTTGTCTTGAAGGCAGTCATTGCACTCTGCCTCTGTGTCTTTCCCTGCTTTCTAGCTATCTCTACCTATCTCTCTCCCAGGTCCATTTGGTTCCAAACTATCATTTTGCTGGGGTCAGGGACCACTGGGTCTGTGACCATTATGGGCTAATTAAGATGATGAATTTTAACTCTTGATAGTGTAAAAATGAAACCAAATGGACCCGCAAGGGTCCATTTGGTTTCATTTTTACTTTCTCAAGAGTTACATCTGAAACATTTACAATATATTTTTGGGGGGCAAGTGACCACGAGCTGAGGGCAAGTAGAACCTGGCTTGCACTTGCTCGATGGGCAAGTGCCTCAGAGACCTTAGTGTCAACCCCTGTCATGGCGATATTAAAGATCCTTTGGGTTGTGGAGAAGACGCGCTGCTGATTGACCAGCAGTCACTTCAGTGCCAGTGATGCAGCGTGCTTTACGCACTTCCACTTCAGAGTCCTACTTAACCCCTTTATTAACAGACTAATTAAGCTTAATCGCTCTACTATGCCAGCTCTATTCAATTTTAATTTATCATTTTAATTCCAATAAAAAAAGAAAAAAAAAAGAAATGCCTGGTACAACATGTCCCGTTTTAATGGTCCTGGTGGGCATTGTTAGATAATCATTCCTGATGGTGGCGATAACATAATTATGGTAACGTAAAATTTCCGGAATTTAACCTAAATCCAAAAGGTCACTGTAATTCCACTCCCGGTTCAAACAATGTACATTTCATGAAAATTAAGTATTTCAGATAAAATGAAAATAGTGTGGGAGTGAGTTTTTCTTAATCAAAACTGTGTCCACACTGCAACGTGTTATGGGCAGTGGTGTAGTGGTAGTTTTAGAAGTGGGGGGACGCCTCTTAAAGGGGAATTCCACCCATTTTTTTTCTGAGGGTGTACAAATGTGAACCAAATGGACCCTAGCGGGTCCATTTGGGTAACTTTTACTCAGCGGGTACACTGAGTAAAAGTGAAAATACCAATTAGCACCATCTTTATAAGGGGTAAATACACAGACAGACAGTTATTTTTATCATAATAAAATAATTCAATATATATAGTTTTTTTCATGGAGCCCTAGGGGCGCCCGTTTTCAAAACGGGTGCGCCCGCAGTCGCGGGTGCAAATTGATTTCCCCCTGCTGCTAAAATGTCGGGTGGGGTGGGGCCTGGTCGGGTTCGGGCAGAGTTTGAGAACTCTACTCCAGTATGATCGGTATGGCTGAAATTCGTCCAGTGGAAAAGTTCTGTGGTGCAAAATCTATGTGCAATTGAAATTAGTTGATTTTTTTTATCATGTTATTGTTTCTGTGATTAATTTCTGTGATTAATTCATCTCAATTAATCAGTTAAAGTCCCAGAACTAATATATAAAGTATATACAGTTATTATATAGTATATCTTATTTTCCTAGAAATTGATATTGTTAAATTTCCTGATAAATGGGAGTTAGCTGGTCCCTACTCTTCGACAGCAGCAGAGATATATTATGGAACACAAGTGTGTTCCATAATGTGTGTGAACACACACTGTCAGCGGCAGCTCATCCGACACCGACCGCTCCATCTTTTTTTATTGTATCCTCCTCGGCAGGGGACTATAAATCAAACAAAAAAGCGTTCTGTGCCAAAATGTTCCACGCTTATTGCTTAGGTAAAAATAATTGTCGCACCTGCAGTATAATGAGAAGAGAAGAGCCGGGCCGGGCCGATATGAACCTGGGCTGAAATAGTGGCCGTCATTTCCCCTTTTTGACAACATCAATACCGCCATTTAAGAAAAGGTGTCGTTATTATGTAAACCAGTGGTTCAGGGACCACCAGTGGTCCTTGAGAATATTCCAGATAACTGGCATATTATATACAGTATATTGGCATAAAAGGGGCACAGAAATAAACTAGAAGTGCACTCAGTGGTGTGCCAAGGCCATGGCCTAATTGTGCACGAGCAGAGCGAGCGAGCAGCGGGCAAGTACCCCTCATGACACCTCCAGGAGATAATACTCATGACACCTCCAGGAGATAATACTCATGACACCTCCAGGAGATAATACTCATGACACCTCCAGGAGATAATACTCATGACACCTCCAGGAGATAATACTCATGACACCTCCAGGAGATAATACTCATGACACCTCCAGGAGATAATCCACCTTGCAAATCAGCTATGAAACACGGCCCACAATGTAGGCCGTGTTTGTATAATAACTGGACATGGATATCACTGTAGCCCCACAACCAGGCATAACAATGGTTAGTCAACAATCAATTTGTAGATCCACTACTGTCACGTAAAAAAAAAAAAATCACCCAGGCTTCGGTCAGTCCGACGGATATTAAAAACATCAGCGCAAAGCAGTACTGTACACTATTACTATACTACTCTGTGTACATTTGTGTTTGTGTGCGTGGGAGGTTGTGCGTGTAATACAGTAAGTACACACACACACACACGCACACACACGCACGCACGCGCCGACACGTGTTAGGCGGCACTGCGTGTCAGAATGTATGCACAGTATAAACTGAGATTACGAACCAGCCAACCACAATGCAGCAATATACAGCATAATCAAACATTATCTGGTGTGTGTGTGTGTGTGTGTGTGTGTGTGTGTGTGTGTGTGCGTGTGTGTGTGTGTGTGCGCACGCACGCGCGTGTGTGTGTGTGTTTGCATGTGTGCGTAAGCGCATGCTGTCATTTCGTGGAGCATATTAAACGTGTGTCTGTCTCTGGGTGCGATGATGAGCAGCTGAGCAGCTGATCAGCGTATCCCCGTACCGCCGCCGCCACCATCGGCGCATCGGTAGCGCCGCCGCTCCTCCTGCTGCATGTGTGTGTGTGTGTGTGTGTGTGTGTGTGTGTGTGTGTGTGTGTGTGGGATTTATAGATGCTGATAAGGAAATCTTGTTGTTGTCTTCCAGAATTTATGTAGTTGACTGTATTACATTTCTAGATGCAACACAGCTGTAGTAAGGCTCTCCTTGCTCGGCGTTGGCTTGAGGAGCGAGGCGGAGGAGGAGGAGGAGAGGAGGAGGAGGAGGAAGGCGATTTATAGCTTTACTCCATGTTGGAAATAAATATATAAAGAGCCGCGGCACGGCTTGCACGGGCATGCTTTTTTTTTCTTTCTTTTTTTTTTTTTTACGAGGACTCCCCGTCACGGTTTTTCGGAGGCTGAATCCATTGATCAGCTAATGCTGAAAATGGCTGCAGGCCCAGGAGCGAAGTGGGGAGAGAGAGAGAGAGAGAGAGAGAGAGAGAGAGAGAGAGAGAGAGAGAGAGAGAGAGAGAGAGAGAGAGAGAGAGAGAGAGAGAGAGTGTGTGTGTGTGGCAAGCATAAATCTTGCAATGCGCTTGGCAAGGGCAAGGTCTTATTGATAATGATTTACCATGCGCGGCTGAGCAAATTCTGCCACCGAGGACCTGAGTGACCCGCCGTAAAACTCTAACCATCTCGTCTGTTCCATAGGTAGAGGCCAATAATCCTCCCATCGCTATTAGCCCACGACCCGATTGTTATCAGAGCCCTGGGGTTGGGTTGCGATTGTTGGAGAGTCCTAGACCGTCACTAGCTACGGATGTGGTTCTACTGTTAGACCAGGGGTGCCCACACTTTTTTGACTTGAGAGCTACTTTCAAAATGACCGGCTCAACAAGATCTACACATCAAAAGACATCCAATTCAAGGCCCCCTAGAAAGTTTGAGCTTTGAAATTGTGGTGATGGTGTTACTTACTGTTATAGTGTTTAAGAATAATGCACTTACAATGAAAAATGGAGGGTGAGAATTGGAAGATTTTCTTGTATAAGCTACTGCTGATGTTTGAAAACAGTATTTGGGGTTTGAGTTGACAGTTTGTGGTGTTGAGTTTAGTCTCTTGCACCCAAGAACATTCATGTTTTTGTCCACAATTGGGAAAGAGAACTGGCAAAACATTGATCAAAATAACAATTATTCTCCATTTTCTAATTGTGTGGACAAATGTGCTTTTGAAAATTTGATTGTCGGTACGGTACATCAGGTGTTTGATCTGTATGTTTGACTGTTTTGTTTCCCAAATCCAGCCTGGAATCATGGACAAAAGCAAAAGACATTTTTAGTTTTGGCTCTGTGGGGCTAAAATGTCATGAGATGGTGGATCAAATTCTGAATAAATATTGGGCCCTGCTATCAAAAAGGTTGAAAACCACTGCAGTAGCTAAAAAAATCCATTAGCATACATACGAACCTTGGCGTTGATGGTATCTTACATTAAGTGTAATTTGATAAAAAGAAAAAAAAAAATCACAACGTATTTGCATTGAAGCAAGAAACATTTTAACAAGCCCCAGCTTTAATCCCTACCCTCTGTTGTATGCATAATGTACTATGAAGTTCTTTTAAAAGTTAGGTAACAAGAAGCTATTATATAAAAATATAATGCCGCTGATATATACAGTATTCTCCTCTTGCTCGCTACGTCCTTTCTTTAAACTTTCACTTCTTTGTATCATTATTCCACTGTATTATCTAGGCTGCTGCAGTGACTGAAGAAAGCCAAGCCAAAAGAGCTTCTTTTACTATTACGTTCCTGTACACAAGATGTAACAATAATGTAAGCTCGAACCCTTGAACCCTTGACAACCCTGTGCTGTTGGATTTAAGGGGTTCAAGCAAACAGGCCGAGAACGATGTTATACAGGTTGGGAAATGATAGAGATCAGAGTAAATCTCACACAGCCTATATTTGCCTTTTTTCCTTTAAATTCCACACCAGAGCACTGATATAGTGGGCACTGCTCCGAGTCTATCATCAAACTCAAAAAGGCAGAAGATGTCGGCCTGGCGGTGTTTAGAAGCCATGCATGCACGGCTGCGTATATACATACACCGAGGTTGAGATAGAAGCGCAGATAGCGTATATAGAGTAGCAGCCTAGCATGCATTGCAGGACTGCAGTGAGGCTATAAAGTAAAGAGAGCTGCGGCTTCTCTTCTTGGTTCTGTGAACCGGATCGTAACAGGATGAGGGTTTGAAGCGTCACCCGTGGCGGCTGAGCCGTAATTGAATTGAGTTGCATCTAATCTCGTCGCCCAGTGCCTTTCGGTTCCTCCTAGCCTCTCATTAGAGTTCCGAGTGCAGTGTCACAGGGCTTCCATCTCTCTCTGGCTCGCTGGAGCTTCACCCCTCTGCTCCCACACTCCCTGTCTCGCAGCTGGCCGCGGCTAACTAGCCAAATCACAATGCACAAATTGCACATTTTTTCTCTACATAATTCTCCTATGCCAGCAGCAGCAGCAACAACAGCTGACTGCCAGCAATGCATTTATAATACGGCTATTGCAGACCCGTACAGGTCTGCTGGCATCGTTGGTGATACACCTTGACGCATTAATCTTACCTATGCTGTTAGCACTTGATGTACTGTGAGGCATTTTGGTGTTCTACTTTGGCTATTGATTTTTTTTTTTTTTTTTTTAATCGTGAAGATGTGGCACAAATCTTTGATTATTTTGGAAACAAACGTTTTAAATCAAATCTTTGGTTCTGGGGGATCCCAGAACAACTTGTTTTCAGGTGGGGGTCCGCAGCCAAATACAGATAATTCTCAGGACTACAATCTATTGTCAGAAACTAGAATCTAGCATTGGGAAGTAAAATCTAGTGTCTGAAACTAGAATCTACTGTGGGGAACTACAATCTAGTGCCGGAAACTAGAATATTGCGTCGGAAACTAGAATCTAGCGTTGGAAAATAGAATCTAGCGCCGGAAAGTATAATCTAGCGTCAGGACAAAATTGGTTAAGGGTAAAAATGTAAATACAGTCTAGACACTCCCCCACCTTTAGCAAAGCACACAGACAGACAGAGAAATGAGGAGGGGGCAGGTTGGGCAACAGAGGCGACGCACGCGAGGATTCATTCCAGGCGAACGGCCTCGAACGGCGCGAGGAGCGATACGACGACAAAGTCAATTTGAACTCTTCTCTGAAGGATCAGGCGATAAAAGCGCAGACGCCACACAAGAGATGGAGGCGGTTAAGCCGACTGTAACGTTGGCTTCGATTGTCAATCCTGTGCTGGAATGAGGCTCCGATGGCAGGCTGTAACGCCCTGATGAGCAGCGTCCAGAGGGCCCTAAACAGACCCACATCTTACACCTCTCATTCCTCAGCCCCGGCGGCCACTATAGCAGTGTTGCCAACTTGGCACATTTGTCGCTATATTTAGCTTTTTCTCAGACCCCTCTAGCGCCAAAATTAGTGAAAAACTCCTGGCGGAAAATGTATTGCTTTTTTACCGGTGAGTTGGGGTGAAATTGGTTGACAGGCGCCAGAGATAAAACCCTCATTTTTCACTTTCACATTTTTCCTCCTATGACAGTGGTTTTCAACCAGTGGTCCCCAGGCTAAATGACGGACAGCTGGTTAACCAGATGTAACTCTTTGAGAGCGTAAAAATTAAACCAAATGGACCCTTGCGGATCTACATGTTTACCACGCCTTATGCTTTGTAAGCAAGGCGCGTATGACAAGTATACAATTTGGATTTGCACTGAATGTTTTTAATGGAGCCTAGAAGGCAGTGAGAAATGCCAAAAACGCAATTAAATCGCTAATCACAGTTATTTTGTTTGAGAATTAATGAACTACTTGTGAGTGTGTAATCGTGACTGCCGTAAGTGGGTTCTGACAAAACACAACAAAGGTTTGCTGATAATGTAACGTCAATACAGGATGTGTGTGTGTGTGTGTGTGTGTGTGTGTGTGTGTGTTGTGTGTGTGTGTGTTGTGTGTGTGTGTGTGTGTGTGTCTGTGTTTGCTATTTTTTTTCCTATTAAACCTTTAGTGAGGTTTATTTGTGATAAGCAGCAGCAGCTAGCAGTGTTTTGCCTTGAAAATCTGCGGAAAACAAAAACGCATCTGTGTAATTTTCCTCAAAAGCCAGACTCTGTCTCCAGGCTTACATACGCGCTGCAAAATGAAAGGCTGGGACACGGTACCCAGAGAGACTAGCAAAAGGCGGGACTTCCGGTTTGTTAACCTCCCCCGGAAGTTGCCAGAACGGTGCTCCCGAAAATCTTTGTTTTCTGACACTAGTGAGGAGGACTGAACAGGGTTGATTCACTGGGGACTGTGAATACAGAAACTTCCGCAACAACTACTGCTAAATGGTAAATGGTGCATTTATATAGCGCCTTTATCCAAGGCGCTTTCAAGGTTCAAGGTTTCTTTATTTCGTCTCATGAGAGAAATTTGTCTTGGACATTCAGGCTTGCAACAAGTAAGACAATACAGGACAGTACAGTTACAGTACAATACAGTAGTTGTGACTCGTACACCTCACCAAGCTTACACACACCACCTCCCATAAGTAGTACTAGTAATAAAGAAGAAATATAAATATAAATACAATAAATATAAACAGACCAAAATCTAGTGCAGTTCTAGCAGTATCATAACGACATTCACAGTCTTCTCCTCCCTCCCCTTGCCCCCTCCGCAAAAGAGTTGTTGAGGAGTTGAGGGCTTCATATAGCTTGTGCATCACATTCAACCATTCACACACACATTTATACACTGACGGCAGTGGAAACCATGCAAGGTACCTACTAGCACATCAGGAGCAATTAGGGGTTCAGTGTCTTGCTCAAGGACACTTCGACAACTAACTCTGCGGAAGACCGGGATCGAACCAGCAACTTTGTGGTAACCATGCGGTGACTCTACCCCTGACCCAGTGCCGCTCCGGGAAATTAAAATGGTTTGCGAATAACTGCTAGCGCCATAAAAATGTTCTCTTATCGGCTAATTGGGGTCCGCAGGGGTAATAAGTTAATAAGTGTCAATTTGGAGTTCCTTGACAACATTTTTAGGGACCACTGCCTGAGACAAAACAAAGCCATAGTACAAGAACTGTTAACTAGTCACAAGCTATTTATGGCTGATGATGCTGTGTCATTGCACGCACACACACACACACACGCACGCGCGCACACACACACACACACACACACGCACGCACGCACGCACGCACGCACACACACACACACACACTCGTGAACAAGACTGCGACAGACAGAAAGACGTGCAAAGAAGGAGCGATGCATTGCTCTGTTCAAATCAACCGTGCAAATGTGATAATGTTTGTTTATGAAGTGCTGGGCTGGTAAAAAGGTTAATGCTGTGTTATATTGCGATTGTAATCACTGCAGTGTAGTGTTTGTTTAGTAACAACAGGAGTCTCTTCTTGTCTTTCCGCCACGTTAGTAAATCTCCTGTTTACTCTTTGTTGTTATCACTTTTTACTTCCAAGTTCTCCTTGTCTTCCAAGATGTCCTGTTGTTTCATGTTGCTTCGTGAAGCACATGGATGCCATGGCAACTGCATCACTCCTATGAGATTAATACAACCTCTATGTAGATAGACAGACAGACAGACAGACAGACAGACAGACAGACAGACAGACAGACAGACAGACAGACAGACAGACAGACAGACAGACAGACAGACAGACAGACAGACAGACAGACAGACAGACAGACAGACAGACAGCAGTGCAACAGATGAAGGCAAATAAGGTACTGGCTAGCCATAACAACCTAATTATGAGGTGAAGGTGCTAAACCAGGGGTGCCCACACTTTGTTGACTTGAGAGCTACTTTCAAAATGACCGGCTGAACAAGATCTACACATCAAAAAATCACCATCTTATGACACACACACACACACACACAACACACACACACACACACACACACACACACACACACACACACACACACACACACACACACAACACACACACACACACACACACACACACACACACACACACAATCTTATGCCACCTGACCAGGCGAGTTAAGGGTTCGATTCCTGAGTCTGTTTGACTCACTGCATGTCTCTCCCCAACTCATCCAGAAGTCCTGCCTCTCTTCACTGCGTACACATTGTTTTTTGGCCAATTCTGAGAACTAGGTGACTGGCGGAACGTGTCCGAATCTGATTGCAGGCCATTGCCATCTAGTGGTCAATACTGGTAATATCGAATATCGAGCTAATTAACATGTTATCGATACCGAAATAAAAAAAAAAAATCAACACTGCCCAAGACTAGCGTACACATTATTTTTAGGCCCTCCAAAATATAATAACCACTTAATCGCTTCAAGAGAGTGTTACAGGCATCAGATCGCCAGGCCACTGGTAAGACGTAGCTTCATTTACTTTAGGAAGTGTGGCGCGGCTAGCCGCCCATCCAGGCTGTCAACACCTCACACTTCCTGCTCCGCGCCGTCCGTGAGTCTGCACTAATGACTGCATTCATTCCCTGAGATGCTCCATCTCCATTGTCTACCGATGAAACCAAAATAAACAGCTATTTAAAGGGGATGATGGTGACGGTGATGTTCACCTCAGAGTCAGGCTGCATGCAGTCTGCCAGGGGCCGATGTAGCATTTCCCAATTGGGGGGGCAGGAGGAAATGGCATGGGGGCGGAAGTCGCACCCCATACCATTTTCGGTTTCAGGACTTTTATTAGTCAAGTAAAGCATCAATAATAACATCAGTTGTTGTTGAAGTTGCAACAGACACGCAGCATGCATAAAGCTAAAGGTCTGACTCAGAGAGTTTTCTGTTTTCAATGATGAAATGCTGTTGGTTTAGTCGTGACACAGCTGTAGTTAGTAGCAGTAGTAGTGTTTCAAATACTTTTAAATATAAGCACTTTAATTTGAAATATCTTGGGTTGTTCTGCATGCAGACATGTTTGGTGGGGCAGACTGGACATTTAGGGGGCAGACTGGGCATTTAGGGGGCATTGCCCCCCCATACCCATGCCTAGATCTGCCCCTGCAGTCTGCACAACCAGACCACGGTGGTTGGACTGAAGAGACCAGGTGCAAACCTTGCATGTCCATATCCTAGATGTCAGGTAGATAACCTGGTATCAGACCACGGACCACAAAAGTAAAGAATATTTTGTTGTTGTTGGATAAGGTTTGGTTCCATGCTTTTGAAAAACGTTCAAATTCAAATCAAAATAACAATTATTACTGGGGGCCATTGGAAAAATAATTTCCCAATTTCAAAAATCGAAGAAAACGGCACCAAACAACATTGACTATGTAACACATTGCATCGTTTTGCAATGCAAACAATCACTATCGAATCGTTTTTTTCAAAGATAAACAATTACAATAATGCTACATCAAATTTAGCACTTTCCAAAAGAAAAAATAAATGGTGTTTTTACTTGGTTTAAGACAATGTCAATGTATTTTAAATTCTAAATACTTGCTATATCAATTTCACCTCATTGAACCGCATCAGATCGTATCGCCAGATCGTGAGACGTATCGAATCACTCGTTAAAATGTACTCTCTAATTATCACACATTCCCTAATTGTGTAGACTTCTCGTAACAATGTAATACAGATGTTTTAACAATAATTTGGCTCCGTTTTACACCCTCAAGGGTTACTGGTAATAACCTATAATTTGGTTTTCAGCTCCGCCATTATAAGCCGGTTGAAGACCACTGAAATAAGTGGTTCTGGTGGAGATACAAGATCTTTTTGTTCTTTTGGGGGGGGGGGAGGGGGGGGGGTGCAATCTGACAGCTCCGTTTATCCATCCTCCCTGTCAGCAGTTACTTAGCATAGTCTGACCACAGGCTGGAGTGAAAACAAAACACCACCATGGATGGTTACCATGGGAGCAGGCATGCAGCATCACAGGGCTGTGTGTGTGTGTGTGTGTGTGTGTGTGTGTGTGTGTGGTGTGTGTGTGTGTGTGTGTGTGTGTGTGTGTGTGTGTGTGTGTGTGTGTGTGTGTGTGTGTGTGTGTGTGTGTGTGTGTGCAGGGACGGATCTAGGCATGGCCATGGGGGGGCAATGCCCAGACTGCCCCACCAAACATGATGGCATGCAAAACAATCAAAGATATTTCAAATTAAAGTGCTTTTATTTAAAATGATTTGAAACACTACTACTGCTACTAACTTCAGTAGCCACGGGCGACTTCATTGCCCGTGGCGCGAAGCGTCACGGGCGATGAAGCCGCCCCCATACCATTTTCTCCTGTCCCCCCAATTGGGAAATGTTACATCCGCCCCTGTGTGTGTGTGTATATGTGTGTGAGTGAAGGTCACCGAGAGAGACAAGACAGTTTGGACTGGAAGTCACGCCGCAGCGCAGCGGAGGAGAGCTGAGTATGTGGGGAAGGTGCATGAGTCACCTCTCCACCTCCATCTCCATCTCTGCCTGGCTCCCACGGACCCCCTCCCTCCCTCCCACCCTCCATCCCTCCCTCCCCACAAAACAGCTTCTGTCAAGGAGCCTGTGGCGGCGATGGCCCTTAAAGAGCCGCAATGATTTAAAAATGAACGGGTTATGTCATATCTAAGGCTGTATACCGAAGCTCGGGATTCGAACCACTCGCTCTCTAAGGTCGTCACGCGAACGGATATTAATGATCCCGAACCATTCGTATTTATTCATTTATTAACTTAACATTAAAAACAGAAGGAGCATTTGTGAATTTGAGCCATGGACCACCATTTGATAACATTTTAGCCCCATAGAACGCAAAACTAAAGATTTCTAAACTAAAGATTTTTGTCCACAATACCAGGCTGGATTTCGCAGAAAACAAAACAGTCAAACATACAGATCAAAATGACCATTAATCTTCAACATTCTCTAGTTGTGTAGACTTGGGGCTAATTCAGATGGTGAATATTCTAACCTCAGTGGCGATTGGCAAACTCGATGTTAAACTGGCAATCTCCTTAACATACTCCACAAAAATAACTGTCCTTTGTAAGCATTCAAATTCATGCCGTCAACACTGTGTCAAAAATGTACTTTTGAAGACTACATTTGAAAATAAATTAACAAAATTGCAAATTACGTTGAGAACAGTAGACCTTAAGAATTATAGCTGGTCTAGAATGACATATGGTGGTGTGTGCATTTCTGAAAGCAAACAGAGCAACACTTTGTCTCACGGCGGTATGGTGCACAACCCACGCGATCACGACCCGTCCAAGATCACAACATAGGAGATCACGACCCTCGGGAACGGCTGCAAATTGCGTCGCATCTGAAGACGCATTTTTTTTCCATCTTGTACAGTAGCTAGAGTCTGCTATTCCGGGCATAATATATGACACACTCACACACACACAGACAGTGTTTGCAGACGAACATCACAGGGGTGGATCTGGGCATGGGCATGGGGGGCCAGTGCCCCCCTAAATACCCAGTCTGCCCCCCCCCCCCCCCCCCCCCCAAACACGATGCCATGCAAAACAACCCAAATAAAAGTGCTCATATTTAAAATGATGTGAAACACTACTGCTGCTACTAACTAACTACAGTTGTTGTACCAGTAAACGATCGCCATTTCATCATTGAAAACAGAAAACTCTCTCAGTCAGACCTTTAGCTTTATGCATGCTGCGTGTCTGTTGCAACTTCAACAACGACTGATGTTATTATTGATGCTTTACATCCGCCCCTGGAACATCATAATAATCAGGCTTTTCTGGAACACTTTGGGAGCTCCCAGCCCAGCCAGCCAGCCCAGCAGCAGCAGCACAAACAGGCTTCGGGGGGCTTTCAGCCTCAAGGTAGGTACGAGAATTCTCACAGCCATGTGCATGTGTCCCCCTCTCCTTTCCCCTCCCCTCCCCTCACCAAAGTAGCCCCAGCTAAATGCGTTAGCCGGAGTCTCTTTGATGTTTTCCCGTTGTACCGTAGGGGCCTGTAACCAAAACAGTTTCACTGCCAAGCGTTTGTCCTAATCACAAAGACAGCGCATGTCAAATCAAACGGAAAGCAGCGTGGACGCCGTATCTTTAGACGAGCATGCATCCAGGAGGACCCAGGGAGAGGCGCCTTACCACTGTGACAATCCCTCCTCCTCCTCCCCTCCCACCCAACCCCCCTCTCCTCTTTCTCTGCTCGCTTTTCATCTCAAACACTTCTCTCTCTCTCTTTCTGACACTAGTATTGGTACGTACACATGCAGCCCACCCACACGATACACACACACGCGGCCGCGTCAGCACACAATAGGGTTCATATGACTATATTTGCTGTGGCATGTACATGTATGAGCACCTTTTTTACAACCATTTTGATCATCACACCGGTGCGACCACCAGACATGCTTTAAAAGGAGCCCAGGATATTACGCCTCATATGGATAAATACATTATACTTGTCCTCTATAAGTTTAAAAATAGTTCATAATGTTATACCTTGGGGGGTGCCATCTTGCCTGGGGCTCCAAATTGCTTAAGAAACGCCACTGCAAATGCATCAAAATAGTCACGTACGATGGTGAGTAATATAAGAATCTAATGTCGATACAAAAGCCGCGTAAAGTGTCAAAATATCATTGGATTGTGAACAGAACCAAAAAACGGTGAGAATGACTAAACATATTGTGATACATCAGTTAAAACTTATCCAATCTACCTTCTATCTATCCAATCTACATTTTGAATCCTGGTGAAATGGAAAACGGTACAACATGACTTTTACTCATAAAGTATTTCCACATTGTGGTATTGATACCTTTCCTTAAATAAAAGACAAAATGTAAGTAGTTGGTAGTATACACTGCCTACCATGGTGGAAATGTGTTTTTTGTGCTGTACAAAATGTCTGTAACAAAACCCTCAGCAAGACAAATTACGATAGCAAATTATCCTGGCGTGCCTTTTCATGAGAAACACTTCAACTCAAATATCAATACCATTTAGAATGTCTATATTTACTTCTAACGCACGGTAACAGCCAGTCAAGTGAGCAACAATATGGTTGTTATGTACAGGGGCGGATCTAGGCATGGGCATGGCTAGGTCCCCTAGATACCCAGTTTGCCCCCCCCTCCCCAAAATATGATGCCATGCAAGACAACCCAAGATATTTCGAATTAAAGTGCTTATGTTTCAAATGATGTGAAACACTACTACTGCTACTAACTAACTACAGCTGTGTCACCACTAAACCAACAGCATTTCATAATTGAAAACAGAAAACTCTCTGAGTCAGACCTTTAGCTTTATGCATGCTGCGTGTCTGTTGCAACTTCAACAACAACTGATGTTATTATTGATGCTTTACTTGACTAATAAAAGTCCTGTAACTGAAAATGGTATGGGAGCTGTTTGTCAGGTATATCCAAATATGAAGCCGCACCCATACCATTTTCTCTTGCCCCTCCAACACCCCCCAAATGGGACACGTTACATCCGCCCCTGGTTATGTATATTGTATATTGGAGAGAGATCGAGGTTTCTCACTCAAGGACAAACGATTTTCTTTGCCTTTTTTTCCCTTTCCCTTTCTTCATTTGTTGTTCTTGGAGCTGAACAAATGGACTGAGTGAGGACTGTGACATGCTGCAACATCAAAGCAATCAGCTCCATGGAGGCTGCTGGAAGCAATGCACCACCACCTTATTTTAGTGTTTTTCTTGTACTACTGTATAACGGTGGTTCTCAGTGGGGAGTCTAGGGACCCCCCAGGGGGTCCCCAAGGGCTCCCCAATGAAATGAGTACAACTGGATAAGTATCAGTTGGAGCCACTAGCAATAAATATAATCACACACACACACACACACACACACAACACACACACACACACACACACACACACACACACACACACACACACACACACACACCCACACACACACACACACACACACACACAACACACACACACCACACACACACACACACACACACACAGGAGTGTGTTGATCTATTTTTCAAATAGAACATTCTTGAGAAATTACAACTATTTTTTAAAAATGAAAAACATACTATTATTGTTTATTGTCTACATTTTTGTCACCGCTAAACTCCTCATTCCTTAACTTCTTCACCCTTTTAAGCTATTAAAAAACAAACTTTTTTTCCATACTTATAATGGCCAGTGTACAAGCTCACAACTATGAATGCTATTGCTTTCACATTACTCTAAATAATTGCGATGAGGTGATTTTGGCATACTTGTGCCATGTTAACCATCTTATCATGCTGTATGTGTATTGGATCACTGGACTCATGACAGTGCATGATATAGGCAGAGGCATGACACTAACACTTGTCCGTTTGCCCGGGATAAGTAAAAAAATGATTGTCAGGCAAGAGTAGACTTCTACCTGGTTGCCCGATCGGGCAAGGGTGTGACGTAGTTCGCTATAACACAACACAATATATATTTGTCTTGAAGGTGGTCATTGCGCTCTGCCTCTGCATCTTTACCTGCTTTCTAACTATCTCTACTATCTCTCTCCCTGGTCCATTTGTTTCCAAACTATCATTTTTCTGGGGTCACACTATAGGAACAACTGTGGGAACCACTGATTTATAAGTCAAGTTGAATATTTACTGTAGCTGATTGTGTAGCATAAATTGTGTAGCAGACTATGTAAATAAAACATAGTCTTCGACTGAGAAAGGAGATATTTAAAGCACCCAAGTAGAATGTAAACTTAAATGCAAATTTTACGCTATATTTTAGGGGCAAGTGACCATGGTGTGAGGGCAAGTAGAACCTGACTTGAGAACCTGAAGTGCCTCGGAGACCTTAGTGTCATCCCCTGCCATGCTGTCTGTACAGTATATTGGCCCATCACTGGACTCATAACAGTGGATGATATAGGCAGAGGCATGACACATATAAAAAAAAGTATTATGGCTTCATACTGGTCCCTGTGCGATCGCCGTCTTATTTCTCACGTTTTGCTCGGTGTCTTTTAGTCGTTTACCCTTTCCTGTCAGCGCGTCCAACGCATTTATCCTCCCTGACGCAGCCGTAACTCTGCTGCTGCTCTGATGATGCAGCAGGCAGCACTAAAGCCACAGACAACCTGTGTGTGTGTCAGGGGCGGATCTAACATTTCCCAATTGGGGGGGCAGGAGAAAATGATATGGGTGCGGCTTCATCGCCGGCGATGAAGCTGCACCCATACCATTTTCAGTTACAGGACTTTTATTAGTCAAGTAAAGCATCGATAATAACATCAGTTGTTGTTGAAGTTGCAACAGACACGCAGCATGCATAAAGCTAAAGGTCTGACTCTGACTCTGTTTTCAATGATGAAATGCTGTTGGTTTAGTGGTGACACAGCTGTAGTTAGTTAGTAGCAGTAGTAGTGTTTCACATCATTTTAAATATAAGCACTTTAATTTGAAATATCGTGGGTTGTTTTGCATGCCATCGTGTTTGGTGGGGCAGACTGGGCATTTAGGGGGGGCATTGCCCACCCCATGCCCATGCCTAGATCCGCCTCTGGTGTGTGTTTGTGTGTGTGTGTGTGTGTGAGAGAGAGAGAAAGTCTCAGCTGGGAGCGACTGATGTGTCATTAGTTGTCTGTGATGACACTGCAGCCGGGGCTGTAGGGTGACCAGATCCAACGCATTCAGTTGAGGGACAGAATGTGCAAGTGTGTGCAGTGTGTGTGCAGTGACAAACTGGAGTTGGAAATACATCGTTTCCAAAAGGCCTAGCCCAGATAAGGGCTATTTTAGGCATGTGTGTAAGATAAAACATGCTTGTGTAGCTATAATTAAAGTCTCATTGCACATATTTGAATAGAATACAGTATAATGTCGGTATTTGATGATATTTGGTATTCGATATTTTTTATAGACCCAACGATATTATTCGGTATTGATTTCCAATATCGCAATACACCGGTAATACCGGTATAATGCCCAAAATTGGCAGTCGCACATACCCAATATGTGGGACACATATTTGAAATGAGGGACTGTCCCACACATAGAGGGACCCTATGGTCACCCATACCAGTGGGTCAGGCATAAACTGCCATCAGGCAGATGCTCAACCTCAGAGGAATGCCTGTTCCAAAAATAAAATGTACCTCAAATTTTGGGTCAAAGTTCAGGTATTCAGTTCAGGTATGAATTATTTTTTCATGTATTTTGATCAAAGCTGGATTTTCTCTGAAATCCAGCATGGTATTGTAAACAAAAGCATGAGAAATCTTTAGTTTGGGGGTCTGTGGGGCTAAAATGTCATCGAAAGGTGGTCCATGGTTCAAATTCTGAATAAATATTGGATCCTGGTATGAAAAGGGTTGAAAACCACTGCCTAGAGATGGGGGTGAACACCTTGCTGCTCCTTGGAGAGCTTTGCACCACTCCAAAATCCCCAAACTAATAATAACACTAAGGGCTTCTACTGGCCCACCCAGCAGGGCCGTGTTACAGTGCGTCGTCATGCAGCATGCACAGCACATACAGAGCACTGTCTGAGTCCTCCTCAGGGGCGGATCTAGGCATGGCCATGGGGGGGGGCAGGCAGTCTGCCCCACCAAACACGATGGCATGCAAAACAATCCAAGATATTTCAAATTAAACTGCCTATATTTAAAATGATCTGAAACACTACCACTGCTACTAACTAACTACAGCTGTGTCACCACTAAACCAACAGCATTTCATCATTGAAAACAGAAAACTCTCTGAGTCAGACCTTTAGCTTTATGCATGCTGCGTGTCTGTTGCAACTTCAACAACAACTGATGTTATTATTGATGCTTTACTTGACTAATAAAAGTCCTGTAACCAAAAACGGTAACGGTGCGGCTTCATTGCCCGTGGTGCGAAGCGACACGGGCGATGAAGCCGCCCCCTTACCGTTTTCTCCTGCCCCCCCAATTGGGAAATGTTATATCCGCCCCTGGTCCTCCTGGACATATTGTACTGCTGCTGCTCTCTGCTGGATATTCCCCATGGAAGTGATGCCAGCATGACACACACACACACAGACACAGACACACACACACACACACACACACACACACACACACACACACACACACACACACACACACACACACACACACACACACACACACACACACACACACACACACACACACACACACACACACACACACACACACCATCCCCAGACAGCAATACAAACATATTGAACCATTACTAGATTGTTTCGCCAGATGAAAATAATAGCAACACTAAAGCAGTTTTCTAGAGACCTGTGTATGTGCAACAAGCATGAAACCACCCTCCACCCCCATTCCGACCAAAGGTGAGACACCCCCCCCCCCCCCCCTCAGTAAAAAGGGGTCGGAAAGAAAAAAAATATTAACATTGTGAAATACATCTTGATGGTGTCATCAAGATGTTTCACCATGTTAGTGGTTTTCTTCAGACCTCCATTTCTTGGGAACACAGAATGGGAAACTTTTTTATCAAGTCCACCCAACACCTCGAAGGCACATCAATGACATAGTAAAATATTGAAAAAGGGTGGAGTCCCCTTTAAGTTCCAAAAATACACAAGGAATACAGCAGCAGTAGCTCCGGCTGCTATTGTCAAGTGGGAGCCAGCTAGACCACGGTTTGGAGAAAATAAATAAAACTACAGTACAATAAACTGCAGCCTCTGTCCTGAGACCTCTGAGAACTTTGCCTTGCCCCAACGTGAAACACAGTTTGCTGGCCGCTGCTACAGAGCTGAAAATGAGGCTATAACTTCCTTCTTTTTCTTCTCGGGAATCCTTCCTCAAAACAGGCTGAGAGGTAGAAAACGTTGGTTCCCTGATGTCACCCCTATAGGGACACATGCTAGCCTGGCTCAGCCCTGAAAAATGCCTTAAAAAATACTAGCTTATTTTTTTTCCCTGTGATTCAAGGACTGGCTTCCCTGCCTTTGGGGCCGTTTGTGCCAGTTGGAAATCCAATCCCAGCATCTGATTGGCCAACAGCCCTGTCAATCACTTCGTTCCCAACGTCGTCTGCTTTCCAAATATTCTTATGGGTTCACATATGAACCAATCACCGTTAAGACTGCCACTTTGACCACGCCCATCCTAAAAACTGTTGTGGTAGAGAGGGAATTCAGTCTGAATATGATCCCCTCCTGAAGTGAAAAGAAATGATAATTCAGACTGAGGTCAGGCTAGACACATGCATCAGTAAGAAGGAATTGGTGGATGGGCAATGAGAGGCCGGGAAAGTCTGGTGCAGTGTTGTGAAATAGCCTGATGATCCCCTGGTCGAAAAATGATGATATATTATGGAGCTACGGCAACTAGAAACTAAGAAACTACAGAAATAAACCACCCTACAAACAACAGGCTACATTTTTGTAACACGTTAAACCCTTTAACCCTTAACTTCTTTATATTGTTTTTTTTACTATTTTGAGCAAGCTTGCGGAATAGATTAACGTGCCAATCTTTGACACATTTAACTATCGAAAAATTATTTTTAAAATAGTTTAAGACAATAAGTTCATCTTTTCCTTTTCATTAAAAAAAATGTCACCACTTTAGAAGTTTCGATGTTACAGGCACCCTGGGATCAATGCTGTTTCTTGGCTGTTTTTTGCCAGACCTATGTTGACATGCCTAGTTCCCAAAACTAGATTCTAGTCCATGACACTAAATTCTAGTTTGTGACACTAAATTTTAGTCCCTGGTGTGAGGTTCTGGAGTTTTTATGGAAAAATCTCTTTCTGTGTCAGTGATGCTTAACATATTTATTTCATAGGAAGGACCCCCAGAAATATCTATTATTTAGCTGCAGAACCTCATCTAAAAACGATTTGAGTTAAAAATGTTTGCTTCTGAAATAATGTATTCAAAGATTTGCACCACATTTCGCAATTTTTCAAAAATAGCAGAACTACAAGCTCAACTATCGCGCCACCGAGTGGCGCGATATGAGCTTGTAGATCTACTATTTCTTAAAAGCTAAAACAACAAAACGTGTTCAATACACAGAGGGCTAATCATGGCGGTAACGCCAGCCTCTTGACCCCTGTGACGCCTCCTTCCACTGCTCCTGCCAACCTACCAAAACATGCCTGGTGTCTGGTGCCCGCAACAGAATGCGTCTAGAATTCATGTGGTTTAAATGTACGAGGAGTTTGAGATGGCCTTCATTGTCACACCTCTCCAAACAACAACATATTGTTGAAACCGTCTATAAACCAGTTGTGGTCTAATGGCCACAGACAGCAAAGAGATTCCGTTCTCTACTCATTGAAAACATCCACTCATAAACGCTGTTCTTTTGCAACAGAACGAACGGCCTAAAGCCTCGCTGTTGTTGGTGTTATTGCATCATCAATTAGACCGCACACTGTGCTCTTTGTACATCATGTCCGACGTTGGGTTGTTCAGAGGAGAAAAAAGAAAGCCCACCACCAGTCAGACGTCATCAAACATTCAGGCATGGGGGTGTGCACGGTGTGCCGGTGGAAGGCGTAGACGTTCAAAGATTCAGGGGGAAAAAAAGAACGCATCTCTGGACAGCCAATTAGGAGGATTTGGTAGGAGAAATATAGCAAAGTCGGTGCACTTCAGCTTAGCCTTCTGCGTCTGACTGGACACAGGCACTCTGCTGCTCTGCCAGTGGTAGACAGTAACTGAGTGCTTTTACTTTAGCACTGCACCGTACATTTTGTGTAGCTAGCCAAAATGCTCCAGCTGCAGACCTAGCCCAGGAGTGGACGTGCCTCACAGTTGATGTGATGACGTCACACATCAACCCACAGGCCCCTGTTGTTGCCATGTCCCACCCGCTTTTACCGTTATCAAGCGATAATTCCCAGTAGGCTGCTTATCAGCACCATCTTAGCTTACAGTTAGACCGTCAGGTAATACTTCAAGAGTCAAGACTTTAAGAGTTAAAATATTCATCATATGAATTAGCCCAGAATGTAGAAGATTAATGGTCATTTTGATCTGTAAATTTGACTGTTTTGTTTCCCAAATCCAGCCTGGAATTGTGGACAAAAGCAAACAAAATCTTCAGTTTTTTGGGGGGGCGGATCTGCGGGGATAAATGTCATCAAACGGTGGCCAACCGTGGCTCAAATTCTGAATAAATGGTGGGCCCCATGGATGTCAAAATGGTTGAAAACCCACTGCTTTGGGGCACTGATCTGCGTCTGTTTGGGACCCACTCCGCTCCTCTCATCTCCTCTCTCTCTCTCTCTCTCTCTCTAGCCTTCCTCCGGTCTGTTGTTTTGGCAGGCGCTCCTGTAGGAGGGATGAGGTCTAACGGTGTGTTGTGATCTAATCATGGCGGTAACGCCAGCCTCTTGGCCCCCGTGACGCCTCCTCCCTTTCCACCACTCCTGCCAACCCAACGCCAGCCTGCATTCATCTCCTCCGCTAAGAGGACCTGCCTGAACACAGCCAGGGGTCCTGACCGCCCGTAATGTGGAATTAATTAACGTGACCGAGTGGACCTTCGACCAATGCGCGGCCTTCCCCCCCCTTGAAATTGCTTTTAAATACACTTTTGCTTATAGGATGAATTGTCGACCGATCTACTGTATAGCGGGCGCAACGTTCTAATGGACAGACCTTGACATTAGACTGGTAAAGCTTATACTACACGTTCTATTGCTGTACACGTTTTAATGGGCTTTTCCATAATGTGCACTTATAGGTGCAAAATTCTATAGCATTCTATACTGTTTGGAGGTTTCCATATACAGATATTCTTTTAGACGGAAGATAGCGTTTGCTTATGATACTGACTATTTCTACAGTATACATTTGATGCGTTTACCTTGTGCTGTTCTTGCTTTTGTGAATCGCTCTAAAGTAAGAGCATCTACTAGCTGAAATTTTGAATATATATTTAAGATGTAACAGTTGAACCCATTGATTGCTGCTTGGTTTTTACTCATCTCAACCACTAAACAAAAGCATTGTTTGAACACTTAATATAATAACATGCTTGTTGTTAATTTATCATTTTTTTAAGTTGTAACTTTTACAAATACTACCCCCCTGAGCCTGAGATAGAATAACACTCAAGTTGTTGGTGTGTTAAGGGTCTGGCATATTTTTCTTGCAATTTACATTTTGGACTAGAAAAAACAAAATAAATACAATTATTATCTGGTTGCTTGGTGATATTCTGTTCATCCCAAACATTATAATTATGAAGAAACAAACAATTATACTGTACGGCAATTCAGGAAAATAAAAAGCCTCAAGGTTTGTTCCGAATTTAATTAAAGACTTAACAGTAATTTGATGTTTTTGAAACAATGAAAGGAAGACGTTAGAATGGCATTTTTTTTAGGGATGTTGATTTCAGCGGCACAAATTCTAGCACATCGTGCACTAAAAGATGAGCCTAACTTCAATTCTCCAGAATGGTAGCAGCACAAATTCTGAAATTTAGAGCACAATTCAGCACAAATAGAGCACTAGAGAATGACAGCATTGTTATATATTTTTTTCGATATTTGAAAAATTATGGGGTGCCAAGTTTACGCTGGTCCTGATGTCGGCTCTTGGTACCAACAGCGATCCAAATTGACGACATTTGTAAACCCTGAGAGTTGAAATAACACTGAAGATTTTACAACTTAGATTGAGGTCCCAGAGATGAGGTGAGGGAAAAAAGTCCCTTCAGTTGCAATTTACTCTATCTGCTAGCATAGGTAGTTTAATGGATTAATTGCTTTTAAATGCTCAATAAATATTCATAACGGCTCTGTTGCACTTAACTACAGGAGTGCCGGTGACACATTTGCAGCCTACTTTGTTACAAGGACACATTTTACATAAAACAAACTGCCTAATACCCGCATTAAACACTTATACGGATTTGAATCTAATCACATAAACCCAACCAGACTTCTAGGACTGCGTAATTACCTTTGGAATACACAGACATCCCTCATCTGTTTGTTAGCCAACAGAAATGTCACGCGGTTGGGCTATTTCACTTTTAGCGCATTCACTTTTAAAAAAGTATAGCAGGTTCATGTTGCACGGCAACAATCTACACAGTAAGAACATGTAGAATTGTTATTTTGACCAACGTTTTGCCAATTATCGCTCCTAAATTGTGGACCAAAAAACTTGAAAATCCTTGGTTTTGGATCGGAAAGACTAAACCCCCCCCCCCCCCCCTGCAGACAGGCTGTACCGAACACACTAAACATCTCCAATCAATTCCGGCATGGCGGAACATCAGCAGGAGGCCAGGCCCGCTGAATGGCACGGGACGAGAACCCAATTTATGCTTAATTACCGAGCATGGAAGAGCATTAAAATGATTAGAGTGTCCCCGTAACAAGGCTCATACATACATACACCATACTGACAGGCTGCGGCAGGCCTGGAGTCCGGGCAATACAATGATACAAGACAGACAGACAGACCGACAGCGTTTACAATGAATAACTGGAGAGCAAAAAGCGAAAGCAATCCCCGACTGCGACGCCTGTTCATGAAGTCTTGTGATAACCGTTGACCGTTTTGCGTAAGAGTCGCGACTGTTTTGCATAACGGTCACAGCCGTTTTGCATAACAGTTGACCACTTTCCTGACTTAAAACTAACTCTAAACATAACCTCAGTAAAACCTTTGCCTAAAACTAACCTTAACTACAGGGCTTAAACCACTATGAAAGATAATTAAGATTAGTTATCTCTGACATAGATAGACTCTTCTTCAACAAAGATGGTGAATGCAACCATTCTCTGTATTGTACTCGTATATATAATGTTGTAAGATACAAAACACTGAAGTCCTATACCACAAACTTAATCAAACCTAACCCTAACTGCTAACCTTAAACATAACATCAGTAAAGGCTATGCCTGAAACTAACCTTAACCATTATGCAAACCCACGACTGTTATGCGATACGGTCGGCTGAAAACAGTCACGACTGTTATGCGATACGGTCGACTGAAAACAGTCACGACTGTTATGCAAAATCGCCGTTGTTGTTATGCTAAACGGTCGTGACGGTTATAAAACTGGTGCGACGGCTGTCATGATGGAGAATTGTTTCCCCCTCCTGGGACAGAGGCAGCACAACGTTTACCATGAAGAACTGTGAAACAACCGTTACCGTTTCTAAATATAGACACAGGAAAAATGCTGGCGTTTGCCTATTTATTTTTCATTTTTCTTTTGTTAAATGCTGAATTGCGGTTATTGTGAAGTGAAGTGGGAGTATGGTAGTAACTGATGAGCAGTGCAACATAATAGTATGACCTCTAAATCTAATCGAATGTAAAGCAGAACATGGTATCTCTCATGGCATTTAAATAAGCACATGCAATCAAATGTATCCCCGTGAATGTCATCCCCCCGGATTTCTAATCTAATCTCATCTCGTCATGATCTGTAAGTAATACGGATGGCTCAATCAGGATTCAAAAGATCATTTTTCTAGTATCGGCATAACACGTTAATTAGACAGCCATTTCACATTTTGTATGCCCAACGATCCCCACAATAATATGTATCTGGGCCCAGGGACCACCTTTGAAAACCCCCTTACAAGTTTTTTTTTTCTTCTTCTTCAAATTATATTCCAAATATAACATTTTTATTTACTGTAACTCAATGGCTTTACAATAAAATAGTCAATGCAGTAGGCAGGCTTGAAGTAAAGTGGAACATTGAAATACAGCAACGATATACAACTCATGCACAGTGTAATCAGCATGGATATATAAGTGCATATATACAGCATATATAACTCTAACAAGTAGGAATTGAACATTTGAGATTGGATTCTGCTGCCCAGGCCCTTTTCTTTGCCAATGCAATGTTCCCATAAACTGTCACTGTGTCAGAATCGCTTAGTGGAAGCGCTTTATCAAGGACAGATAAGTCTGCTCAATCAACTCTGTGCCAGTCAGTTCATTCAAGATGTTGACTCGTCTGAGTGGAGAGACGCTACAGAGAGAGATGCTCCCGATAGCAGAGCTGCATGGCTGCCATACCGGCGGCGTGCTGCACGCCGCACGGATTATTCACAGAAAAAAAGCAGCAGATTCAGAAATGTTTGCCATGAGACCCGCTGCTGAGGCAGATTCTGAAAAAAAGTGAAATGAAGAAAACGTTTTTTTCACACTGCTAGACTAGTCTACATCGTAGTCTAAAAGTCATGGTTATCATATAGGGGCATACCTAACGGGTGCATGCTTTTAGACAGACATACCATTAGTCAAACAAGAACAATCTATCTCAAACCCATAGCCTAACTCATGTTAGGGTGTATAAGTAACTACCGTACTTTCCGGGTTATAAGCCGCGACTTTTGTCCCGTGCTTTGGACCCTGCGGCTTATTCAGCGGTGCGGCCAATGTATGGATGTTTACGGCTAAATGCACGGTATGCACCCCAACTTTAAGCCGGCCCGAGCAGGAAATGTAGAGGGACAGGGCACAGGCAGTTCGCTAAGACAGACACTACTAAATGCATCATGGAAAGCAAACGAAGAAGTACATATAACGCAGCTAAAGTCAGTCGAGCTGGTTGAAAAATAAGGAAATCTATCTGCTGCACGTAGCCTTGGGATCAATGAATCAATGGTTAGACGGCGGACCAACGCGAGGAACGCCAGCGCGGCGGAGACGCCATGAGCTCCGCGGACCGCGGCGCCAGCGCGCGGAGCACCAGCGCGAGCAACATGCTGAAAGCAACTTTTCTCAAGTCTGCCAGTGGATCCTGACTGCGTGGAAAAGTGTCAAAACATCCACGAACGGGTTTAGAAAGGCTGGCGGCGGCGGCAGCAGCAGCAGCAGCAGCGCGATCAGGAATAGGAGGGGGTCCGTGGAGGCGGCAATAAAGACGCCTCGTCGAGCGTCTTAAACATTGAGAGGATTCCTGGTGGTCCCCAGCTAAATGGTGGACAGTTGGTTAACCAGATGTACGGTAGGCTACCTTTTTTCATGAACCAAATGGACCCGCAAGCGCTCATTTGGTTTCATGAAGTGATCGGAGTTTGCGTATCTCCGGCTACACTCTAAGGCCAGGCCTGGATGTAATATTTCTCAATCGCGGTGCAGCCGAAAATGGCAGTTGGTTTAGTGGTGCCTTAATTGTAGTTAGTCAATGTTTAACTACCGCTATAAGCATTTGATTTGAAATATTTTTGAAGTTTTCATTGTTTGCATTCCGTCATGTTTGGTGGGGCAGTCAGGGCGTCTAGAGGGCACCCCCCCCCCCCCCCCCATGTCTATGCCTAGATCCGTCCCTGGTCTATGGCTCTAGCGTTAATTACATACAGCACGTGCAGTTCTGTAGTCATTTAAATAATAAAAAGGATGCTTCTCAAACAGCATTTCGTTGCCGACAATCTCATCTGTGCAAGAACCCTTACATATGGTAATTAAGCATTAAAACACCCGAGGCTAATAGGCCAGTGCGTCTTGTATATGTACACAATTGATTTTTTCGCTAAATTTGGCCGATGCGGCCTATATTCAGGTGCGCTTCATAACCGGAAAGTACGGTAAGCCTTATGAAACTCATAAACTAATCTTACATAGGCCCCACTAAAAACGCCTGGACATTGCTCCACGCGTCCCAAGCTCTTTTCCCTCCTGGCTCCAAAACTAGGGAATGCACTTCCCACTGTAATCAGAACCACAGACTCACTACCTATCTTCCACCGCAGTCTGAAAACACACCTCTTCAGACTCCATCTCAGCCCATAGCACTTGTATTACATACCAACCCACAGTACTTGCTGCAATGACTTGTATAGGTTGCCTAATGTACTACAATGTTTTTAGCACTTCATTGTATATTGTAGAATGTATTGTGAATCCTGATTAAATTGTAAACTTTTTACCATTGTGCGTCACTCTGGATCAAGAGCGTCTGCTAAATGCCTAAATTGTAAATTCTCTATGACAAGCTGTCACACGGCACGCATACCCGTTGGGTTGTTTTTGCTATCGCAAGGTCTGTTTGAGTTAATGTCACCATATGCTGAATGCCAATATGTTACATGTCTTCATAATGAGTATGTGTATCATAAAATTGGGATTGGGCTGGTACTATGATAAGGACGTAAAAATGAACGGGGAAAAACAATTAAAACGTTAATCGTGACATTTCGTGGTCAACTAAAATGTCACGATCGTGACAGGTCTACATTCGAGACGCGTGGTGGAACACACCGAGCTGAATATGAGGTGTCTGGAACTGGCAGGGTGTCACAGGGGCGGATATAGGCATGGACATGGGGGGGTTCAATATGTTACTATGTCATTAATATACCTTAGAGATGTTGTGTGGACATGGTAAAAAAAAAAAGTTCCCCCATTCTGTGTTTCCTAGAAATGGAGGTCTGAAAAAAAACATTAGCATGGTGAAATCTTGACGACTTCATCAAGATGTGTTTCACCATGTTAATGAGTTTCCTTTTTTCTGAGAGTGTACAAATGGAACCAAATGGACGCTAGAGTCCATTTGGTTCACATTTGTACAAACAAACCTATAGCAGCAGCCGGATGAGTTTATATGGTGGCGTTTATGACTTATATCAAAACAACTGTTGAACTATCCATCTTAGTGTTCCCTCATACTCCTCCCTGTGTGTGAGTGAGTTGCTCAGAGAACAAGCCTGACAGTCATCTCTCCCCTGAAGCCTTGAGACGTCCATTCTCATTTTCCATTGACATTTTGGGTGAATGGCAATCGGGGTGTCGGAGGGTGGGTGGGGTGTGTTGGGGGGTAGCAATTCCACTGACATTTTGTCGGTGAGACCCAGGAGGAGCCTGTCTCTGCCTGGCATCCATTTAGTTTGGGTTCCGGCCGCGCCGTTTTGCGAGGCGCGGCGGCAGCAGGGATTTAATCCTGTCTTGGTGTTATCGACGTGGTGCCTCCGTCCTGTGTGTCACTTGATGGAGGTGATGACAAATTAAGAACAATGTTCCTTGTGCCCCGCCACCATCTCCCCTCCCAGTTCCAGCGTATATATATCGGCTAACGATCAATATTCTGAATGGGATACAGTTAGGAGGGTAAAATGAGCCTCGCAGCAGCGGCGGCTGCTGTAACGACACTTGTTTTCTTTTATCGTTGAGCCGGCTGGGCTCTTGTTGTTGTTATTACTGCCTTTTTGACATAGTAGTCCAGTGCAGTACCCCCTATTACCAGGAGGTCATCAATATGGCCGCCGCGCGCTTACGGCCCCGTGAGTGGACAACTCACGGTCTTGTCCGTTGGCAAATGTTCGATTTTCTTTTCTTCTTTTTTTTGTTGTTGTTATGATCATAAGACCCAATTTACTAAATGTCAAGTCCCCTGTTTTTCTACACAATATGTTGGACACTTATTTACCATGACACAATGGTAATAGAGTAGGCGGACTACTAGTGGCATCTCAAGTGCTTTACGGTATTTGCAAAGGTCCTCGTAAAGAAGAATTCCATTCATTTTCAATATTACATTGTCGCTAATATAACTGGAGGTAAATCATTAAAATCGGGAAGTACATCCTGACGATATTTCCCAATGTTAATAGTTTTATCCCTTCAATCACACGCTTGTCGTGTTCTTACGTTGGGGCAACGCTCGCCCAACACAACGAAGGTGCAGAACACGACAAAATGTAGATTTCATTCTTTAATCCATCTATTAGTCCGAGCGCATTGTCTGATAAAGATCCCGTGGCTGACTTTCATTTGGGACTGAGAATGGGCGAATTTTTTGTCCCATTCAGGTTAGTCAGGACAGGTTAGTCAAGACACCAGAAACAGCATGACACCATCGCACATCCTGTTTAGGAGATCTTGCACTTCAAAATAAGTTTTTTTTAGCGAATGCACTAGCTTGAGCCGTGGCATATAGCAGAAAACAACTATGCACACTCGCAGTAAATGGGTTAATGAGACATTTTTTGTAAAGTTATGAGTATTTTAGTTTGAACTGCCATAGAGTATACTGTATGTGTGTATTTACTGAGTGACTGAAGCGGCATCCACACACACAACACCACATAGTCATACCTGTCCTTCCAAAGTGGATTGATTAAACAATAAAAACACAACTCGTGTAAGTCGGTATTGGTAGGGAAGCTGTTCTGCAATCAATTAAGTTGGAGATAAACTGGGGTTTGGATGTAAAAACATCCAGCAGGTTACGCCACTATGAGTGAGAGACGAATAAATCCCCCAAGAGAGAGAGAGAGAGAGAGAGAGAGAGAGACAGACAGACAGACAAAACATCCAGTGATGTTACGGTAGTACCAACACGTCTCCCCAGACAGTGAGGAATTGTCGGGAAGACCCAAAGCATCTGTGTTTTGTTGTTGTTGTCAGTAAGACTAATGGAATAATACATTATAATTTCTTCTCTACTGCGGCAAAGACCAAAAGAAAAAGAAAAAAAAAATCCTCCACAGAGGACACCGCTGTTGTCCGACTGATTGATCATTAAAACAGAAACATACACTGAAAATAAAATACACAGGCGGCCCACAGAATTGGACCACTTAAATGGTAAACGGTGCATTTATGTAGCACCTGTATCCAAAGAGCTTCAAGGCCCTGATACACTAGCAATATTTTGATCAATATCAACTAACAATGTCACAATCAACGGGCAATATGATGAGACACGCGGCAACAGCACCTCCCATTTTATTTATCTTTTTCCTGAGAGCGTACAAATGTGAACCAAAAAGAAAAAGTATTAACATGGTCACGACCGCTATGCAAAACAGGTCGGATTATAACGTTTATATATCCGCCGCATCTTACATCACTGTCGCTAATGGATTCCGCCCCACGGAGTGCAGTTTGCGGTTCGGTATCTTGCCCAAGGACACTTCGACACATGGACAGGAGGAGCCGGGATTCAAACCGCGACCCCCGACCGCTCGGATCATTGGACAACCTGCTCTGCCACCTGAGCCACAGCCAACCACTTAACTGTTAACTGGCATCATCTGGAGGGCCGATGATACACAAATCACAAGATCAGGATGGGAAACAGGACAGGTGAAGGAAAAAGAGCTAGAGAGAGAGAGAGAGAGAGAGAGAGAGAGAGAGAGAGAGAGAGAGAGAGAGAGAGAGAGAGAGAGAGAGAGAGAGAGAGAGAGAGAGAGAGAGAGAGAGAGAGAGAGAGAGAGACAGACAGACAGACAGACAGACAGACAGACAGACAGACAGACAGACAGACAGACAGACAGACAGACAGACAGACAGACAGACAGACAGACAGACAGACAGACAGAAACAAAACCCTCGTTTTTCAACATTTTTCCTTCCTAGAAAGGACCATTGGTAACCAAATGGGCCATTATAGATCTCTAACTCTTGAAAGTTAAATTATATTTATTTTTGACCAATGTTTTGCCAGTTATGTATTCTAGACTAAACTCAACATCAACTGGCGGTCCCCCGTGGCTAAAATGAATAAATAGTGGGCCCTAGTATGAATGCTCTATGAATGCTATTCTAGTACATTCTAGTGCATTTTGGAAGTTCCACTAGTGCATTTTGGATTTCGGCAGTTGGCAACACTGACACAGAGAGAGAGTGGGGGGGGGGGGGGGGGGGGGGGGGTGTTCGGGAGGAGTGGTCATGAGGTCTCATACACACTGACTCATAAATCAAGTGGAGGTGAGATTGCTGAATCAGGGTTGATTGTGCCTGGGAGAGACAATAAGGCGTGTAATCATCAGTCTCTTGCTGCACAGGCCTGGCAATTATCTGCCCAGACCTGACCAGCAGAACAAAAAGGGCAAAAATCCATCTCACTTCAAGAACCGTTACGGCCCCATGCCATGCAGGACCACTTTACAAGGAGGGATTCTTTTTTCTCCTCGGGCGGCTGCGAGAAACGGAGCTAAACCAAAAGATAATATTATTCACTTTTCATGTGCAAAGAAGAGTGAAGAATTGCTTAAAAAAATAGAAGAAGAAAGGAAAATGGAATGGTTCTCCGTTCTCTGAGGTAGAAGAAGCTAGCGGTAACGACGGACTTGTCCATTTCACCTGTCTAGCCGCAGGGGTCAGGCTTGCGGAGAGTGATTTGAGTCGACATGGCTGGTGTCTGTCTGTGGGGGAAAAAGGGACTAGCGTTTCTTCTCTGAGCGGTGCCAGTGCCGCCCGGGACCCGTCATCTCTTCCCTGACAGTACTTTTAACAGCAGGCGATGGACAAACGGCGTCGGCCGATATCAGCCACGCCGGCCGGCGGTCATTACCGTAAATTCTCACTTAGAAGGGCATGCAAAATGAGTACCGTAAACGACGATGTTGTGGTGCACCGGAAAATGAAGCAGGGTGGAGGAGGAAGTGGGGCGGAACTAGGAACCAAACTGCGCTGAATGGTTCGGGGCCGAGGGGGGGGGGGGGGGTGCAGCACTTGGCTCTGATTGGCTATCCCCGGGCAAGCATCAGCCGATTTGGCCGAAAAGCTCAGCGATTTTTATCCCTATACTTATATATTTAGTTATGCAGGTTCAAGGACATTTTGCTCAGAGTTTGGAGGCTGTTCTGAATCCGACTTTCAACGCTATTTCAAAAGAGTGTTCTTTCTGGAGGTCAAAACGCACATACAGTAATAATAATTCTATATAAATCTCCATACTCTGAGAGGTGCTTATCGTCGATTGTCGGCGTCGAGCAGGTCACACATACAATGACTAAGAGAGAGAGTTAACGCTTATAAAAACGGAGTCTCTTCAACGACGACTCCACTTGAAACCGACGACGGCAACGCGCGGCTCATCACCACCGCTGCTGCTTTCAAACTGCACTCTAAAACTGCTAGTTAGTTCACAAATTTCTCTCCGTTTTCCCTCTAATACATCAAAGGCCTCGCAGAAACATCTCTCTCCGGAAAAAAAAAAAAAAACAGCCTGGATAAAAGCTTTTTGCCCCCCCTCACTGTTTTTTCCCTGTGTTTTTTTTTCTCTTTTGGTCGGTATGAGGAAGACGCATGCGCAGCATGGCTGCAATTAATCTGTTTTATTGACTGCATGAAACCCTCCGGTGGAAGTGAGCTACTTTGATTGGTTTTCTGTAGAACAATATTTAATCCATTTTTGGCGGCGGGAACGCCTCTAGGTGTTTAAAAGGATCCCTGACTAATAAGATAAAACATCGCTTAAAACATTATACGTCTCCTATATAACTAAAATAAACAAATAAAAACACCATTGGCATCTTATTTCTTTCACAAATAGAGAATATTCCACTCAACAGGAACGGCTCCTGGCGCAGGATGATGTTGCGTGTGGTCTGATATTTTTGAAAATGGTGAAAACATGTTGAATTGTTGAATTATTTTTCAGCTGGGAACGGGTTAAAATAAATATTTTTCTCCCAAACAGGAGGGTTTGGAGAATAATTGCTCATTTGCTTCTAGGGGTTGTGCGTGCATCGGTGCTTTTATCGAGCCGCATGCGAATTAGAATGGCGGAGGCACTCGAGAAAAGCAATAAATTGCAGTGGGACCCACGGCCAAAGACTATGCCTCTTGTTTATTCCTCCAACGCAGCGAGGGAAAATGCAGGGAAAATACTAATGTTTCAAAGAAAAATATAATGCTTCAAAGACAAATACGGTATAGTGTTTGACTCCCACTAGTAGAAACTGGAGAAGTTCTGAAATAAAAGAATAAAAAAAAAAGAAACTTCAAACCTGTTTGAAATAGAGTGAAAATAGTCGAGTGAAAATAGTCAAGTCTACCAGCTCAGAACAGTGCTTTTCAACCATTTTGATAAAAGGGCCCACTATTCATTCAGCATTTGAGCCACGGGCCACCATTTGATGATATTCCAGCCCCACAGACCCCAATTCCAGGCTGGGTTTTGCAACAAAACAGGCAAACATACAGATCAAAACACCCATTAATCTTCCACATATTCTATGTTTGTGTAGACTTCTTCATTAAGTGGTGCTTCATGTTTACACTCGCGAGAGTTACATCTGCTCAACCAAAACTGCCCATCATTTAGCTGGGGACCACCTGGAACTCTCCCAAGGACCACTGGTGGTCCCCGGACCACTGGTTGAAAACCAACAGGCTCAGAACATCACTGGAGCGGTTGGTCCATGACCGCAAAAACTGCAAACTGTCAGAGGTATAAGTACGTGCAGGAGAGGACATCGTGATAAAAACATATTGATGTCTTCATTTGAACTTTTAAGCCAGTTCCAAGTTTCAAAGTATACCGACGGCCTTGGGGGTCAGAGAGGCAGACTGCCCAGCTGTCAACATTGGCTTATTAAGAGTACCATTAGTCTGAGCCTTGAACAGGCACGTTATAAAATCGATTTCCATTATCGAGCAAGAGTTTCTCAGTGGTTCCCAAAGAACGCTGGATCTGATCCCGCTTGAAAATGTAGTTAGTGTTGTTGTCCCAGTGGTCTGATGGGTGGGCCACGCCACGAGGCACTTTCAAGAGTTTTCAAGTTCAATTTAATGTCCCACGGGCTGTGAGTCACTGGTGTACAGCAGCGGCTTTAACTCTTGAGCGTAAAATCATTGTCAAATATGTGATTTACTCAATTTAGAAGTCTAAACATTTCAGCGTTTGCCTGTTACGCACATCTCGCCTACATGGTACCAATACAGCATGGAAAATCTTATCCAACGATGTAACAAAACATTCTTTTGTTTGGGGATCCGAGGTGCTAAATCTTGCCCAGTGGCGGTCCGTACGTGGCTCCAATTATGAATAAATAACGGGCATTAATAAGACAAGGGATGAAAACCCATTGTTGTATACCAGGGCTGCCCAAAAGGTAGATCGTGATCTACCAGTAGATCCCACAGACCGTGCAGGTAGATCACAACAGTCCCCATAGATCTGTAACTCTTGAGAGCGTCAAAACGAAACCAAATGGTTTAATTTTACCGCTCTCAAGAGTTACACTCTCAAGCGTCCATGCAATTAGGAAATGGGGGATAATTGTTATTTTTGCCTTTTCTCTTTCCCAGTTGTGGACAAAAGCATGAAAGTTATTAGCTTTGGGTGCAAGAGACTAAACTCAACATTACAAACTGTCAACTTAAACCCCAAATAGTGTTCTCAAACGTCAGTAGTAGCATATACAAGAAAACCTTCCAATTCTCCCCCTCCATTTTTCATTTTAAGTGCATTATTCCTAAACACTATAACAGTAAGTTACACCATCACCAACTATTTCAAAGCGCAAACTTTCTAGGGGGCCTTGAAATGAATTTTCAATAATGGAACAATCACATTTTTGATGTGTAGATCTTGTTGAGCTGGTCATTTTGTAAAAATGGCTCTCAAGTAAAAAAAGTGTGGGCACCCCTGCTTTGTCTGACATAGGAAAAAAAAGCACAGAACCGACTCGGCCTCAAACGGAACAACAAGAGAATTATGTTCCTTCTGCTCATTCTCAAGGTGACTCAAAGCATGTGCAAGATTGCACACCAAGCCCCTCCACTCCCCTCCACTCCACTCCACCCACCCAAAAAGGGAAAAAAATGAAGGGTGGGTGTGGGGGAGAGAAGAAATAAATTACCTTTTAAATCACTGCCTGAAAATTGCCGTCAGGCTCCAACCCCACAAATCTTCTCGCACTTCACCGGAAAAATCCTTGAATCCACCCCCCAGCCCTGCTGTGTACGGCGTCTCACCTGCTGTTGTCCTTAATGTCCAGGGAACCCTGCTAGGCCACCTCATAACAGGAGTACAGTCTCCGTGACACATCGCTCTACTTGATGAGCCAAGTGTCAACAGTCCCCCCGCCTGCATGCCGCAAAGTTGTTGGATGGAGTGCATCGATAAACAACTTTAATCCTCTCTTGGGGCCAATGTCCTCCCCACTAATAAGCGATTGTGTTACAACAGCATGGCGGCACAGAGAGAGAGAGAGAGAGAGAGAGAGGGAGGGGGAAGGGAGGGAGGGAGAGGGGAGGGAGAGGGGAGGAGGAGGGGGTGGAGGGGTAATGTACCGAACCCCAGTACTTGAGTAACAGTATACTTCTTTTTGTTTTTTCATCCCACGATTTTTGTAACCCATTTTTCACCCAGTGCCAATTCCTAATGTGATCCTGGGCTCTACACACCCTCCACCAACGGAACACGTTATTGGAATGTTGTTACGGGGTGTTGGGTGTTACGGAACTGGTTAGAATAACGTGTTCTTTCCACATGCTATGTCCAACCAGGGAAACTCCCCCCTGTCAGGTGAAAAGAAGGCAGCTTGGACTCCTCATGCATTGAAGGAAGCATGAGGCCAGTCCGCTGCCTCCTCAGATTGGTGGAGGGTGTGTAGATCACAACCACCCTAAAGATGAGTCATTGTGTATATTCTGGCATCGAGTGATCTTGGTACATAGAAATTGTTTCAAATACTTTAATTTATTGTGTTGGTTATACTGTTGTTGTACCGCTATTGTGCTTTTTGCTTTGGCAACGTAAAGGTATGTTTTCTCACGCCAATAAAACCTTCTGAATGGTTTTGAATTGAATTGAATTCATTCAATTCAAATCCATACAACTATACAACTTTTTTTTTCTTTTCTGGAAAATATAGTGGAGTGAAAAGTACGATCACATTTATCTTTGAAATGTAGTGAAGTGAAAGTCACTATAATCCTCACAAAGAGTGATAGTAAAGTAGGCCACATATCACAGCATATACTTTAACCACACAGTAGAGTGCAGCAGCTGTAAAGTACTCTGGCAGCGTTGGTCCAGCACTGTCTGACAGGCAGACTGGCTGCAGAGCAGAGGGTGGACACAGACGCTCCATCATACCTGGGACCGCCAACGCTGTGATTTACTCATTCAATGTTTATTCTCCCAGCTCCATTATTCTTTCCTTTGCTTTGTCCTGTCTCATTCTTTCTCTTTTCCCTCCTCCATTTTCTGCATCCACCCTTTCCGCTCCATCACTCTCTCTCTCCATCTCTCTCTCTCTGGCTGCCAAGGACAGCAGGTCATCAGTACTTCTGCTCTGCTCTTTTGCTGATGTTCCCTGACCGTCCCCAGGGGTGGACGGTAGATACTGTTAAGTTAGACAGCGGTTCTTTTCAGCCGAGCTGAGGGGTCCCCACAATATTCCCAGCTTAAACTGCAGGGGCCCCCTCTCCACCACCCTGAGAAGCACTTGGAATTGTATGTGTTAAGTCGAGATACTACATTTAGTGTTGCATATAGTGTCAAATTAGTGTCAGATATGGTGAAAATGGCAGATCTACAAGCTCACACCAACTCGCAATGTGAGGAGGTGTGAGCTTGTATTATATATATTGTTGTAATACGTATAGCTTGCAAAAATTATTATTTTACAGGCATTGCGGCAGGTATGAATCTGTTGTGACAGGTATAAATCCGCTGCGACAGTTGACAGGTGACAGTTATGAAACTGCAGCAGCAGTTGGCATAACAGTTGTTGGTGAATGTTGGGTTTGGGCTAGAGTTCTCAAACTCTACCCGAACCCGACCAGGCCCAACCCGACCAGGCCCGACCCGATATTTTAGGGTCGGGCTTGGGCCCAAAATGTGTGCAGATCAGTAGGGCCGGGTAGGGCCTAGGGCTCCATGAAAATAGCAATATATATTGAATTATTTTATTATGTTAAAAAATAATAGTTCTGTACTGTCTGTCTGTGTATTTACCTCTCATGAGGATGGTGCTGATTGGTATTTTCACTTTACCATGTGTAGATTGCTCAAATTCTACCTAAACCCAAGCAGGCCCGACTCTACCCAACATTGTAGGGCCAGGCTTTGGGCCTTATCAGTTAGGGCCCAGTTAGGGTCGGGCCTCAATTTTCAGGCCCGTTGAGAACTCTAGTTTGGGCATATGTTTTACTGAGATATGTTTAGGCTCAGCCTCAGGGGTTATGGTTATAGGTTCGGTAGGGAACGGTCGCCAAACCAAACTGCCGCAGCAGTTATTAAGACTGCCGCGGTTGCAACCTTAGTTATAAAACTGCCACGACGGTTAGAAAACTGCCGCAACAGATCACCTGTCGCAACGGATTTATACTGTACCTGCAGAGACGTTTGCCATGTTTACAATTTTGGATTTTGCATTTTATTTTGGGGGGGATAAGAAAATGCAGGGATTGACACTAAGGTCTACAAGGCACTTGCCCATCGGGCAAGTGCAAGTCAGGTTCTACTTGCCCTCAGGTCATGGTCACTTGCCCCCCAAAACATATCAAAATATATATATACGTTTTGCATTTAAGTTTACTTTCTACTTGGGTGCTTTAAACATCCTTCCTTCCTTTCGCAGCCGAAGATTGTTTTGTTTACAGTAAATATTCAACTTGTAAATCAGTGGTTCCTACAGTGGTTCCCAGTAGTGACTCAGGGGTCCGTGACCACAGCAAAATGATAGTTTGGAATCAAATGGACCTGGGAGAGAGATAGGAGACATAGCCAGAAAGCAGGGAAAGACACAGAGGCAGGGCGCAAGCCAATGACCACCTTCAAGAAAAATACAGTATATCTTGTGTTGTGTTATAGCGAATTAAGTCACACACTTGCCCGATCGGGCAACCAGGTAGCAGTCTTCACTTGCCCGACCTTTTTTTTTACTTGCCCCGGGTAAGCGGGCAAGTGTTAGTGTCAAGCCCTGAAATGTATTTTTTATTTCTGTTTTCCTTCCCTTTGGCTGTGCTTCCAGCCTGTCCTGGACACAGAGCCAGACAGAGAGATGGACCTACGGTCCGGTCAGGAGACTGCAGACCCCCCGTGGGGTGTCTGTCCCCACGGTGGTTCTGTCTGCTGGTGCTGAAGGACGTTGTGGTTGCTATGGACCCACCGCAGGAGGGAGACTGACCTCAGACTGACCCTAATTAAACACACATTATCTGCAGCCTGCACCCAGGATTAAGGATCTCAGAACCAAGCGGACCCTGCAGAGGGCCCGGGAGGGGGGGGGGGGGGGGGGGGGGGGGGGGGGGGGGGGGCGGGGGGGGGGGGGGCGGGGGGGGGGGGGGGGGGGGTCCCGAGACGCCGGGGCTCTGGCACTAAAAACACACTTTATATATCCACCCACACAGACAGAGAGAGGGAGAGAGAGACTGACTACAGTGCTACATTGGTAAAGGTTCAGAAAGGCAAGATCAATGCTTACAGCAGGAGGCCCACTAATTGCTTTGCATTTTTCACAATTTGCACAATTCCACATTTGTCACAATTCTTTCTTCTACATTTTCTAAATGTGTACAACTATAGGGTCTTGCAAAATTAAGTAATTCAGATGTTTAAATACAATTTAACTCTTGAGAGCATAAAATGATACCAAATGGACCGCGTAAGGGTCCATTTGGTTTAATTTTATGATCTCAGGAGCTACAGATCTATAAGGGTCCATTTAGTTACCAACTGTCCATCATTTAGCTGGGGACCACCTGGAGTCCGAACCAACTGTTGAAAACCGTTGGCTTACAGTATAGAACAGGGATGTCAAACCCAAATACACAGCGGGCCAAAACAGAACAAAAAGACGAGCGCCGGACCTGCTGGACTGTGTTTCAACCGGTTTGCGGGGACAACAAAAGTAATTTTCTCTTTAATATCTAGATAAATGCTAAGATAAGATAAAACAGCATGCATTCAAAACTGATTGCATTGTTAAAGCCCAGTTTCCTGTTCTATGTTCTTATATTTGAAAGAAAGTGTAAAATAACTTAACATGCCATGCCAATGATATGCCCTCCGGTCTTAATGGATTAATAATAATCAGATTAACACCAGAACCATTGACCTGCTCTGTTCGACATGGCCATGAAACGGACACCCTTCGTTCGGCTGTTCCTCGCCATGCAGCCGTCGCTTCTTCTTCCAAAGCGCGGAGGCACAATGTGTCCGTCTGTCAGCCTGCCGTTTCATTAGCGCCAACAAGGTGCTCTTTATCCTGATTCAGAGCTGTGGTCTATAGGGCCGGTCGCTGTGCCATTATTCCATTGTGCCGTAATGAGCTAATTTCCCCCGCGTGACATTCGAAAATTGCAGCCTGCCGATCGCACCGCCGTGTTGACATTGTGTCAGACAAGGACTACGACGCCACATTAAAACCCACGTCTATTGTTCAGCCCAGCCGCCACCGACCGCGCAATCTGGGAACCAGTGGCGTTTCCAAGCAATGTGGAGCCCCAGGCAAGACTTTCCTTGGAGCCCCCCCTTACCAATGAAATTCATTGAAAACAAATGGAACCAAATGGAATTTCAATGTAAGGGTGTAACCCAGCATTGCAACCTAAAACATCAATGTATATACACTGCTCTGTTTGTAGTGAAAATGGCGACCCCCACTGGTTAAATAAAGGACTATAAAATGAGCGGGGCGAACTCACTAGGTGGACTAGGTGGACAAAATATGCCCCCCCCCCCCCCCCCCCAAAGGATAAAGTTATGAACTATTTTACCCAAAAAAAACACATCATACTGTATGTGGTTTAAATGTTCAATTGTAGTTATAGAGGCCCCCACCGTGGCACCCCAGGCAAATGCCTAATCTGCCTAATGGCAAAAACGCCTTCATTGAAGCAACACATACAGTCATGGACGAAAGTCCTGTCGCCTATCCATTGTGTAGAGACAACAGCTCATAACTTGACTTTAACTTACCATTGTTTCTAGAAATGGCTCATATGAAAGCTAAAACCCTCTAGAATCATGTGTAAAAACTACATTAAAATCCATTTAGTGAAGCAAGATTGATCCTTTAATGAACACAGAATGGTCAGATTTTGGCCGGACAAAAGTCTTGTCGCCTACATAAAATTATGTGAAAACTGAACAAAATATTTAATTCAAAAACAAAAAAAATGTTGCAAAACATCAGCAAATTAAGTAGTAGTGCTGTGACATCCATATTTCATATTTTGTGTGACTTCCATGAGCCTGAAGAACTGCATCAATGCGGTTAGGCAATGACTCATACAATTTATTGATGAAGTCATTGGAATAGCAAAAAATGCAGTCTTACATGCCTCCCAGAGTTCATCAAGGTTCTTTGTTTTCATCTTCCATGCTTCCTGTTTCATTCTACCCCAGATATGCTCAATGATGTTCATGTCTGGTGACTGGGCTGGCCAGTCTTGGAGCACCTTGATCTTCTTTGCCTTGAGGAACTTTGTTGTAGAGCTCGAAGTATGGGATGGAGCACCATCCTGTTGCAAAATTTGACCCCTTTTTATGATTGGGAATGTAAGAGGTAGCTAGTACTTCTTGATATTTTAAGCTATTGACATTGCCTTGCACTCTGCAAATGTTTCGCACACCTCCATACTGGATGTAACCCATGCAAATGTTTCGCACACCTCCATACTGGATGTAACCCATGCAAATGTTTCGCACACCTCCATACTGGATGTAACCCAAATCATGGTCTGGGGTTACATCCAGTATGGAGGTGTGCAAAACATTTGCATGGGTTACATCCAGTATGGAGGTGTGCGAAACATTTGCAGAGTGCAAGGCAATGTCAATAGCTTAAAATATCAAGAAGTACTAGCTACCTCTTACATTCCCAATCATAAAAGGGGTCAAATTTTGCAACAGGATGGTGCTCCATCCCATACTTCGAGCTCTACAACAAAGTTCCTCAAGGCAAAGAAGATCAAGGTGCTCCAAGACTGGCCAGCCCAGTCACCAGACATGAACATCATTGAGCATATCTGGGGTAGAATTAAACAGGAAGCATGGAAGATGAAACCAAAGAACCTTGATGAACTCTGGGAGGCATGTAAGACTGCATTTTTGCTATTCCCAATGACTTCATCAATAAATTGTATGAGTCATTGCCTAACCGCATTGATGCAGTTCTTCAGGCTCATGGAAGTCACACAAAATATGAAATATGGATGTCACAGCACTACTACTTAATTTGCTGATGTTTTGCAACATTTTTTTTTGTTTTTGAATTAAATATTTTGTTCAGTTTTCACATAATTTTATGTAGGCGACAAGACTTTTGTCGGCCAAAATCTGACCATTCTGTGTTCATTAAAGGATCAATATTGCTTCACTAAATGGATTTTAATGTAGATTTAACACATGATTCTAGAGGGTTTTAGCTTTCATATGAGCCATTTCTAGGAACAATGGGTTAGTTTAAAGTCAAGTTATGAGCTGTTGTCTCTACACAATGGATAGGCGACAGGACTTTCGTCCATGACTGTAGTGCAAAACCTCCAAAGGGACTGGTATTTTCTGAGGAAAAACTGCTTCAGAGCGTCTGGCGGCAGCTGTGAGCAGCACACACCTCTGGTTTCATAGGGAGAGTTAGAGCCAATATCAACACTGTGATGATTAAAACGGCAGATTAACCGGCACATTACTGTTACAAGACTTTTTAAAGGTTATCAAATATATCTCCGCAAGGTGTGCCGTTTCAGAGCAGGCCCTAAAGTCTAATTATTTCCATTTTCACTCCTCTCTCCTCCTCGCCAGCATCTACTGTATCTGCGCTCCACCGTCGTAACGGATTTCTAACTTACACCAAAAACTTTTAGCGTTAAATAAAAACGAGCTGATCCCAACTTCCCCAGGACAGACGGACGCCTCCCAATGAATATTCATGTGAACTCATCCTCTCACAGATGAGGCCGGTGACGGTCGGCCAGATGCTATTATTAGACTCCCATAACACTATCCAGAGGGACCCTGTCTTGTTAATAGAAGTCGTAAAGAAAACATCCGCAAACCCAGTGTTGTAGTGGGACTTTTAGAAGTGGGGGGACGCCTCTTAAAGGGATTGCTTGACAATAATAAAACAGCCAAAATAACTAAGCCAAGTAAATGCAAACTCTTGCAGTAATGCACCATATCATATAATTTAGGACTTTTGGGGTTATTTTATTGACACAAAATGAATAAGCCCCTTGTAAATAACCAACCCAGTCTCATGAGGTTTAGGCGAATATGCACGGAAGTGCCATTCCGTCCATACTTGCCTAGAATACGCAAAAATCTGTGCATGTTTGCCTAAAGTAAATCTGTGCATATTATACTAAAATGAATCTGTGCATATCTTACTAGCATATAGTCCACTGAAAATGACGGAGCGGCGCCGTCTCTGCCGACCATGAGCATTGTGAAGCGCCACTGAGCGAGGTGATAGCCTAGCGAATTGCCGCACTGAGCAGAGCAGACTCGGCCACGTCCAAGTTGCGTTGTGTTTGGGACAGAATAGTAAATATTATAAAACCCAAACTTCCGTGTTTGTGAAAGCCACGCCCACTTATTCACAGATTTTGGCTCTAACTAGTAGTGTATGCATGCAAATCCGTACGTGGCATTCCGTGCATAGTGTACTATTGTCTGTGAGATCAGGCTGAAATAACAGTAACAGGACTGTGTGCACCACTGTTAATCACTGTGAGCATGAGCCACTTAGCGATCACAGAGACACTCAGAGCCCCCCTAGCTCAGGGGCCCAACGTGCCCGTTGGATAATCCTTCCTTGCGGTGGGTCACCTACCTCGGTCGGTGTCGTACAGGTAGACGAACTTCTGCCACTTGTAGTGGGACAGCAGGCTGAGCACGGAGCCGCGCAGCGCCGGTCGCATCTGGATGACGAACTGCACCTCGTTGTCGGTGGGGTAGCTGGGCGTGACGAAGGAGGTGTGCAGCGCCCCGCAGAACGACGTCAGCGTGTTCATCGACTTCTTGTCGTAGAAGCCGAAGATGGCGTACACGCCGCGGGAGAACTGGGAGCAGACTGCAGAGAGACAGAGAGAGAGAGACAAAGTCCTGTTACGGCAGGGGTTGACAACCTTTTTTCACACCAGGGCCCACATGGGGCGGATCTAGGAATGGGCATGGGGGGGGGGGGGGGGGGGGGGGGGGGGCAATGCCCCCCTAAATGCCCTGACTGCCCCACCAAACACGACGGCATGCAAAACAACCAAAGATATTTCAAATATTTTAGAGGATATGAAACACTACTAATGCCGACTAACTACAGCTGTGTCACCACTAAACCAACTGAAAACAGAAAACTCTCTGAGTCAGACCTTTAGCTTTATGCATGCATGCTGCGTGTCTGTTGCAACTTAAACAACAACTGATGTTATTATTGATGCTTTACTTGACCAATAAAAGTCCTATAACCGAAATGTGTTTTTGAAAATATATTTATATTTTTATTATTGCAAGAAAAAAAATAGTGTTATTTTACACATTAGTTTATTAGTTTTACACATTACATTAGTGAGGACCTATTATATGAATATATGTTGAAAAGTGGTGAAGTGGTCCTTTAACATATAGCCAGGCGTTGTGTAGAATGTTGAAAAACGTACAGGAATAAAATGAAGACACTGCTGTATTATATGAATGTGTAATGCTCTGGGGCATTAAGCTGAAGTCTCCTACTGGGTGAAGTGACATGGAACACTGCACTATGGGGATGTGTGAGATACAGGGCCGGATCTAGAGGGGGGCAGGGGTGGGCAGAGCCCACCAAAATGTGCATCCTGCCCACCCAATGAAAGGTAGTGGTTTTCACTAGTGGTCCGGGGACCACCAGTGGTTGAGAGAGGTCCAGGTGGTCCCCAGCTAAATGGTGGACAGTTGGCTAACCAGATGCAACACTTTGAGCGCGTAAAAATGAAACCAAATGGACCCGCAAGGGTCCATTTGGTTTCATTTTTACGCTCTCAAGAGTTAAAATATTCATCATGTGAATTAGCCCAAGTTTACACAACTAGAGAATGTAGAAGATTAATGGTCATTTTGATCTGTATGTTTGTCTGTTTTGTTTCCCAAATCCAGCCTGGAATTGTGGACAAAGGCACAAGAAATCTTTAGTTTTTGAGGTCTGTGTGGGGCTAAAATGTCATCAAATGGTGGTCCGTACGTGGCTCAAATGCCGAATAAATAGTGGGCCCTGGTGAAAACCCCTGCTTCATATGAAAAACTTTGGAGTTGCTCACCCAGCCATTCTTCCAGCCCACCCTAGTCGGGCTGGCTAAATACGGCCCTGGTGAGATACTAAACATTTGTCCGTGTGCGTGCTGTACCACAGCCCACGCACAGGAACACAGACACGCAGTGGTGTCGATAGGTGGGGAAAAGTTCAACAATTTTAGGGGGGCCCAAAAGCCAGGGGGGCTTTTTGGGCATCAATAAGGTTTTATTTGTATTGACTATTATAAAAAAAAAATGATCTCAAAGTGCACCAGATTGAAGCATTTTAAAGAGGAATTCCACCCATTTTCAACATTCTAATATGTCATTAGTATACCTTAGAGGTGCTGGGTGGACATGATGAAAACGTTTCCCCCCATTCTGTGTTTCCTAGAAATGGAGGTCTGAAGAAAACCACTAACATGGTGAAACATCTTAATGACATCATCAAGATGTATTTTCACCATGTTGATTGATTTCTGTAGACGCTTCTTTTTTTCTGAGAGCGTACAAATGGAACCAAATGACCCTAACGGGTTCATTTGGTTCCATTTGGTTGCATTTGTACGCTTTCAGAAAAAAAAAATGTTGAAAATGGGTGAAATTCCCCTTTAACGCCGCCGGGAAAGGGGGACCCATGTGGAAAAGCTTTGCAGGGGGCCCAGAATTGCTAGCTACGCCCCTGCAGACACACGCGCTTATACCGTGCTCGCACGCACGCCCACACGTATGCAAACACATAACATGCGAGGAGTACACACTGAATGCATGTAAAGCAGCAGACTGATATTTGCTCGGTACACTGCGGGGAAATCTATAACAGCCAATTTGGGGAATGAGTTGGGGCTGTAATATGTGCATTAGTCTTTATCAAGCTGGCCATTTGCATCCAATGACATTTATTCAGCAGAGAGAGAGAGAGAGAGAGAGAGTAACAAAAATACAACACTTGCATTTATTTGTATATCAGTCATGAACTCTGGTGTGACACAAACAGTGGCCAGGCAGGACGAATTCCTAGCAGTCAGAAGCCATTAAACTGTAAACCGACTCAATCAGATATGCACACGCACTCATGCACGGACAGGTTTGTATTGCTATTGCTCAGTCTTTATCTTTATGGCTCAATATAAATTACAATAATCCTTCAAAAACTACCTACTTCTGTCGCAGTACTGGTCCAATCAAACACATATTCAAACAAAGTATATGCTACACTATACTTCCCACTGAGCACGATATCTATAAAAAGTCTAAAAAAATGTCTAAAAGTGGATGATTTCTAGAGGTCTAATCATAGTTTAGACGTTCATTAGGTGTCTAATCAATGTCTAATCTAAGATAGAGGATTATACTTCCAATCAACATCTAATGTAATATTAGACGTCTAAAGAACTTCACTTTTAGAGCTTTTGTAGAAAACTTTTACATGGCATGACAATTTCAGGACAGCATCAAAAGTAGCCCGTGTCTGTTGCAACTTCAACAACAACTGATGTTATTATTGATACTCACTTGCCTAATATAAGTCGACATAGGCGATGAAACCGCCCCCATGACATGTTTAGCCTGCCCCCCGGTTGGGAGAAGTATATGTATTCTATATTGTATTCTATATTGTTTGAGTTGCAGTGAAATGCAATGAAATGTTTGACTGTTGTTTTTTTCTCTCACCACAGAGTGCTTCCTGGATCTAGAAAGTGACAAAGGACCCGAATGTACCTCCAGGCTGCCTTATATAGTGCCTGTCTGATTGACTGCTCAAGTGCCATAGTTGTACTTGCATAATAATTAAATCCAAATTTAAACAAGTCTAGAGTAGGTATGCCTCAGCTTGGATGGACATGTCATGATATTGACAGTCATGTTTCAGGGCTATAGCGCACTGAAGCGTGCACGCACGCACGCACACACACACACACACACACACACACACACACACACACACGCACGCACACACACAAACCAAATGCGTCCTATTTGCGTGTTCTGCAATTCTGCAATTGTTCCCATTGGTTGAGCAAGCACTCTGACCATCTCCCAGACATCTGGACGAACCCAGGAGCGAAACAGCTGGGGTCAGTCAGTCAGTCAGTCAGTCATGTCCTCTCATGTCCTCTCAGCATCGTTCAGAGGACAGCATCACATGCAGTGCTTATAGAACACAGACAGTGCTGTGAGATTCAGACATATTGTACAGTGAGTGTCTTTCCGTGTGGTGAGATCCTCTGAGGACATTAAGTCTGGATACAATTCATCAACATGACAAGTCTTATCCTACACTCTCCAACTGATGGCATGGGACGAAAGGATGGCTCTCTATCACAAACACACCACACACACACCACACACACACACACACACACACACACACACACACACACACACACACACACACACACACACACACACACACACACACACAAACCATGAGAAAAAATTTACCTTTTGTCTTTTGCCAATCAGGGGCGGATCTAGGCATGGGCATGGGGGGGGTCCTGCCCCACCAAACACGATGCCATGCAAAACAACCCAAGATATTTCAAATTAAAGTGCTTATACGTATTTAAAATTATTTGAAACACTACTACTGCTACTAACTAACTACAGCTGTGTCACCACTAAACCAACAGCATTTCATCATTGAAAACAGAAAACTCTCTGAGTCAGACCTTTAGCTTTATGCATGCTGCGTGTCTGTTGTAACTTCAACAACAACTGATGTTATTATTGATGCTTCACTTGACTAATAAAAGTCATGTACCATTTTCTCTTACCCCAACATGTTCTCTTGCCCCCCCCCCCCCCCCAAATGGGACATGTTACATCCGCCCCTGTTGCCAATGTTGAAATTCCCCTCAGATCTGTACATGTGTTGCCGCAGCGGCGGTTTATAAAACCTCATATGTCCCAGACAGACCGTGTCACAAACAAGGCGTTTTGGCACTTTTTCATTCGTTTTCCAATGTGTTTTTAGTTTTGTGTCAGTCGCAACCTCTTGTCAATAATTTATTAGTTAATTAGTTATGAAACCAATGGACAGACTTAAAAAAAACACGTTTCAGTCTAGCCTGGGGAACCACATGCACTTTGTTTTCAAAGGAGCGAAAAAATGGGGAAAAAGCCTGTGTGAACTTAGAACGAAGACTTGTGATGAGTTCTGATATGACTAAATTGCTTTTGTATAACTTCCCAGAATGCTCTCTGTTCCAACCCGCAAGACGAAGGGGTGAAAAAAAAACCCTCATGTGCTGGTTGAGCAACCATACAGAGGCCGCAATATGATCTACTGTATATTGATATATCGTTTTAGCGATATACTGTATGTAGAGAACGATTTTGCACAAATACTATAACACAGAGTCTCACAGACTTCTTTACATTAAAAGAAAATATCTAAACATCCTAATAAAGGTACTGGGAAGACAGTGTATTGCTACGTGTAACGATAATTCATGATATTTATTGCCATATCTGTCAATATAGCAGCCTCTCGATCGGTATTGATCGATTGACCGATTGTATCTCGGTATCGATCTACACAACTAGAGAATGTGGAAGATTAATTATCATTTTGATCTGTAGGTTTGACTGTGTTGTTTTCCCAAATCCAACCTGGAATTGTGGACAAAAAGCGAAAGAAATCTTTAGTTTTTTGGGGTCTGTGGGGCTAGAAAGATTCCTCAAATGGTGGTCGTCCGTGGCTCAAATTCTGAATAAATAGTGGGGCCCTGGTATGAAAAAAAAAGGTTGAAAACCACTGCTTTATTCAATTGCAAAACAAAAAAAAAGCAGGGTGTACGGAGATACAAGCTTTTCCGGTGGCCGGCAGCGTTTATATAAATGCGGTGATAGTCAAGTCACACAAGTACACCACAGGGGCGGATGTAACATTCCCCAATTGGGGGTGGGGGATGGCAGGAGGAAATGGTATGGGGGCGGCTGAATTCGCACCCATACCATTTTCAGTTACGGGACTTATTAGTCAAGTAAAGCATCAATAATAACATCAGTTGTTGTTGAAGTTGCAACAGACACGCAGCATGCATAAAGCTAAAGGTCTGACTCAGAGAGTTTTCTGTTTTCAATGATGAAATGCTGTTGGTTTAGTGGTGACACAGCTCTAGTTAGTAGTAGTGTTTCAAATCATTTTAATAATAACCACTTTAATTTGAAATATATTGGGTTGTTTTGCTTGCCATCGTGTTTGGTGGAGCAGACTGGGCTTTTATGCCCATGCCAGCCCATGCCCATGCCTACTGTAGATCCGCCCCTGGTACACCATAACCCCCCTGGCCAGGACAGGCCACTCCACACAGAGGACGTGAGGAGCATGAGGGTGCAGTGCAGTCCTCCGCCAGGCCGCTGTGTAAATGACACATCAAGGGACCGGCCTCCTCATCTCCGACTGTTTAATTCCATTCCCTGGTCCCTATCTGTCCCAGAGCAGACATGCTGCATGGCCCAGCTGCTGAGCTGGGGGAGTTTAGACATATCCATGCCTGGCTGGCTGGCTGGCTGACACACACACACACACGCACGCACGCGCACGCGCGCACACACACACACACACACACAACACACACACACGACACGCACACACACACACACACACACACACACACACACGCGCGCACGCGCACACACACACACACACACACGCACACGCACACACGGGATAGACACAGTAAAGAGCCTGACCGATACATTGCTCTCAGCGACATAATGCAGGAGGGCCAAAGCAATTTGCGATCACATCAGGTGTCGCGGCAATAATTATCATTTTGACCAATGTTTTGCCAATTCTCTTTCCTAATTGTGGAGAAAAAAAACATGAAAGTTCTTAGTTTGGGGTGCAAGAGACCAAACTCAACATTACAAACTGTCAACTCAAACCCCAAATACTGTTTTCAAACATCAGTAGTAGTCCCTCTATTTTTCATTTTAAGTGCATTATTCTTAAACACTATAACAGTAAGTAACACCATCACCACTATTTCAAAGCTCAAACTTTCTAGGGGGCCTTGAAATGGATTTTCAGTAATGGAATAATCACATTTTTGATGTGTATGATGTATGATCTTGTTGAGCCGGTCATTTTTGAAAGTAGCTCTCAAGTCAAAAAGTGTGGGCTCCCCTGTTCTAAACGTTCATTTAGCTGGAAGAGACCCCTAGGAAGTGCCTCAATGAAGGACCCCTGAAGGTCCCAAGACCCCGCTTTCAGGGGAACCACTAGTTTAGATCACAGCTTGGCTCACAGCATCAGTGTAATATCCCCCACGAGTCGCAGTATACCCCGGTGTTAAAGCCTTTGGCTTAGTGGCTAAGACGGCGGCTTTACCACCGCCTTGAGACACAAGTTCAACTCCTGGATGGTAGTTACAGCAGTGTCCTGTGGAGGGTTTACAGGTAGGAGGAACCTGATGAGCCTCGACGGTGTCACACCTCCGCGGAAAAAGTCTAATATCTCCCTGAGCTACAGTATAGGCAGAGCCTTTGGCTCAGTGCTTAAAGGCCCGGATACACTAGCAATACTTTTGTTCAACAATATCAACATGATGAGACACACGGCAACAGTTAGTTTGGGCAACAGACAACACCTCCCATGCAGATGCACTGTTCTGGTGAAAAACAACTAAGTGAATGTCAATAAGGACATACAGTATTGTGTGTTGAGTGGACTTGTGTGAGCTTGTGACTTCATGGACTTCATGGTCTGATTCTAGTCTAACTCTTTGTTCAGGCTTTGTGCAATGGGACTTGTGAAATTTCTTATTTATCATATTTAACTGTCAGTACTGTCTTGTTGGGCTGCGAAAGTACTTTCGTTGTACTGTATTCATACTGTACATTGACAATAAATTGAATTTCATCTCATTCTCAGGTGAACAGTGAGGTTGCAGCAATGCGAGTGGCCTCTTGCACATGAACCGATGACAGTTCATTAGATAATGAAAACACTGTGACTCACACACACACACACACACATCACACCACACACACACACACACACACACACACACACACACACACACACACACACACACACACACACACACACACACACACACACATTCTTGAAAAATCCACACAACAAATGACCCCCCTATCACCCTGTTTAATTACAGTTAGGTGTTGCTACAGGTGAAAGTGCATTCACCGGTTATGAAGCAAGAGATATAGACGTGTGGGTGTGTGTGTGTGTGTGTGTGGTGTGTGTGTGTGTGTGTGTGTGTGTGTGTGTGGTGTGTGTGTGGTGTGTGTTGAGGAGGGGTGGGGGGCTATTAGCTCCATGCACGAGTGAGACCTGGTTCCTCTCCGAATTCCGTCTCCTTAATTTGGGCCATGCCGATCGACGCAGAGAAAACATCCCAGGGGAATGGTTCTGCTCTCCATCCATATCTCTCTCCCTCCATCCCTCTCCTCTCCCCTCTCACTCTCTCTCCCTCTCCCCTCTCCCCTTTCTCTCCCTCTCCTCTCTCTCCCTCCATCTCTCCCCCTCTCTCCCTCTCTGTTCCACTCAGCCATCCGCTGGCTGCTTATTAGGATGAGCTTTGAACAAGCTCAGACTTCAATAAGAGATATGTCTCCTTCCTCCTCCTAGCCCCACCCCCCCTGCCCACCTCCCCTCACCCCCTCGCTGCTCTTGTGCTCCCATCTCACTCCCCTCCACTCCACCCACTAACCTTCCCACTCTCTCCCTCTCTCTCTCCTTCTAACGATAGCATATCTCCATGCTGCACTGGCCTCTACCACTCCCTTCACTCTCACACACTATTGCTCCTGCCATCCCCTCCCCTTCTCCCAGCGATATCTCTCTATGCAGTACTAATTCCTCTCTCTTTCCCTCTCTCTCACACACACACACACACACACACACACACACACACACACACACACACCACACACACACACACACACACACACACACACACACACACACACACACACACACACACACACAAACACACACACACACACACACACACAGATCACTGCTCTATTCGACCTCTCGTTCCCCCCCAACCATCTGCCAGTTCCCTAAAGCACACATCCTCTTCAAGGCAGGGGCGTTGCTATTAGGCAGACTGGGGGGGGGGGGGGGGGGGGGGGGGGGGGGGGGGGTCACCAGGGCGACCACAGACATGCTTTAAAAGGATCCCAGGCTTAATAATCCTGTCCTCTATCACTAGAATTGAGCATTTAAAACACACATATAACTAGAATTGAACATTTAAAAAACAAAGATTATATATCTTCTTCTTTAGGTTAAAAATAGTTCATAATTTTATCCCTTTGGGGGGCACCATTATACTGTGCCTGTCATACTGTAGGTATGACATCACAGGCTCCAGGGAAAAATCCTGCCTGGGCTCCAAATTGCTTAGAAACGCCACTAAGTGTCCTCCCCCTCCCTCTCCCTCTCTCTCTCCATGTCTCTCTCCCTCGTTCTACCTGAGTGCCTCCACCTCTCCTCCGTTCAGATTGTTTCTCCCTATAATCCCATCCTGTGCTGTTGTTGTCGCCCCAGAGCCATTCTGCAGCAGACATCCACGTCTGCGGCTGTAGGAGAGCTGAGGCAGCATGGATCAGGGGCAGATCTATGGGCATGGGTATGGGGGGGGCGATGCCCCCCTAAATGCCCAATCTGCCCCACCAAACCAAACACGAATGCAAGCAAAGCAACAACCCAAGATATTTCAAATTAAAGTGCACATATTTAAAATGATTTGAAACACTACTACTGCTACTAACTAACTACAGCTGTGTCACCACTAAACCAACAGCATTTCATCATTGAAAACAGAAAACTCTCTGAGTCAGACCTTTAGCTTTATGCATGCTGCGTGTCTGTTGCAACTTCAACAACAACTGATGTTATTATGGATGCTTTAGTTCAGGGGTTTTCAACAGGTGATCCGGGGACCGCCAGTGGTCCTTGAGAGGGTTCCAGGTGGTCCCCAGCTAAGTTGGTTGACCAGATGTAACTCTTGAGAACGTACAAATGAAACCAAATGGACCCTTACGGGTCCATTTGGTTTCATTTTTACACTCTCAAGAGTTAAAATAATCATCATCTTAATAAGCTCAAGTCTACACAACAAGAAGATTAATGGTCATGGACAGAAGCAAAATAAATCTTTAGCTTTGGGGGCTCTGTGGGGCTAAAATGTCCTCAAATGGTGGTCCGTGGCTCAAATGCTGAACAAATGATGGGCCCTGGTGTCAAAAAGTTTGAAAACCCCTGCTTCAGTTGATTAATAAAAGGTCCTGTAACCGAAAATTTTATGGGTGCGTCACGGGCGATGAAGCCGGCCCCATACCATTTTCTCCTGCGACCCCCCCCCCCCCCCCACACACACACACACACACACACACCCATTTGGGAAATGTTACATCAGCCCTGGCATGGATTTTTTTGTGAGCTCTATCTGTGAGAAGTTTGCGGCTCAATTCAGGGAGAAACCATGTGGGCCACGGTCAGGGGGGGATAAATGCCTCACCGGAGCGACACAGAGCTCCCCCTGCCTGCCTGCCTGCCTGCCTGCCCAGTAATTAAGCGAAACAGAAATTAAATGACGACGGTGGAACTAAAGCAGGACTTTCCTTGGGTACGATGCAGGGCCGGAGGGTCGGTTGGGTGACTCTGTGTGTGTGCGTGCGTGCGTGCGTGCGTGCGAATAATGCATGTGCACTACTCAGACTCTCTGGGAACACGTGATTGTGCAGAATTGTAAATTTAGAAAGGCCACAGAGTGGAGTGGACGATGAAGGTCTAAGCGCGCCACTCGGTGGCGCTATGAGCTTGTAGATCTGCTATTTTTTTTTCTTTTTTTTCAAAAGCTATAATATAACATAATGCTTAGAACACCAAAATGTGATAACAGTACAGGAAAGTTTAAAAGGGGAAAATACTGTGTGTGTGAATTAATGAGAATGAAATGGAAATGTAGGAGATAAGAAAAAAAGATGGGAACCCCAAAGCAATCGTTCTGAGCAGGGGTGGATGTAACATTCCCCAATTGGGGGGGCAGAAGAAAATGGTATGGGGGCGGCTTCATGAAGCTGCCCCCATACCATTTTCACTAGTGTTTCAAATACTTTTAAATATAAGCACTGAAATATCGTGGGTTGTTTTGCATGCAATCATGTTTAATGGGGCAGACTGGACATTTAGGGGGGCATTGCCCCCCCATGCCTATGCCTAGATCCGCCCCTGGTTCTGAAATGCACGCGGCTCGATCAGCAGAAGTCACGCTGTGCGAGATGCTGACAATTATTTGCACATGTGATGTCAAAATCCACAGTGACTCACACAGCCATGCATATGATGTTATAGAATGCACCCGCACATGTGATGGAAGAATGCACAGTGCATGTATGCATGCACTGTGGAGCGTTACGGTACAGTACATGTGGCGTCAGAGTGCATGTGGTGATGGGTGTGAAATGTACGTCGCAAGTGATGAGTTGAATGCACCTTGCAAGAGCTAGAACAGTGGTTTTCAAAATGTTTGATACCAGGGCCCACTATTTATTCAGCATTTGGGCCACAGAGAACCACCATTTGATGACATTTTAGCCCCACAGACTTCAAAAAACTAAAGATTTATTTCGTTTTTGTCCAAATTCCAGGCTGGATTTTGGAAACCAAATATTCAAACAGATACAGATCAAGATGACCATTAATCTTCTACATTCTCTAGTTGTGTAGACTTGGACTAATTCAGATGATGAATAGTAGAACTCTTTGAGTAAACATGAAACCAAATGGACCCGCAAGGGTCCATTTGGTTTCATGTTTACGCTCTCAAAGAGTTACTGTACATTCTGGTTAACCAACTCTCCATCATTTAGCCGGGGGACCACCTGGAACCCTCTCAAGGACCACTGGTGGTCCCCGGACCACTGTGATAGAAGGACATTGGTTTATGCACAGTACAGCACATGTGATGGGAGAATGCACACACAGCGCACGTGATGCAGGGGAGAATGCATGGCGCATGCAGAGGGGTTTTTAATTCTGCTCAATTCTTAGTTAAATGATCCATACGTGTGTGATGGATGAGGCAGTGTGCGTGTGTGTGTGTGTGTGTCGCCCACTGCGGCTCGCGTTGGATCACAGTACATGGTTTCGACTGGATCCCCATACATTGAGCCTCATGCACATTACCAATAAACATGGCACATCCCAGCAGCACTGGGAATCAGAAGCCATCTTTATCGCTGCGTATGCACAAATACATGTCTATTATCTCCTCCAAACTCTCTTATCGCCAGTTCCCTTAATGAGATTGTGGTGCAATTACACTGAAACAGCAGTACTGAACCATTTACTCCATTTTAAAGATTAGCTTAGATTGTTGGTTGGGGCATCATTAAAAAAAAAAAAAAAAAAAAAAAAAAGCTTAACACATCCACCACCGTAGATTTCACATTCTTTTCCCCTGGATTATGTTTTTTGACAAAAAAAAAGATTGGGAGTTGGGACTTCAAAATCAGGGTTTTGCTGAAAAGGAAAACACTGGAAGTTTGGGACTGCCTGACACTCAAGTCTGAATTATCATTTTGTTTCACGTCATTATTCAGCCCTCCCCACAACAGCTGTTTATGTGTTGGCCGTTGTCAAAGTGGCAGTCTTTGCCGGTGATTGGTTCATACCACCCAATAAGAATATCAGGAACGCAGACGACTAACCAAACAAACACAGCCGACGAACGTTACTAGCATGTGAACAAAAGCAGTGGAAATATGTTGGACTTGGATGATGTTTATAAAACCTTAATGCTGCTTTTAAAGAAGCATGGGAGGAGCCAACACTGTTGAGGCGTGACAGGGCTGCCGGCCAATAGGCTGCTGCAGTCAGATTTTCAACTAATAATATAACAGCCCCACAGAATGCGCCACCAGACCTAAATCCCCAGGGAAAATAATTTAAGGTGGTCAGGGATTCAGGGATGGAGCCAGGCAGGGCGGATGTAACATTTCCCAATTGTGGGGGGGGGGGGGGGGGGGGGGGGGGGGGGGGGGGGGCAGTAGAAAATGGTATGGGGCCAGCTTCATCGCTGAAGCCGCACCCATACCATTTTCAGTTACAGGACTTTTATTAGGCAAGTAAAGCATGCATGAAGCTAAAGGTCTGACTCAGAGAGTTTTATGTTTTCAATGATGACATGCTGTTGGTTTAGTGGTGACACAGCTGTAGTTAGTTAGTAGCAGCAGTATTGTTTCAAACCATTTTAAATAAAAGCACTTTAAAGGTAGGGGAAGTGATTTCACTTTTGTCAGATATCACCCCCAATTTTTTTTTTCTGTTAAAATGCTCTATTATAAGGTGTGGAAACCACATATGGAGTTTCCCCCTCCCCCACGTTAGCAGAGGAGCTAATAAAAGTTCCCCAGGTCACCACAATTCTCCTCCAATCAGGAGAGAGCAGCAGGTTCACATAGTGTAGCTACTTTTGGGGGCCCCTAGTGCACCAGGCTGGTACTACACCATGAATTTATAATCACTTCCCCTACCTTTAATTTGAAATATCATGGGTTGTTTTGTGGGGCAGACTGGGCATTTAGGGGGGGCCTTGCCCCCCTTAAATGCCCATGCCTATATCCGGACCTGGAGCCAGGCAAGGTTTCGGGAATAATACATTGATTAAACACGTTGACATCCAAACAGAATACGACCAGGAGCCTTTGCAACGCTCCTAACAAGAGAGACATCACTCTGCCCCAACCACCCCCTCCCCCCTCCCCCGGGCTCAATCTCTGACTACCGTCCTTTTGGTCATTTCCAATGCAGCGTGCATAATAGGCCTTAATATTATTCCTGGGCTGTGCTGCGGGTGAACCATGCGTTCCATACTTCCACATCGTTCTCCAGCTCGCTGGTCAAACACACAGCGCCGCACCATCGCAGCATTCCTCCATTCTCTGGGAGAATCAGGCCACTACGCGGCGGAGCCACGGGGACATTACCCATTTCTGATGCATCACTTGAGATGAGATGGCGATGAGATGGATGCCCCGGAATGCACCGCGCACGCCGGGCGCACTACAACGCTGCAGGCATGCATGCATGCAACGAGCACATTCCTTAAAGAAACTGTTATGCCACATACACTAGCAGTGGTATAGTCCTGACCAAAGCTCACGTATTTGAGCTATTCCTGTGCTCTCTTTGTAGCCCGCCGCCAGCCATCGTCTTGTTCACAGCCCCAGGGGGAAAACAGAGCTGGTGGCGCGTGTGCATGCGCGTGTGTGTGCATGCATTCGTATGTGTGTGCGCGGAGGATGGGGGTATAAAACGCAGTAAATGTCAGTGGTGATTGTATCTCTTTAGCCATTTTCCTGTCCCGATTCACGCACCACAGTCTCTCTTTCTCTTCTCTCTCAGCCTCCCTTTCTCTGCGTTTCTTGTCTCTGTGTCATTGCATGTACACCCCCCTCTCCCACCACACCACCCACCCTCCTTGAACCACCTCCCACCCCATATTGGTCGGTCTCTCTCTCTCTCTCTCTCTCTCTCTCTCTCTCTCTCTCTCTCTCTCTCTCTCTCTCTCTCTCTCTCTCTCTCTCTCTCTCTCTCTCTCTCTCTCTCTCTCTCTCTCTCTCTCTCTCTCTCTCTCTCTCTCTCTCTCTCTCTCTCTCTCTCTCTCTCTCTCTCTCTCTCTCTCTCTCTCTCTCTCTCTCTCTCTCTCTCTCTCTCTCTCTCTCTCTCTCTCTCTCTCTCTCTCTCTCTCTCTCTCTCTCTCTCTCGACATCAGACTCTGCCTGCATGCTGTCACTGGGAGTCAGATAGCTCGTATTAAGTGCCCCGGGGGGATTGCATCAGCTCTTGTCATTTAGCGGATGTGGATCACTTTGGAAAACCCTTAACTCAAATGCCATGCCATGCCAGGCCAGGGCCCAGGTTGTATGTGGACACGACGCCTCGACCAGAAAGCCGCCGCCGTCACGTTTAAAGAGGCCTGTTCTGCTTCTTTCAATCAGACCTGCGGCGACCGTTAACATCTAGTTTCCTGGTTTCCCGTATTACTCGGATGCTTCTGGCAGTTTAGCTGAATCACCAAGGCTGCTTTCCATGCCACAGAAAGGTGTTATATATTTTATTTACACATAGCGGTTTTCCAATTGCAACACAGCGGGAGTGTGTTCAGAGCAGTTGTTGTGCGCAGGTTTTCAGTCCATCATTTCAAGGTATCAAGGTCTGTTATTTATTGTGCAGAAACTTTGAATACTGTTGCGCTTGTCCTTGGATAAGACCTGGGTCACAGTTCCATCCGGTTCTGTATTGATGTCGGTACCATAGAGAGAGATAACAGACAAACATTAGTCAAAAAATAACAAGTACATTATCTGTCTCTCTGAAACCATTTGGTTTCATTTTTTACACTCTCGAGACAGGTAAAGATTTAGATATAAGGGTGCGTTTGGCTATCAACTCTCTCTGTCACATTTAGCTGGGGACCAACTTGGAATGCTCTTCAAGGAAATAACTATTTTTTGAAAAAATAATAAACAGCATTTGAAAAGTATTTTCAAAGCATTTACAGTTCTTTTGAATATTCCATTTTTCATAACCCGCAATGAAAAAAGCAGCCCTGCATAAAACCAAGGGCTGTGTAGCCAAACTTGAGCTGAGACAGTATTTGAAATTTAAATAAGGCTATTCCACTTTCAAATGGTTTTATTGGTGCTCTGTAAATAAATAAAAAATACCATCTCTCATAGTAAATGTCTTCTATGCTACATGTACAGTTTAATACCAATAATTAAAGTCAATACTGTATGTATCTATCTATCCGTTTAGCCCATCAAAAATCAAAATGTATAGTGTATTTATTTGCCTTTTTCCCCTCTACGTTGCTTCTACTTTGATGCTGCAGCTGTTTCCCTGCAGACTGACACTTGCTTTGCCCTGCAGACGGTCCAGAACTTTATTGTCGTCAACAACAAGTATCTGCCACAGCACGAGTGACTGGAAATACAGATACGTGCATCCGTCTGTGTGTGCACAAATGTGTGCAAATATGTACAAATATGTAGCTTGTACACTTTGTGTTTGTGTATGCCGGAATACACACATTTCACACCGTGTTTATTTGTGTGTGTCTGTGTGTGCACACAAACGCGTGTCTGCGCCTGTGTATGTACACGTGTTCCTGTGTCTGCAGGTGCGCGCGCGTGTACGCACAATCCTGTCTCTGCTTGTGTTTTGGTGTGCGTGCGCGTGCGCGCGTGTGTGTGTGTGTGTGTGTGCATGTGTGTGTGCATGTGTATGTGTATGTGTGTGCGCGCGTGTGCGGCTGTATGTGCACATATGCACGTGTGTGTGAAGTGTGTGTGTGTGTGTAGTGTGTGTGTGCAGTGTGTGTGGTGGGTGCCTGCCGTAGTGTAGTGTGTGATGGATGAGTAGGGGGACACAGGGCTAGGCCCGGGGACCGTTCCCCACTGAGGATACTTAATCTGGATCTCACCCATCAGACATGGGCTGGCTGGAGCTGCGATCTGTCCGAGCTCCGTGGTTCCAACGCTAACAACACGCGTGTGATGTCTGTACCCGATTCCACCGTTATCAGTCGATAAGATCACAGTTATTAGTTTCCGTCAGCGGACAATTTGGTCTCAGTATGGTCACTCAGTATGCTCTGCCGACCCATCTTGCAGTCTGTAGATATCATGGATTCTTTCCGTTGATAATGCATCTCCTTGCAGTTAGGTTTAGGAAGGGTAGAAGGGTTTAGGTATCAGGGCTTGACACTAACACTTGCCGCTTGCCCGGGGCAAGTAAAAAAAATGGTAGGGCAAGTGAAGACTGCTACCTGGCTGCCCGATCGGGCAAGTGTGTGACTTAGTGCACTATAACACAACACAAGATATATTTGTCTTGAAGGCAGTCATTGCACTCTGCCTCTGTGTCTTTCCCTGCTTTCTAGCTATCCACAATTCCAGGCTGGATTTGGGAAACAAAACAGGCAAATTAACATTCACATCAAAATGACCATTAATCTTCTACAGTGTAGACCTGGGCTAATTAAGATGATGAATTTTAACTCTTGAGAGTGTAAAAATGAAACCAAATGGACCCGCAAGGGTCCATTTGGTTTCATTTTTACGTTCTCAAGAGTTACATCTGGTTAACCAACTTAACTGGGGACCACCTGGAAACTGGGGGGCAAGTGACCATGACCTGAGGGCAAGTAGAACCTTAGTGTCAACCCCTGGGTATGATTGTTGGAGCCCCCTCCAACCCTAACCCTAATCCTAAATGCCCGACCCTCAACCTAACCTCACAGACAGTCAGGTCTGTGAGGTGTTAGGATTAGGGTTGGGGTTGGAGGGGTCTAGGGTTTCGCATCTCAGATTCGACCGTTATCAGTGGATAAAATCGCAGTTGTCATCTTATGCATTACCATCTGAAAGAATCCATTATATCTACAGACTGCAAGATGGGTCGGCAGAGCATGACGATACTGAGACGAAATTGTCCTGCTGAGGGAAACTAACTGCAATCTTATCGTCTGATAACGGTCGAATCCGCTGGTGCTGCAACTGTACACACGAGGATGTCACCATTAGTTGACCAAGTTGCTCATACAAATTAGTCAAAAAGGGGAAGTCCACCCACTTTCAACATTTTACTATGTCATTGATGTACGTTCGAGGTGTTGGGTGGACATCATAAAAAAAAAAAAGTTCCCCCCATTCTGTGTTCCCAAGAAGTGGAGGTCTGAATAAAACCACTAACATGGTGAAACATCTTGATCATCATCAAGACGTCATCTAACATCATCCATGTTAATGGATTTCTTTAGACGCTTCTTTTTTCTAAGAGGGTACAAATGCAACCAAATGATCCTGTTAGGGTTCATTTGCTCGCATTTCCCAACTTGGTTGCATTTCCCGACTCAGAGAGGCTCTGTGTAGTCACGTGGCGACTGGCTGCTGGTTTCTGACCCCTCAATATCGCAACTCTCCCACTATAAGGCTCTGCCCTTGTCCTCGCCTTTCCTTCATGCAGCCAACCGATTGGTTCCACACACTCCCCCAAACCCCCTTCACACGCCAGAGATTAGGGGTCACATAAACAAAACACAAACAAACAAACACACAACAACAACTACGCAGTCACTTCAAGGGGCACTGGAGCGTGTAGAATGCACAGAGGAGGACAGAATGCAGTGTTCCGTGTGCAGTCGTGCATTTAAGTAATGCAGATACGTGGCTGTATATTATACAGCGTGTGCAGATGTTTGTAATGCACATATATGGAGACGTGGTAGTGGTGGTGTTGGCGTCGGGGGGGCTGATGTACTTATACACTAGAGAGTATACATATGGCTGCAGGCATAAGGTCACTGCTGAGTCGCTGCTGTTAATCTGCATCCATATGATGTAGATTACAGCAGTGATGATGCCATTAACAGTTTTCATGCCGTTGAAATGAATCTACGTCATCCGTTATCATTATGATTTACAGTAACAACTGATGCCACTGACGTTAACGCTACTGTACGTGACGTAACTTACGGCGCCGGTTCAATACGATCCCCATGCTAACAGCAGCTAGCAGCGACCGCGGCGACCATTGCTAGAGCATAACAAGGGACGGCCTAACCCGGAACCAAAAGTGTGTGTCCGTCCACTAACTTGTCCGTCGGGAAACATGGACCGAAATATGAAATATGACTTTTAGATGAAAATCGCTGGCACTGGCGAGCTCCAAAAATATGAAAAAGGGCTGGCACTGAGAGAGTTAAGCTTTGCTGCTTAAAGAGGGGGTGCCGTGATGTCTTCCCTTTGTATTTAGGGTTTCTTCCTGGGGGCTGAACCTTTACAGTTAAACGTGCCAATGAAAAAAACTTCAATATAGTGACATCACGTGTGGATGGTGGATGGTACATCTACAACTGGCGTCACAAGAGACTCAGTAAATCGGATGCATAGTATATACTGTACAAATTGTTTTCTATTTCCACAAGAGGCATTTGTATATCATTAAAACTTTACTGAACATCACTGGAATGATCAACATCAAAGTCACAGAATACTGGATTCTGTTCATAAACATCACTTTTCTTCTGGGAACTCTTTTTAGCTAGACATTTTCAAATTAATCTGCACTTTAGAATGCAACAACAACAACGGTTGTCTACAATAGCAAGTATGAGCTGAATTATTGCCCCTTTTCTAGCTACATATAACATGTAAAGTACGTAACATGTTTATTTCATTCCTTTAACTGATAAAGAGATTGATATGTCTTTAAAGGTATGTAATTTGTGCCCGCGAAAGTATTGATATCGCAAACTAAAACACAATGACATTTCATATTTATATGTATAGGCCTACTTTGAGATAATAACATGTGGCCGTCACGAAATCTCAAGTCACACCCGGACACACACACACGCACACACACACACACACACACTTTTAAAGCATCCTATAAGTGTTGTGTCACGCGTCACAGCTCACACACGCAGCAGATGAGAAACCGATCCTCTGACCGGATTAGAGGGTCGTAGAGGTCAGCGGAGGAGTAGCCCACAGCCAGACCAAACACATTGTTCTTTAGAGTGGCTCTCCTCTCGATTCCCTTGCTTTCCTGGGCTTTCACCTCCCTCCCCCACCCCCACCCACCCTGTCCTCCAGGCAGGGGCGGATGTAACATGTCCCATTTGGGGGGGGTCAAGAGAACATGTTGAACGGGCAAGAGAAAATGGTACAAGGGCGGCTTCATCGCCCGTGTCGCTTCGTGCCACGGGCGATGAAGCCGCCCCCATACCATTTTCAGTATTTACAGGACTTTTATTAGTCAAGTAAAATCAATAACAACATCAGTTGTTGTTGAAGTTGCAACAGACACACAGCATGCATGAAGCTAAATGTATGACTCAGAGAGTTTTCTGTTTTCAATGATGAAATGCTGTTGGTTTAGTGGTGACACAGCTGTAGTTAGTTAGTAGCAGTAGTAGTGTTTCACATCATTTGAAATATAAGCACTTTAATTTGAAATATCTTGGGTTGTTTTGCATGGCATCGTGTTTGGGGGGGGGGGGGGGGGGGGTATTTAGGGGGGGCATTGCCCCCCCATGCCAATGCCTAGATCCGCCCCGTCCTCCAGGCCAGACATGCCACCTTGATGACACAGCTCCTTACTCCCTCCCCCGAAAAAACGCCTCTGCGGTGACAAATCCCCCAAGGGGGGCTTGATGGCTCTCCACTCCATCTGTTCTTGAGAGATATCTTCACCTTCAAGGTACAAACCAATATGCTTTGTCTCAACGGAAAGGGGGAAAAGGTCACACTGCTGCTGCCGCAGTTCAACGCGAAGAAGAATAACTTCACAAAGTCATGGAGCTACTGCGTATTATACCCCGCCGTTTCCCTTTGTTCTTTTGGGCATAGCTTCTTTCCCTCGACTTCGACAGCACAGCCTTTGAACAAGAAGAAGTGAGCGCTGTTCCGCCATCAAATACTTTAGATGTTTCAAAGTGTGGGGAACTGTGGGGGTGGGGAGGGGGGGGGGGGGTAGATAACAAAGTGCCTTGACAGTTAGATGTCAGATAGGACAGTTTGCTTAATAACTAAAGGAATTCAATTTGATGGGACTTAATTGATACATGAGTGAACGCCAGGCGCCCGTACGCGCACAGCGCCGGCAGCCGCTGCTTCTGCTTCTCCACGCGTGACCACACCAGCGCCGCGTGACATTTCCTTGACAGCGAGCGGAGGGGAGGGGAGGGGGATGGGGAGGAGGGGAGGGGGAGGTGGAGGGGAGGGAGTGCAGCGCAAGCAATTAAGTGCTATCTCTAGCCCAGGCGATAACAGACAACACGGGCCGTGGTCTCTTATATATAGCTCACCTCCAGGAGGAGAAAAAAAAGAAAGAAGACGAAAAAAATCATCCCCCAGAACAACCCCCCTCACCCCCGCCCCTCAATCTCACACTGAGCAAACAACAGCCCCCTTCCCTTCCTTCATCCCCACGACCATCACTCCGTCCGTCTGTCCGCCCGTTCATCCGCCGGTTTGCTGCATTGCAGAGGCGAAAGAAAAGGCAGAGAGAAGAAGAAGAAGTGCTCCGGAGTGCTCTTAGTCATACAGAATGATCTTCCCCCTTCCTTTCCCCTCGCCCCAGCCTCCTGACAGGCCTCATAGGTTGTCGGTGCTGCCGACTGCGAAACAACAACAGCAACGCTCGCCTCGCCCCGCACACACGGCCAGGGTGAGTTGCTTAACATGGATTCTTTGTGTACAGGGGTGCATGCGCACACATGCACACACACACACACAAGCATGCACATGTGTGTGCACAAACACGTGCATGCGAGCACACAAGTGCATGCATACATGCACACACTATATATACACTGTACGTTGTATATATATACAGTATGGCAAGTATTTAAGATAAACATGTTGATATATGGATTTTTCCAAGGTTTTTGCCCAAGGGTGAACACCGAACACACACACACACACACACACACACACACACACACACACACACACACACACACACACACACACACACACACACACACACACACACACACACACACACACACACACACACACACACACACACACACACACACACACACCCTCCTCCTTAAAGAAGCTAGCATCCAGAGAGGTTTGAAAACACGTATGGCTCGTGATACTCCGTAATTGGATTTCCCAGGACGATGTTGACAATGTCCCTGATATGACACACCACTAATCCTCTGCATCCACACACAGCGTCCCGAGGAACGGGAGACCAGAACGTTCCACACACCGCCAAAGGGAATAGGTTCCCAACCCCCCAGACCGTCGGACTTACCGTCAAGGCTGAATTGGGACAAAAATTCGGCCCGGTCATGTTTTTTTTGTGTGAATTTGGCCCAGACCGGCCCACCACAACCAGCGTACGGGTAGCACAAACTCTGTCAGCTCAAACACAAACAAACAATCCCTAACACCGCCACTTTTGCACCACAACATAAATAATACAAGATTGTGCCCCTACGGGGCACAGGTCTCCACCGTCCGGGCTCAAGAATTGATGATATTATTCTAATATATATAAAATACTAATGTCTTTTCTGAATTTGAAATTTCTATTTCATTTCAGTTGCAAATAAAAAATCATTCAAATTCTATGGAAGAGTTCAAGAAAAAAAATATCTGGGGTCAGTCATGAGGTCATGTCGTCGTGACCTCATGACAGACGGCCTGCGTGCACGGACAGACAGTCGTGGGACAGACAGATTCGGGGATGGACGGGCTGCCTGCACGAACAGAGGGGCGTTTTATATCCATAACCTATGACCTTCATACCTATGACCTCATCATGACGTCATCTCAAGCTTCTCAAGCTCAGGGTTCCTCCTAGAGACCTGTACTCAGGTCTCCATAGTCTGTGCTCAGCTTTGAACGTTCACTGGTACTAGTGTATCAACTATAACATCATCATGCTGTAATCATGGGACAGACAGATTCAGGACAGATAGTCGTGCGACAGACAGACTTAGGACGTGCACGGACGGAGGGCGTTTTATAGTCCCCACCTTCGGTGGAGACAAACATACATAGTCCCCATGATTACCTCATCATGCTGTAATCATGGGACGGACAGATTCGTCGTGCCACGGACAGACTTAGGACGTGCACGGACGGAGGGCGTTTTATAGTCCCCACCTTCGGTGGAGACAACAACAATAAGTAGTTCAACCAGTGGTCCTTGAGAGAGTTCCAAGTAATGCCCAGGTAAATGATGGACAGTTGGTTAACCAGATGTAACTCTTTGAGAGCGTAAAAACATTCATCTGAATCATCCCAAATCCACACAACTAGAGATCTAGGTTTGCCTGTTATGTTTCCAAAATCCATCCTGAAATTGTAGATAAAACAGAAGAAATCTTTGGGTCCGTGGGGCTAAAATGTCACAAAATGGTGGTCCATGGCTCAAATGCCGAATAAATAGTGGACCCTGGTATAAGACTTAAGTAAGAGGCACTTAAAGTAAATAATATGTGGTTATTCAATCCAAGGCATTATGAGGAAAAGATACTGTAGTTTCAGTTACCGATAAAAAAAGGAACTGACAGCGCAGAATTATCCCAATCATTTCTCCAGGTCTATTCCAGGATGTCAGCCACACAGTCAGGACCCACACATTATAAAATAAGACCAGCAATTTATGCAATTAAACTGATCCTGGGAAGCAGATGCCAGTGTGTCCAAGGTGGTTACATGCATACAAAGGTATAATCGGCATTCCAAATTGTGCCAAAATAGTGCGCGCCAGGCAGCTAGGTGAGAGCTAGTGAAAGGAAACCATCGACAGCGACGTCCGTTGCAGTGTTTCGTTTTGTTTTTTTAATAGATTTTATCCCACGATTTTGTAACCCATTTTTTCCACCCAGTGCCAATTCCTAATGTGATCCTGGGCTCTACACACCATCCGCCAACCAGGGGAGGCAGCGGACTGGCCTCATGCGTCCTTCAATGCATGAGGAGTCAGTTCCAGTCCCCTCCATCAGGCGTCCCCGGCTGGCCAGGGGGAGGCAGTTTAGAGCCCAGGATTACTGCATGTTTTTGTGATGGTATCTACCCTAGGGGACACGGGGAGAACATGCAAACTCCACACAGAAAGGCCTTTTCACCAACCCCACCTCTGGTATGGGTACTGATGACGCGGAGGAGCAGACACGCCACCAGCACCCACAGCAGCGCCCCTAGCGGGAATCGAACCCAGGACCTTCTAGCTGTGAGGCGACAGCACTAACCACTGTGCCACCGTGCCTCCTGGTAAAATGGTATGGGGCCAGCTTAAGCCGTCTCCATACCATTTTCTCCTGCCCCCCCAATTGGGAAATGTTACATCCACCCCTGCTACTCGTCGATATGTGTCCTGCGATCCGTCTGTTCATCACACAGTGCTGCCAGAGCTGATAGGATCAATGTGTTTCAAGGATGTGTGTGTGTGTGTGTGTGTGTGTGTGTGTGTGTGTGTGTGTGTGTGTGTGTGTGTGTGTGTGTGTGTGTGTGTGTGTGTGTGTGTGTGTGTCTTGAAAGAGATGGTAGCTGTAGATGATGCAGTCATGCATATAAAGACTGAGCTGCATTGCATCATTTGTGCATTCACAGAGTGCTGGCACTCTCTTAAAGATGGGGGTGCCGAGATTTTTTGTATTTATTTTCTCTCCAGTTATTCATGTGCTTTATGAGGTGACAGCACTTCCTAAGACCCCCTCGGTGTCGGTGTGGTTGTTATGTGCAATGATGTCTTTTCCGCATTAAGCTTGGACAATTCAAAACCCCCCGGGTTGGCAGATACGGCAAAAGCAAAAGAAAAAAAAAAAAAAAAAAAAACGGGCCTTTGGCATTACAGTCAAACAATTGACTGCTTCAGCACTCAGAAGAACACCATGATGGATGCTTTTTTAAAAGAACGAGAGAGGGAAAAAAAATAAAACATCAGCGTAATCACACAGATTGAGAGAATGGTTTAATTATTTCGCCTCCCAGCAACAGAGCTGCAGAGAGGCTGCCTGGATAAAGCTTCCAGGCTACGTTTCAAGCTACAGGGAATATGGAACAATGCGCCCTACACCGACTTGTTTTGAATCCAATTCTGCCCTGAGGGGTGTGTTGGGGGGGTGGAGGGTGGAGGAATATGGCTGTGGATGTGGTGGCAGCTGAAAACCTTCTCTTGTTTACATTCTCATTGGGATGATTAAAAAAAAGAGAAAAAACCAAAAGCCAGGGAGAGGAGGAACGTCTCAGATGGCTGACACAGGCATCTGTTCAGGCATCAGTGTCAAGAAGCTGGAGTGTTTTTTTCTGTCTCTCTGCCGGTGCACATGAGTTTGCCGGCATGTTATCCTGACTGACTTGGACGTGGGTTTTTTGGCGTCTCTCTCTTTCTCTCTCTCTCCCTCTCTCTCCTAGTGTTGTAGTACTCGAGGCATTGACTCATCTCGAGGCCAGTCTCAACACACATTTTCATTGTCTCGGTCTTGTTTTTGTCTCGCCCTCAATGAGACATTGAGGGCGAGAGAGGAAGAGAGACCACTGTGGAAACCACTGATCTACACTGATTTACAAGTTGAATATTTACTGTAGCTGATTGTGACTTAAACAAAACAGTCTTCGACTGCGAAAGGAAGACTGTTTAAAACAGTAGAAAGTAAACTTAAATTTTACAAAATTTACGATATATATTTTGGGGGGCAAGTGACTATGGCTTGATGGCAAGTAGAACCTCGGAGATCTTAGTGTCAACCCCTGTATGTTGTGCTCTTATTACAGAACAATAAAAAATTGTCTTTCTGTTCTCGACCTCTCTATGTCTTGGCCTCGGTCTCAACGGCCCTAGGTCTTGGTCTTGCCTTGGTCTCGATTTAGGTGGTCTTGACTACAATAGTACTCTCTCTCTCTACCTGCATCTCCCAGAGGAGGAGGAGGAGGAGAGCCAGGCCGGCATGTGGACTTGGGCATCCCAGTCGCAGCGGCAACGGTCTGAGCATAATGCTTCCTGACTGCTGCGTTCTGTCCTTAAGGCGGCTGGGTGGGAGGGAGGGTTCAGTTCTCAGAGTTCTCCATGCATGACTTACTGCAACGCAACAGAAAAAAAAAAGCCCAGAGACTGCATGCATGCATGCATGCATACATACCGCAGGGGCGGATGAAACATTTCCCAATTGGGGGGGGCAAGAGAAAATGGTATGGAAAATTGTATACCATTTTCAGTTACAGGACTTTTATTAGTCAAGTAAAGCATCAATATCAATCAGCTGTTGTTGAAGTTGCAACAGACACGCAGCATGCATAAAGCTAAAGGTATGACTCAGAGAGTTTTATGTTTTCAATGATGAAATGCTGTTGGTTTAGTGGTGCCAAAATTGTAGTTAGTAGCAGCAGTATTAGTGTTTCAAATCATTTTAAATACGGTATAAGCACTTTAATTTGAAATATCTTGGGTTGTTTTGCATGCCATCGTGTTTGGCGGGGCAGACTGGGCATTTAGGGGGGCATTGACCCTCCCCCCAACCCCCCCCCCTCCCCATGCCTAGATCTGCCCCTGACATACCGGGGCCCACCGACCGAGAGGCTGCTGAGGGAGGCGACGGGGCTAAAAGCGTGCCACCCTCACCCTCACCACCAACATCCGCTTTTTCCTTCCTGCGCCATGAAAGCTAAGCCGCCCGCCCCGCTGTCCCCGGTCGGTCGGTGGGCCGGTCCGTCCGTCCGTCGCACTAATCAAATTACATATCGCAATTCAGGTCCCGCAGCGGCGGAGCGAAGCCAGCATAGTCATGGAGGGATTTGCATGACAAGGCTCGATTACGGCCCGACGTTCAAACAGAAACCTGGGTACGGAAGGAAGGAGCGGCTGGCTCTCCTGCGGCTATACGGCGTTCTGAGCAGAATAATAGAATGAGGCAACAGGAGGGGGGTGGGGGGGTGGTATGGGGGGGTGCAGGGAGGGTTTGTTTAACCTTGAAGGCATCACTTAAAAGAATTCCTTCTCCTTTCCCTGCCTCCATCCACCCTGGTTAAGTATGTAGGGTCCACTTTTCATCTTATTAGTGCCCTTGCCGCTGAGATGGCGCTCCCATCCATGAATGATAATGCAACACACGGAGAGAGAGAGAGAGAGAGAGAGAGAGAGAGAGAGAGAGAGAGAGATGTACTCTGTAGTGTTCCTGGGTCTAAACACTTCCACCCCTTCTTTTGTCCTCTCCACATGCACACATGCGACCGCACCCCTGCCACTATACTTTAGGGCAGTGGTCTCAGTGGTAGAGTCACCGGATGGTAACTGCAAGGTTACCGGTTCGATCCCAGGCTCCCACAGAGTTAGATTCGAAGTGTCCTTGAGCAAGACACTGAACCCCTAATTGCTCCTGATGTGCTAGTAGGTACCTTGCATGGTTTCCACTGCCATCAGTGTATGAATGTGTGTGTGAATGGGCGAATGTGATGCACAAGCTATGTAAAGCGCCTTGGATAAAGGCGCTATATGAATGCACCATTTACCATTTACCATATTTGGCTCATTAGACAGGGTTCGTTTTAAGGCATCCCTGTGCATAAAACTCTTCTGTTCTCCAACAGGCAGAGGTTTTGATTGGCTGTGTGTTACGATCTGTCTGTCTGTCTGTCTGTCTGTCTGTCTGTCTGTCTGTCTGTCATACAATGGAGCACACACACCACAAGTGGTTAAGTCTAAGGTTGCAGAAGCGTGGCCTCTTTAAAAACAGCTTACAGCAGTGGATGTTAACTGCAGCACTATAACATGTGCGCATGACATGCACACACACACACACACGCGCACACACACACACACACACACACACACACACACACACACTACTCACCATGCCAAGAGCGCAAGAGAACAAACCTAATGAGGTGTCTCAGTGCCCCTGCCATGTGGTTATCTTCTAAAGAATGCTCTGTGCAGCCTGTCCACCATAACTGCCAGGGGTGGGAAAAGTACTATATTTTATACTCCATAACAAGTAAAAGTCTGGAGTTCTAAATGTACTTAAGCAAAAGTGCAAAAAAAAAGGCCTTGACAGTTTGTGAGTTGCTTTATTCAGTATTTAGACATTTGATATTCATTTTAGCTGCACTAGCTGCCCCCTTTCTAATGAAAACTCCATTTTAACCATTCATCATGATGTCCTCCTAGTACCGTTTTCATTTTCATGTATTTATTTTATTTTTGTTGGGTAGAAATAAATAAGGACCAGTTAAGGCCAGAGGTCACCAAATAATTACTAATAAAAATAAATGAAAACAGTAAATAATAAAAAGCACAGCCTCCCTCGTATGCTGTATTAAGATAGCACTTTGCGTGTTTACCAAACTAGGGGGACGTTTTCATCATGTCTACCCAGCACCTCTAAGGTATATTAATGACATATTAGAATATTGAAAATGGGTGGAATTCCCCTTTATTTATTTATTTTTAGAGGTAAAGTGGGCCTTTAAGTGAAAGTAGGTTAGTTAGTTTGGCCCAGCTGCGCTGCATGCTGAGTCATGTAGGTGAACACTACCAGAGGGAAGCCCAGTCAGGCTCTGTCATGTTGTTGTTGTCTGCACACTACTAGGGCAGTGGTTTTCAACCTTTTTGACACCAGGGACCACCGCTTATTCAGCATTTGAGCCACGGACCACCATTTGATGACAATTTCACCCCAAAGACCTAAAACTAAAGAATTCTTTTGGTTTTGTCCACAATTTCATTATTCCAGGCACAATTTTGCAAACAAAACAGTGTAGACTTCTTAATTAAATAGTGCTAATTCAGATGATTAATATTTTAACTCTTGAGAGTGTAAAAATGAAACCAAATGGACCCTTGCGGGTCCATTTGGTTTGGATGGACAGTTGTAACCAAATGGATCCTTATAGACCAAATGGATCCTTATAGACCAAATGGATCCTCTGTAACTCTTGAGAGCGTTAAAAAGAAACCAAATGAACCCGGGGGGGTCCATTTGGTATAATTTTTTAGGCTTTATTTGAAATTGATGACATTTTAGCCCCAAAACTATTCGAAATAAATTATATTTAAACATCTGAATTACTTAATTTTTCAAGAATCTGCACATTTAGAAAATGTAGAAGAAGTGTTATTTAGACAGCAGAGCATGAGAGATGATGATCAGTAGCCAAGCTTGGCCAAACATTTTTTTTCCCCCAGTGCAGGGCTTGACACTAACACTTGCCCGCTTGCCCGGGGCAAGTAAAAAAAAAAAATGTGAAGACTGCTATGAAACCAAATGGACCCGTAAGGGTCCATTTGGTTTCATTTTTACGTTCTCAAGAGTTACATCTGGTTAACCAACATAGCTGGGGACCACCTGGAACCTGGGGGGCAAGTGACCATGACCTGAGGGCAAGTAGAATCTGATTTGCACTTGCCCAATGGGCAAGTGCCTCGGAGACCTTAATGTCAACCCCTGCAGTGGTAGATTTGTATGGTTTCTAGGCTAGACGGACGCACACTCACAGGCACACATGCTTGCATGTGTGTTCTCCACGTATAACCATGTTTGAACAATCAGGCGTTCATATCATGTCATATCATGGCTGAGCTTTAATGTAAATTTCATATCATAGCTCATATGATTTTTGGCCTCATGATGATGCCATCAGTGCACATATTAAGTATTAAAAACAATTTTGGTAATGTGTTATATGTGCTTAATTTGTGCTAATTTAGTGAGCACTGGTAGTACTAGCAAACAAATTGTCCAGTAGGACAAGTGTCTTATTGAATCTGTGTCTCTCTTCTCTGGTTAGTCCAAGAGCTTATTAGAGGATTTGGCCCAGTGTACTGAGTACACAGTGGTCAGGGTAAACACAAACATTGTGGAGGTATTTGTTATGTGGACATAACTCCAGGAGAAATCTGCCAAGTCAGGACAAAACACTCATTTGGAAAACTTAAGCTGTGCCAAGCGGCGGCCAACACCATGCAGCCTACTTGGGGAAGATGCAAGTTGGGAGTTTGTAGGAAAACCTGCTGTCATAGAGTGTGTAGCACCAGCGTAGGCTCATCAAGTCCACTGGCAGAGCCTGACTAGATAGAGCAGGGCTGCCCAAAAAGTAGATTGTGATCTACCAGTAGATCACACAGGCCATTCAGGTAGATCACATGACAGTCCCCTAAAATGTATAGATCTGTAACTCTTGAGAGCGTTAAAATGAAACGAAATTGGACCCTTACGGGTCCATTTGGTTTCATTTTATACTCTCAAGAGCTAAATTATATTTAAACATCTGGATTACGTGATTTCAAGAGTCCACACAATTAGAAAATGGAGAATAGTTGTTTTGACAAACGTTTGGCCAGTTCTTTTTCGTTTTTGTGGGCAAAAACATGACATTTATTAGCTTTGGGTGCAAGAAACTAAACTCAACACCACAAACTGTCTACTCAAACCCAAATACTGTTTTCAAACGTCAGTAGTAGCATATACAAGAAAACCTTCCAATTCTCTCCCTGCATTTTTCATTCAGTAAGTAACACCATCACCGCTATTTCAAAGTCAAAATTTCTTGGGGGCCTTGAAATGGCTTTTTTTTTTATGTGTAGATCTTGTTGAGCCGGTCATTTTGAAAGCAGCTCTCAAGTCAATAAAGTGTGGGCACCCCTGAGATAGAGCCTTCTGTGGCCATTCCAGACAACTGTGTATCACACCAACTCAAGGGCACTGCATACCCCACAACCCTGTGGTGCTCACACGTACGCACACCTAGGGGGTCCAGACCCAGGCCAAGACCTAAAGGGGTCCAGACCGAGGCCAAGACCTAAAGGGGTCCAGACCGAGGCCAAGACCTAAAGGGGTCCAGACCCAGTCCAAGACCTAAAGGGAGCGAGGTTGAGCCAAGACCTAGAGAGGTTGAGGCCCAAAAGCATTTTTTTCCTGTAGTAATAGTACAACATAACATTATTATAGAGACTTTAGTTGCTACTTTACAATACTGACTATTGGTTTGCGGACTCTGTATAAGACTTCTATTTATGAATAGGCTCCTCGGTCCGCACAATAGATACAGAACAGTTCCTTTGCATCATCTCGCCTTGAGGGCGAAAGAGACCCGAGACGTTTTCCTCCGAGATCGTGACAAGACCAAGACCAAGACCAAGAGACAAATGAAGTGCAGAGTGGCGAGACCAAGACAAATTGAGTGCGAGACAAGAGACAACGAAAAATGTTGTGAGACTGGTCTCGAGATGAGGCAATGGGCTCCATTTCCGTTACCATCTAAACCCCTCATCCTAAACCCCTCATCATTTTCTTTTACTATTTGGAAAAACCTTTTTGGAATAGTTCACCATGCCAATCTATTGACACATTGTGAGCTTGTAGACTGGCCATTTAAACTATTGAAAAATGTTCTTTTTTTAATAGTTTAAAAAGGGAAAGAAGTTAACCGATAAGGGGTTTAGTGGTGACAAAAATGGGGCCAAATGTCTTGAGAAATACAATACAAACGCACGCGCGCACGCACACACGCACACACCTCATCTCAACATCTCATAGCGGTATATGAAAGGCTCTCTCTCCTTGGAGAACTCTGCAATCATGGAATCACTCCAAACACATCCTTTTCATTCCACAGCCCAGATGAGCTTCGCTGTGTCTGTCCTACTGCTGACGAGCTCCACTTCCTGACTGACACACACCGCCAGGGGCGGATCTAGGCATGGGCATGGGGGGGCAATGCCCCCCCTAAATGTCCAGTCTGCCCCACCAAACACGATGGCATGCAAAACAACCCAAGATATTTCAGTGCTTATATTTAAAAGTATTTGAAACACTAGTACTGCTACTAACTAACTACAGCTGTGTCACCACTAAACCAACAGCATTTCATCATTGAAACCAGAAAACTCTCTGAGTCAGACCTTTAGCTTTATGCATGCTGCGTGTCTGTTGCAACTTCAACACAACTGATGTTATTATTGATCCTGTAACCAAAAATGGTACGGGTGCCCCCCCCACCCCCCAAAATGGGAAATGCTACATCCGCCCCTGCACCACGCCACACACACACACCACCATGCCGACGGAAGACAATGCTAGGCGTGCCGAAGCACAGAAGAAGAACAGTGGAGCATTGTATCTTTTTTGTATGGGTGATCACGGTGCACATTGGTGCAATGCATTTAGCATTGCATTTAAAAAAAAAATCATCATGTGTTCAAATGCAACATCACTGTTTTTACTTATTTAAATCCTTAATAAAACATGTTTCCCTTAAAAGCCTGTACTGTTCACATTTTTGCACATATTTAATAGATCTGTAGTAGTTGCTGTAGTCGTTGCTGTGTCTCAGTGGTTTTCAACCAGTGGTCCTTGAGAGAGTTCCAGGTGGTCCCCAGCTAACGTTGGTAAACCAGATGTAATTCTTTGAGAGCGTGAAAATGAAACCAAATGGAACCGCAATTAAGGGTCCATTTGGTTTCATGTTTACACGCTCAAGAGTTACAATATTCATCATCTGAATTAGCCCAAGTCTACACAACTAGAGAAGTTTGACTGCTTGGAATTTGGGACAAAAACAAAATAAATCTTTAGTTTTGGGGTGTGGTGGTCCGTCAATCAAATGCTGAATAAATAGTGGAGCCTGGTATCAAAAACGTTGAAAAACCCTGCTGTAACTACTACAAATCATTGAATCGTGTCATATAGCCGTAATAAAACAATAGTCTATGCATCGTATCGTCAACCATGTATCATGATACGTATCACATCACTATTAAAATGTATCATTTCACCCCCAACCCTCACCTTTCATCCAAAACAGGTTCTTTTCTCAGCCAATCTAGTCATCGCTATGATTCCCATAAAGACACACACCACACGCCTCCAAAAAAGGAGAATACTGACGAATACAAAGCCAATTCTACATCCATTATGGTCCCAAGTATAGAGGCGCTGAAGTGGGTAAATATTTGATGGTGCGGCGATGCGTGGTCGGACGACACGCACATACAGTACAGTACGGACAAGTGGGCCTGCCTGCCTTGCCCTGGAGCGGGGCAGAGGAGAGCGGGCCGTGCCGGGCTGTGCTGGGCCGGGCCAGGCCAGGCCAGGCCGCCCCCACAGGTTGACGGGAAGCCATGTGTGAAATGGCAGGAGTCACACGACAGCAGCACTCTGCAAATTTAACCATTGGAGGGAAAACGTGAATGTGCGCGGAGGCACGCTTGACGGAGCGCACGTCATGTCCACTCAACTCTCACTCATGGGGATACAGCACACAGCAGCAGCAGCAGCCGAGCTGAGCCGAGCGGAACACATGTGCCATCAACACGCTTAAAGTAAAGGCCAAGTGTTAGTATTATTAGAGTGTTTTGTCATTGGTCGCCGAGCTTCAACCTGAAAAATGTTAATAGGATTTAGCTGTAGATTGGCCTACTGTTCCTGAAGAAACAGCATGGGCTCGAGTATAGCAGGGCTATGATGATGTCATAGCCCTGCCCCCCCCCCCCCCCCCCCCCTCTCGTCTGTCGTCTTATTGGTTGACCCAGATGATGTCACAGCCCAGAGGGAAAACACCCCTGCAGAATATACTACAGATTTATATGATATGATGTAGAATGGTGGAACCCGCCACAACTAGCGTGGTAGAGCAGTAGTTTTCAACGTTTTTTTTTTTTTTTTTTTTTCTTCAAAACAAGGACCATTACGTCACGTGTGCTATGCCCAATCAGGGAAATTCTAGGCTACGGAAATTCCCACTTGCCAGTTGAAAAGAAGGTAGCTTGGATTCCTCATTCACTGGAGGAAGCATGGGGCCAGTCCGCCACCTTCCCAGGTCAAGGAGGGTGTGTAGAACCCAGGATCACATTAGGTAATTGGCACTGGGTGGGAAAAAAAGCCAAATCCACATGACCTCTCTCCTTAATCAGCTTCTACATCGGGTACAGCTCCCCCCCAGCCACCTATACATTTCTGGGCCATTTCATTATTCATCCTCTGTTTAGTCTTGAGCGGTGCTGCTATGCTCATGCACATTTGATCACAATGATGCATTCAATTCTGAATCAGTGGACGATCAAAAATTCATTGGCGTTTGCCCGCCATGCATGACGCGTGGCGGTTTTGGCACGTGGGGGTCGAGGACGCGGGGGGAGAATGTGTGGCCCCGGGATCCGTGTTATGGTGATGTGATGTAGACCCCTGTCTGTCAGAGGATATCATATTTCCATTTCAAAGTCATCAGCCTCCAAAAAACTGTTTATTCTAAACGCCAGCGCCGACCGAGAGCGAGGAGGACCCCCCTAGCAGGGGCGGATCTAGGCATGGGCATGGCGGGGCAATGCCCCACTAAATGCCCAAGATGCCCCACCAAACGTGATGGCATGCAAAACAACCCGAGATATTTCAAATGAAAGTGCTTGCATTTAAAATGCTTTGAAACACTACTGCTGCTACTAACTAACTACAGCTGTGTCACCACTAAACCAACAGCATTTCATCATTGAAAACAGAAAACTCTCTTAGTCAGACCTTTAGCTTTATGCATGCTGTGTGTCTGTTGCAACTTCAACAACAACTGATGTTATTATTGATGCTTTATTTGACTAATAAAAGTCCTGTAACTGAAAATGGCGCGAAGCAACACGGGCGATGAAGCGACACGGGCAATGAAGTCGCCCCCATACCATTTTCTCCTGCCTCCCCCAATTGGGAAATCTTACATCCGCCCCTGTTCCCTTACCTACCTACCTCCCTCCCTCCCTCCCTCCCTCCCTCCCCCCGACGACAGACAGCGACATCGGGGCCTCTCGAATTGCAATCTCACTTGCTGTAGTCATCCATAAATTCACCCCCGGATCCCCCCTCGAGACGGAGGTCTGCATTAAGTCTCTCATTACATAAGCTGTGTTTAATATTAACCATAGAGGCTATTCATGGTGTGGCATGTCTGATTTGCATCACTGCGAGGAATATGCTAATGTTATTTTTCCCTCTCTCTTTCTCCTTCAGCCCTCTTGCATGCCAGAGTGGCCCTACTACACAAGTTTCACAAGGTTACGATGCTTCAGTGGCCCGGCGACTGTGAACTGTCACTAGCAATCAGTTATGATGAATCCTCTCCTCTGTTCCCTGCAAACAGAACACACAGACGTGCGGCGGCGCAGGCAGCTCTGTTAAGGAGGGCCGCCTCCTCTGCTGCCGCCGCCACCGCTCACAGGCGGAGGAGAGAGAGAGAGAGAGAGAGGGATAGAGAGAGAGAGAGACAGAGAGACAGAGAGAGAGAGAGAGAGGCCATGGAACGGCACGGATCAATCTGTTCGTCGCACCGCTACCGCAGCGGGCGTTTGTATGTACGTGAGGCTGGAGGTATAGCGCCGAGCAGCGAGGGCCCCCGCCGCCCGGGTCTGTGATCCAATATTTACTGGGGATGCTGGAGAAGATTTCGACTGCCGCTATTGATGTTCTGCAAACCCACTCCCCCTCTCCCACTCCCACCCCCAATCCCACTCCCTCCCCCTCCCCCCTCCTGCCTGCCCGCCCGCACACCCACACACACACAAAGTCTCATCTAATTGTGCCCAGAAATAGGACCGAACCACTCAGTCTCACGCTCTCTCTCTGTGCGTCTGGCTCTCTGTATCTCTCTCTCTATCTCACACAAACACGCACACACCGCAAATGCAATTTAGACACTTATCAGAGCCTCTAAATGCACAGAGAACAACACAGTGCACGAAATGGATAGAAATAGTCGTCTAGGATCTTTACAGTGATCTAAGCACCAACGGTATGAATGTCTGTAAGTCTAAGTAGCACACCTGTGGGGACGGGCAGGTCCTTGTACACCTCCTCTCCTTTCTCTCATTCAAACCCTCACTCAAAACACACAGCTCTTCAGGATAGCTTTCCCCCAGCTGAGGTCTGCTTAAGATGCCTTCCATCTCCCTTGTTTGTCCTTTTACAGTATGTTTTTGATGTTATTGCACTGCTGTTCTTTGGAATAAAGTCTGTTCCATCGTTAGCAATAAATATTTGCTATGCTATGTCTACACACACAACATTCTAATTACATATTTTAGTCTTTGCACACGCCTGCCAACACCCACCACCGTCACCAACACACGTATGTACGGAACACCTGGCGAAACGGTGATTTGTTTGGCACAGCCGAGGACAGTTGTTAGGAAACAAATCACCAGTTCGTCACCAATCACCAGGTCCGTTGTTGTGGCATATGTAACCGCTCACGTGACCAGAACGCTGGCTTCTGATTGGAACATTCATCCAAGCCATGTAATAAAGGAAAAAAAAAAAAAAAAAAAACATAATTAGCTGATAATGCAGACCTAGTGAGCTGGCTAAAGGCATATGCTATAAAACCAGGAGTGCCAATTCATTTATTTACTTATTTTTTTATGTTTTTTCCCTAAATTACATGGATGATGACCGTTTTTATTCCATAAGATCCCTGACCTTGCTCAAGACATTGCAGCTAGATGCACCCCGTGGTAAAATGAAGTCACAGAGTTCAGAATTCCCTCTCTCTCCTATAGTGCTATACTAGTATAGTGTGTGAATCTCTCTCTCTCCCCCGCCCTCTTTCTCTCTCTCTCGCCCAGTGAAGCTAGGTCAATGCAGCCAGCTCCCAGCCATGGGCTGCGGCGCTATACCAAGGCTCAAGTAGGGGATTACTGATTGACTGATTACAGTATTGTTGGAGAGAGTCTACTGCGCCGCTCCGATAGCTGATTGCAACAGCCAGCGGCTGCACACGGACATGACTGCCACGGGGCTTTGTGTGAATCCCTCTAAATAGAGAAAGGAAAGGGCAAAAAGGAAAAGAGGAGAGAGAGAGAGAGAGAGAGAGAGAGAGAGAGAGAGAGAGAGAGAGAGAGAGAGGCAGCCATAGAGAGAGCCGGCGAGAGCGGAGAGCAGAGCTACTGTATGAGAGTGACAGCCGGAAAGAGAGAGCAAAAGAAGGAGCCAAACGAGTAGCGCTGACCCGACTAGATTGAAGCGTCAGAGATCTTGAAGTGCGACAAGTTTCAGGAATCCTTCGCCCTCCTTCCGTCCTTCCACCAACCGACCGCCATTCTTCTCCCACACACCATCGTATAGTGTAACGGTAAATTACTTTTTTTTTTCTCTCCAAGAAAAATGAAAAATAATCTCCGCTGCAAGCATTCTATAAACCCCACTCTCCTTGAGAGACTTTTTCCTCCTCCCTGAAAAGAAGCAGAGTAAATGGAATGCAGGCCAGACGTAGCCTGGTTCCAGCCTGACCTCCCTGAATTTCACCCGAGGCCGGAGTCCTGCTTGACTTACATTTCCCCTGATGTCACCCGGGCCGTTACGTAGCCACGTTGTTTCTGATGGGATGATGTTCAAACCAACATGAACTGCTGTTTTGTTTTGTTTTTCCTCAAACAAACAACAGACCAATCAGAATCCTCGGCTGCATTTAAAGCTTCCTATGCCCCCGCCTACCTCTGGGGATAGGCTCCCTCTGGAGCCAGACTGATTTTCCAAGTGACATTTCTAGTTGCGCAGAACGGAGCAAATGGTACTGGGATCCAGGCTAGGCCTGCCACGAGGTCCGCTGGCTGCAGACACATGAGCGACTACACGTTAGTCTTCAAATTAGATTGACCGGCTGACAACAGCTCTGGACGATATTTATTTACTTTATGCACCAAAGCACGTGCACGCAGTCTTCCTCTTCCCGTTATCGCGGAGCGGCTTATTGCCGAGGCGAGCGCGGTGCGGAGCGATGAGCGGCAACGTGTTTAATGTCGCACTAAGATTTCACGAGCCTAGCAGGCCGTTTGGTTGTGATTCGCAGTGTGTTTATCATCCTCTCTTTTTATAGTCAAGGCAGCCAGCCTTCTCCTCCTTCTCCTCCTTCCTCGCCACAACGCGGAGCTGATATGATCTTCAATAAAGGAGCACAGACTTACCCTGTCATTGTTGACTTATGCTTCAGCAGCTGGGCCTATAATTTCACTGGTGAAAGAGGAGAGTCTATTTGCTGTGCGCAATTTATGCAGCCTAAAAGCACGCCATTTGCAAGGTTACCTGTAGAATTTACCAACAGGGCGCCTGCGGCCTCTGCAAAACATTCCTTAACCGATTACATCCCACTTACATCATGCCAGTGCTTGGAATCTAATGCCAGTGTCAACAGAATACACAACAAAAACAAAAAAGACTCACGATTTGCCCCCGCAATCCGACAGTAGCAATCACACACCATGACCTAGCTCTAATACGGTATGCTGGAGGTTGAGGTGACATTTTATTAACCGTTTTCCTTCCGTTTTATTGCTGTAGATTCTACACTTATCAAAGAGAGTTATGACCGCTGCCATCACCAAAGATCTTTGGTCCGTTCATTTTTTTTCCTGTGAATTTGGCCCAGATCGGCCCCTACCACAACCAGCGTACGGGTAGCACAAACTCTGTCAGCTCAAACATAAACAAACAATCCCTAACCACAAAATAAATAAATATAAGCAGTGGTTTTCAACCAGTGGTCCTTGAGAGGGTTCCAAGTGGTGCCCAGGTAAATGATGGGCAGTTGGTAACCAGATGTAACTCTTTGAGAGCGTAAAAATGAAACCAAATGGATCCTTGCGGCTTCATTTGGTTTCATTTTTACACTCTCAAGAGTTAAAATATTCATCTGAATTATCCCAAATCCACACAACTAGAGATCTCGGTTTGCCTGTTATGTTTCTGAAATCCATCCTGAAATTGTAGATGAAACAGAAGAAATCTTTGGGTTTTGGGGTCTGTGGGGCTAAAATGTCACAAAATGGTGGTCCGTGGCTCAAATGCTGAATAAATAGCTGAATAAATAAACCACTGATATAAGCCTAATAGACACCTACTACACAGCCCTTTATTGCTCACAAGAATGATCCAAGATAGAAGAGGGTTGATTTGTTACTCACTGGTACAGCTACAATACAGGTCTGCCAAAAAGGGGGGGCACTTTGTTTAAGCACCACATAGCGGCCCCCTATGGCCGCGGCCCACCGGGAGAGCTCCAGCTACACCCTATAGCCAGTCCGACCCTGTCTACAGCAGTCTTTGATTAGCAGCAGGGCTTGACACTAACACTTGCCCGCTTGCCCGGGGCAAGTAAAAAAAATGGTGGGGCAAGTGAAGACTGCTACGTGGTTGCCCGAACGGGCAAGTGTGCAAAATAGTGCACTATAACACAACACAAGATAAATTTGTCTTGAAGGCAGTCATTGCACTCTGCCTCTGTGTCTTTCCCTGCTTTCTAGCTATCCACAATTCCAGGCTGGATTTGGGTCCATTTGGTTTCATTTTTACACTCTCAAGAGTTATATCTGGTTAATCAACTTAGCTGGGGACCATCTGGAACCCAAGTAGGAAGTAAACTTAACGGCAAAATTCACAATATATTTTTGGGGGGCAAGTGACCATGACCTGAGGGCAAGTAGAACCTGACTTGCACTTGCCCGATGGGCAAGTGCCTCGGAGACCTTAGTGTCAACCCCTGGACTGTGTGCACACGGGTTGTGCACAGACGTTTTTTTTTTTATTTCTATGAAATCACACCATGGAAGAAAGAGTTGCCTAGCGACAGGAAGCTTAACAAACAATAATAATATGAATTCAAGAGATATCTCGTAGTTGTCATAGCTCAGCTTATCGGGTGTATCGTCCAGCAGTGGTATACTATAAATCATTCCTTTTACAGTTCAGCAAAAAAGAAAAAAAGCTGTAAACCGTCATGATCAATCTCAGATAGATGCACTCTAACACTTTGATGTCCGAGAAATTCTACCGCTGCTTGCAAGCGGCGGATCGCCACAGCGGCGGTTCGGGCCATATCAATAGCATTGATTCGAGTCATGTGCCGAAGATATTTCTTAATCAGTGGAGAGATGTTGACACACCGGCGCAGTCGGGGCTGCCAGGCACAGGGTCTCGGCCCGCTGGGTTTTCTCCCATTTCAGTAAAATGTCCAACGCGAGAGTCTGAGAGAGGGAGGCTGATGATATCTTTATGGTGGCATGACAGTCCATTCATAATCATTTCATCTCATCTGATGCCCTATCCTCCCCCACAATTCATCAGTTCTTGCTGCTACCGGAATGATGGAGCAGACGGATAAAGGAAATCGATGGTGAATTCAAAGACATCAACATCCCTTTCGGCTTTCTGAGCAAGGCAACACAAAAGGACCTCCAAAAAGTACAGAGGTAAATCTACAATGGAGCGTTTTCAAAAGGATGTTTTCTTTTTAACGCCTGTTGTTGGACCATATGCTGTATTCCATGCCTTCCATGCCTGCTGGAATGGCTTGATGCCCAGGCAGGTTTTTCACCGTGATAGATATAGACACAGTGAAAACCTGAAAGCCTAGTGAAGGAGGACTGCTGCTGTACTTCACCATCAAACAACAACATCTGCGACGCCCAGCCATTCCGACAAGTAATAAGACGCTTCTACAACAACAACAAACAAACAACTTCTCAGGTTGTGTTTAAGAGGAACAGATCTTTTTGATATGCTGATTAACAATTCATGGTGTTTTTTTTTTTTATCTAATCTATACTTTCCTCCTCCCCCTGAATTCCATGTCAGCTTCTACTGCTGCCGTTCAAACATTAAGGAATTTAAGTTCCCATCTCTAGGCCTTGGACACGACGAGACCGGTAGGCGTGGTCCGCCAAAAGCCGCGTTCTGCCGTCCGAGGAGAGGGTCGGACGGCCACGAGGCTTATATAGGTCGGACGTTCTACCGATCTGAAATAGGCTATTACCTGCCGCCTGTGCTTGCCACCCCTCGCCACATGAACATTAATTGATTCCATTCTTTAATCCATCTTTTGACCTGCACATACAGTCGTCGTTTTGCTGCATTTCATTTGAGGAAAAAATGAGAATGGCCATTTTCAATAAAAGAAAATTGCCCAGTACCCATTATATTCCATGTATTCAAAAGGAAGCTTCTACCCCTGTATTCTTTCTTTTTTGCTAAGAGTGTACAAATGGAACCAAATGAACCCTAACGGGTTCATTTGGTTCCATTTGTACACTCTTAGCAGCCGATATCAATAAGAGACAGCGATACATCCGGGGCTCCCGACCCCAAGGTTTTTACGCAGAGGGGAGAAGGCAGTTTGTTGGAGACAGCAGAAACACAGAAGCGCATCCGGTTCCGGAGATCTGGCGCTTCCAAATAAGGGTTTCAAATGTGAAAGGCGTGGCATAGACACGTATACATAACCCTCGCGTTTGGCACCAAAACGGTTGAAAGAAGAGGGATCTCACATTTTGGTCAAAATGAAGTTATCAAATGGACCCATTTGCAAGGGTCCATTTAAGCCCTCAAAGAGTTACATCTGGTTAAACAACTTTCCAACATTTAGCCAGGCGGACCACCTGGAACCCTCCAGGACCACCCTACTATATAATGTTAAAGGGGAACTCCACCCATTTTCAACATTCTAATATGTCATTAGTATACCCTCGAGGTGCTGGGTTGACATTCTGTGTTTCCTAGAAATGGAGGTCTGAAGAAAATCATTAACATGGTGAAACATCTTGATAACATCATCAAGACGCATTTCACCATGTTAATGGATTTCTTTAGACGCTTCTTTTTTATGAGAGCGTACAAATGGAACCAAATGAACCTGTTAGGGTTCATTTGGTTGCATTTGTATACTCTCAGAAAAAAAATGTTGAAAATGGGTGGAATTCCCCTTTAAGGGGTCCCTGGCAGATACATAATAATAAATGTGGCGGTCCTTGAAATGACAGCGTGTGAGAAGCATCAGTGACCCATCAGTGATATCGGTGGTTGGAGGTCTTGTGGTCGAGACTCGCCTGTGGTCAGAGGTCTGTCAGCTCCCATGGTGTGTAACCTCATCCAGGCTTTTAGCCATCCTCTGACTCCCACGTGTGTTAAAAGGATCCCTGGCTAATAAGACAAATATGACACTATACGTTCCTTCTATAACTAAAACATGCAGATAAAAACACCTTCAATACTTTATTTGTTTCATAAATAGAGAATATTTCACTCAACAGGAAGTGCTTATATTCCATAGAGCTAGGCCACACATGCTCACGTGACATCATCATCCTGCGGCAGGAGCAGTTCCTATTGAGTGAAATATTCTCTATTTATGAAATAAATAAGATGCCAACAGTGTTTTTATTAAGGCTGTTGAAAATAGTTAATTAATGGGATTAAATTAATTTTGTTGATTAATTTGATTAAAATTTTTAACGCAATTAACTCATGTGCACACTGACTCAACCCACTGAGCATTTTCTCATTGAAAACTATGGGTAAAGCACGGCTTTACGGAGACGTTTAGCTGTGTGTCTCCCTGTAACCAGAGCCATAGAGTATAGCTGGAGGATCTCCAAGCATTGAGGGCTTGTAGATCACCTATTTTGATCAATATTTTAAAGTTAAATGGATATTTTTGTCACAGATTCTGTTTCTTTTTTAAATGTTGAAATTCTGTACAGGAAAACATGGCATATTTTGGACATAGTTCGAGTGGTGATTAATCATGATTAAATTAATTTTGAAGCTGTGATTAATTTGATTAAAAATTTTAATCATTCAACAGCCCTAATCTTTATATTTGTTTATTTTAGTTATATAGGGAAAGTATAATGTTTTAAGCGGTGTTTGTCTCATTAGTCAGGGATCCTTTTAAGCCCATACTGAGCTGATACTGTATATCTAGAGCAGTGGTTTTCAACCAGTGCAGGGAAGCAGTGGACCAGCAGTGGTTTCCAGGTGGTCCCCAGGCTAAATGATGGAGAGTTGGTTAACTAGTTGTAACTCTTTGAGAGCTTAAAACGTGAAACCATGACACACCAAAAGTTTCATCATAGCTGACGGAGGGCATTATATACTGGAGGGGAAAGTATACGTAGCGCAGAGCAATTATAGAGCCAGCGGTCAAGTTTACATAGTATTGAGGGCAGCAACATGCTGACCACTGGGGAAAGTGGGACAATTCCCCAACGGCCCTCACTAGTCCAAACCAGGCCGACCGTAAAAATAAATAAAAAGGCCCTATATAATTTCTAAGTTACGTAATTAAACTTTTAACAGGGCAGCAACCTATATAATAATGCCAGCCTATCAGACACGCAGCCCACACTTCAGGAATAAGTCATCTAAAAAAGAAAAGGCCTAGAGGGCCTCTACGGTATTGCTTCCCAAACATTGTCAGCGTCAAGGACCCCCAAATCGACATTTATTTGCCCGCGGACCCCATTTGCAAACATACCAGTACACCCAGGGAATATGTCCACGACTCTGGCAGTGATTCTCATACATATTAATTTCAAGCACCTGCATTTAGGGCCTTGGAAGTGATTTGAGCTGAAAATCATGGGGGAAAAAGTCACTTCCACCATCATGACTGTCTACCATAATTTCCGGATTATAAGCCACTACTTTTTTCACATGCTTTTGACCTTGCGGCTTATACAATGGTGCGGCTAATCTATGGATTTTTACAGGTAACTGCCACCAATGGTGCTCTAACACAGGGGTTTTCCAAAGGTGGTCTGGGGACCCCCGCAGGATAAATCATGGAAAGTTGGTTAACCAGATGTAACTCTGAGAGCGTAGAAATGAAACCAAATGGACCCTTGCGGGTCCATTTGGTTTCATGTTTACACTCTCAAGAGTTATGATATTCACCATCTAAATTAGCACCACTTAATGAATAAGTCATGGTCCTTTTGATCTCTATGTTTTGCCTGTTTTGATTGCGAAAATTCATCCTGGAATTGTGGACAAAACCAAAATGAATCTTTAGTTTTGGGTCCTGTGGGGTGAAAATGTTGTCAAATGGTGGTCTGTAGCTCAAATGCTGAATAAATAGTGGGCACTGGGATCAAAAAGGTTGAAAATCACTGCTCTAACATGAAGCTTGTTGTCTGGTGCGACTTATAGACAGGTGCAGGTTATACATGGAAAAATCAGTATTTTGCCTGCTGGTGCACCTGCTGGTGCAGCTTATATTCAGGTGTGGTTTATAGTCCAGAAATTACGGCAATACTGGGCTTTAGCCATAAGAAAAACGAGATGGGTTGTGTATATAACATCACACATTGTTCTACTGGCATTCAAATGATGAATAAAAATCATGAATAGAGCTGGCACAATGGAGCAATTAAGCTTAATTCAACGGGCAATTAAATGGTTAACGATATCACCCTTTTGTCTTTGTTATAGTGTAGTCGTGGGATGAACTCTGACATCCACTTGACTTAGAATGAGTTTTGATGAAAACTATTCTATCTTTGTAGTTTTCTTGTTGTGGCCTGCCCTCAAGACAGCAACCATTCTTGTAAGTGTGAGTGGAGGGGGGAAAAAAAGCAAATCCATCCGGCAAACCATTCACACGCGCAGAGAATTCAATTTACATTTAAAGATGCCTCTGTGTGTGTACGCATGTTCAAAACTGCATGTGCACTTCTGTGACCGTGAAAAAGATTCACATCTGTGCCTGTAGCACAGCTGGGCGACAGTGGCATGTCAAAGAAACGCTCCCTCCTCCTCCTCCCCCTCTCCTCTGCCCTTCCATGCAGTGAGTCCTCCCTCCCCTCCTCCCCTCCCCTCACCCCGCTATACCCTTGTCCACAGCCCCGGTCACACCTTTCAAGCTGGCTTACAGGCCACCAGGACTGGCAGGTGTGTCGGTGTTGACCACCTGAGGAGTCTCTGCGCTGGCTCCCAGCCTGCCGCTTGTCAGCCAACGTCCTCCAACCGCTCTGACTGTTGTTTCTACCCTCAGCTCACCTCCCTTTTCACACCTCCACCACCACTGCCACCAGTGTTGCCAACTACCGAAATGCACTAGTGGCACTTCCAAAATGCATTAGAATGCGCTAGAGCAGGGGTTTTCAACCTTTTTGATGCCAAGGCTCACCATTTATTCAGAATTTGAGCCACGGACCACCACTTGAGGACATTTTAGCGCCACAATTAGTCCCCAAAACTAAAGATTTTTGGGGACTAATTGTCCATCTAATCTAATTGTCCATCTAATTGTCCATCTTCTAGTTGTGTAGACTTGAGCTAATTCAGATGATGAATGTTTTAACTCTTGAGAGTGTAAAAATGAAACGAAATGGACCCGCAAGGGTCCATTTGGTTTCATTTTTACGTTCTCAAGAGTTACATCTGGTTAACCAACTTAGCTGGGGACCACCTGGAACCCGCTCAGGGACCACTGGTGGTCCCCGGACCACCTGTTGAAAACCCCTGCGCTAGAGCAGTGGGTTTCAACCATTTTCATACCAGGACCCACCATTTATTCTGCATTTTAGCCACGGGGGGCAACCATTTGATGTTGAGTTTAGTCTCTCGGACTAATTTAGGAGAAATAACTGGGAAAATGTCAAAATAGCAAGTCTTCTACATTTTCTAAATATGTAGAATTGTGTAATTTGGATGTTTAAATACTATATGATTTGACTCTTGAGAGCGTAAAACGAGACGAAATGTTCCTGTAAGGGTCCATTTGGTTACCAATGGTCCTGTCTAAGGAGGAAGGAGGAAAAATGGTGAAAAACTAGGGTTTTATCTATGGCGCCTGTCAATCAATTTCACCGCAACTCACCAGCAAAAAAAACACTAGATTTTCCACCAGGAGTTTTTCACTAATCTTGGCGCTACAGGGGTCTGGAAAAAATCTAAATATAGTGACAAATGCACCAAGTTGGCAACACTGACCTCCACCATCAACACCACAGTCAGCACAGTTAGCCTCCCAAAAACAAGGGAAAAACACACATCCAAGGACTCTGAGGTTGACGCACAAAAGGACAATGGGTGCAATTCTGAAAGCTGTGGTGTAGCCAGGTATGGTGTAAGTCTTCTCATTGGCTGCAGGGCAGCAAATCAGCTCTGGGGCCTCTGTAGTAGGCCAAAAGCCTATACCACCAGGCCTGGGCCTGGGCTTACCAAATAATTACCCAGAATAATTAAAATCTGCAATTCAAAAGGTCCAGAAATCACCTGAACCCCCCAATTAAAAATGTTACTGTACTGCCCTGCTTTGTTCATCATGAGTTGAAGCTCTTGATGTCTGGTTTTAATTATTATGGATAATTATTTGGTAGGCCCAGGCCCAGGCCTGGTGGTATAGGCTTTTGGCCTAGCCCAAGGCCGCAGACCTGATTTGCTGCCATGCAGCCAATGAGCACGGACCCACACCTGATTTGCTGCCATGCAGCCAATGAGAGGACTTACACCATACTTGGCTACACCAAGGCGATTCAGAATTGCACCCAATGTCTTTCAATCGGAGCTTCTACTTCGCCACATGTGCCGCTGCCTGCCTGCCTGCCGCGTGCCCTCAATCACAGCCCTAGTATCAGGGGCGGATCTAGGCATGGGCATGGGGGGGCAATGCCCCCCTAAATGCCAGTCTGCCCCACCAAACATGATGGCATGCAAAACAACCAAAGACATTTCAAATTAAAGTGCTTATATTTAAAATGATTTGAAACACTACTGATGCGACTAACTAACTAGAGTTGTGTCACCACTAAACCAACAGCATTTCATCATTGAAAACAGAAAACTCTCTGAGTCAGACCTTTAGCTTTATGCATGCCGCGTGTCTGTTGCAACTTCAAAAACATCTGACTATTATTGATGCTTTACTTGCCTAATAAAAGTCCTGTAACTGAAAATGGTATGGGTGTGAATTCATCGCACGTGGCGCAGACCCATACCACCCCCCCCTCCCAATTGGGAAATGTTACATCCGCCCCTGCATTATATACGTCGTAAAGAATCCATTTTAATTTCAAGGACCTCTGGTTTGATTGTATCATGACATTACCCCCCGTGCACGTACGATTTGATGGGCCGGATCAAGAGGTATATAGGCAGGCAAGCACTTTGGGAAGGTGTCCTGGTTCGATCCCAGCCCCCATGAAACTGGGTGAATGAAACTTCCCCGCCATCGAGTGGCGTGATATGAGCTTGTAGTTCTGCTATTTTTGAAACATTGTAAAAATGTGGTGCAAATCTTTGAATACATTATTTCGGAAGCAAACATTTTTTAACTCAAATCTTTGCTTCTGGGGGATCCCTAGAACAACATGTTTTTAGATGAGGTTCTGCAGCTAAATAATAGATATTTCTGGGGGTCCTTCCTATGAAATATGTTAAGCATCACTGACACAGCAAGAGATATTTCCAGAAAAACTAGTATCTCGCGCCAGGGACTAGAATTTAGTGTCACACACTAGAATTTAGTGTCATGGACTAGAATTTAGTGTCAGGAATAGAAGTCAAAAACTGAAATTTAACTTCAGAAACTACAGTCTACTGAGAGGAACTAGAATCTACCGTGGGGGACTAGAATCTAGCATGAGGAACTAGAATCTAGCGTCGGAAACTAGAATCTAGCACTGAGAACTAGAATCTAGCATCAGAAACTAGAATCTGATCTAGCTTTTTATTCCCCTGCCTCAAATGCACACCCACGTGGGCACTCCTCTCACTGAACAACTGGCCCCGCGGGTCACAGCCGAGCGATGCATCACAGAGAAGATGTTTTGTGTCTGTGATGAAAATGAGACCCGCCGCTGCCTTCGCTGCTGCTGTAGGTTCTCAGAGAAAATTACATGCTTTTCTTAGCATCTTCCACAAGCGCCGGCCGCCTATCACCCATCAATCAACGCCCCGCATCCTGTATACGTCGTATACCAAACGAACCAAGTATAGGACGACTAGCCCACACACACACACACACACACACACACACACGCACATCAAAACAACAACAGCAGCGGCGCCACTACTTTTAGGACTTTATAAATAACACCATCGCCGCTCGCCTTATCGTGCAGACTGTAACTCATAACGCCGCACTGTGTGTGTGTGTGTGTGTGTGTGTGTGTGTGTGTGTGTGTGTGTGTGTGTGTGTGTGTGTGTGTGTGTGTGTGTGTGTGTGTGTGTGTGCGCACGCAATAATGGGTTTTGTTAAGACAGTATATCACACACCAGAAAGGCGAGAACGGCAGAATGACCAGTTTAATCATCACCCGTAGCGGTTAGCGGTCATATCGTTCGCTGTTGCGTTAACCTCGCCTGCCCTCTTCCATCGCCTTCAGAAGCCCAACACAAAGAGGCTCTATACGACCAACTCCCACGCACACATGCACACATGCACACACACACACACACACACACACACACACACACACACACACACACACACACACACACACACACACACACACACAGTGCCAAGTCCTGTTCATTTCCAGTGTCCACTTTAAGGCCTGTATTCTCACCTGCAACGGGGAAAAAAGCTAGCCTCGATCTCCAGGCTCTCATCCGCGCTGCGAGATGAGAGCCCGGCACAGTGCCCCAATGCCACTGACGGAAGTCGTGACTTCCGGTTAGTTAACTTCCGCTGGAAGTTGCCATTAGTCACGATGCGGTGCTCCCAAATATGAATACCCCACGCAAACATTTTATTTCTACCTTTGTGCTCGCAAAGCTGTTGTAAATTTTTAAAAGATGAAATTGTGCACTTTGCACACTTTTATAACTGCTTTGTTCATTAGAATCGTTTTATTTTCTCCTGAAAATAACATTGAACAAGTCAAGTCGCTAGTGAGGACTGAACAGGGTTGTTTCTCTGGGGACTGTAAATACAGTCACTTCCGCAACTAACGTTCTCAGTCTCAAAAGCGCACCGTGTAACCAGGGTGAAAAAAAAGGCAGAACAGCCGCTGTGCAAGCTCACCTATAACGGCGTGTCCGAAACAAGCATGTCAGGTTTGCAAAGTGGCTAACTCCTGGAACTATCGAAATGGAGCTCTCTCTCTCAAGACTCTTAACGCTCGATTGTGTTGTGTTGTGTTGATTTTGGAAATGCCAGAAGCAATTACAGTGTCCCCTCTGTTCGCCGTCCCGTCATGTGAGGAGACGAGCCAAAGCCAATTGAGGCGATGGAGGCAGAACAGGAAAAAAACAGCGGAATGCAGGTCCGGATTTAGCCAGCCCTACTAGGGTGGGCACGAAGAATGGCAGGGTGGGCAACTCCAAAGTTTTTTTCATATGAAGCAGTGGTTTTCAATCTTTTTGACACCGGGGCCCACTATTTATTTGGCATTTGAGCCACGGACCACCATTTGATGACATTTTAGCCCCACAGACCCCATAACTAAAGATTTCTTTTGATTTTGTCCACAATACCAGACTGAATTTGGGAAACAAAACAGTCAAACATACAGATCAAAATGACCATTAATCTTCTACATTCTCTAATTGTCTAGACTTGGGGCTAATTCAGTGTAAAAATGAAACCAAATGGACCCGCAAGGGTCCATTTGGTTTCATTTTTGCGCTCTCAAAGAGTTACATCTGGTTTACCAACTTTCCACAACTCTCTCAAGGACCACTGGTGGGCCTGGGACCACTGATGAAAACCACTGATATTTCCTTTCATTGGGTGGGCATACAGGATGCACATTTGGGTGGGCTCTTCTGCCCACCCTGGCCCCCCTCTCTAGATCCGGCCCTGGCGGAATGGTTGCAGCCAAATAACCATCTGCCTGAGCCAGTGTTTAAGGACCTGAAGGATCCAATAAAAGGAGAAGGGGTAGGAACATCTAAAACGGAGGCTTGGCGGTGGGGACACACGCCATTAGCTTAATGACAGAATGAGGAATGGGGGGACAGGGAGGGGGAGATTAAAGAGCCCAGCATTGCAAAATTTCGCCTTTAACAGGGAATCAAGGCGAGTAATCTAATAAATAGCGTGGCGGCGGTTGGAAAGAGGTGGAGGCGAGGGAAGGCTGCTCAGAGTTTTCTTTCTTGCCTCAGGTAGAGAGAGTGAGAGAGAGAAAGAAAGGCGAGAGAAACAGGGGGAGGAAGAAAGGGATGATGATGGTAGAACCATTAGGTTTGCTCGCCGTGACCATCAGAAACATTAGTGTTGTCTCCACTGCTTTCTTCAAACTTAAGCCATTCTTTTTTTTGCTTTGCTTTGAACCCTGGGCTGTCTCTTCTTCCTCCTGAGAGAGAGAGAGGGAGTTACCTGAGTCACGGCTGCCTTTCGTTCGGAAGCCATTACGGGACCCCGCCGAGGTAATTACACTTTTTTTTTCCCTCTCCGGGTTTTGTGATGTCACTTCAAAGGCGATGACAGCAGCCAGGCGCTTGCCACGCCGCCGCACACACACCGTACCGCAGCGCACCGCCGATAGAGGAACAACAAAGCCCCGCCTGGAGGATTACTCAACCATCCACATTGTTTTGCTGCCGGTCACTAATTCAATTAATAGCATGAGGCTTTAAAACCTGACTTGAAAGAAATCATTCTGACACACACACAACTTCGCCTCCTTTCGTTATTGCCCCCGAGGATTTCCATATTTGCGTCTGGGATGTAAAGCAAAACCGCAGCCGAGTTTATAATTTGAATTCTTTCTGTAACGTCTCTCCCCAGGGGCGGATGTAACAAGCTCCATTTGGGGGGCAAGAGAACATGTTGGAGGGGCAAGAGAAAATGGTATGGGAGCGGCTTCATCGCCCACGAACCATAGTGTCTTCACCGATGAAGCCGCACCCATACCATTTTCGGTTACAGGACTTTTAATAGTCAAGTATAAGCATCAATAATAACATCAGGTGTTGTTGAAGTTGCAACAGACACGCAGCATGCATAAAGCTAAAGTTCTGACTCAGAGAGTTTTCTGTTTTCAATGATGAAATGCTGTTGGGTTAGTGGTGCCAACATTTTAGTTAGCTACTACAATTTTAGCTAGTGTTTCAAATCATTTTAAATATAAGCACTTTAAATTGAAATATCTTGGGTTGTTTTGCATGGCATCATGTTTGGGTTAGGGGCAGTCTGGGTATTTAGGGGGGGCATCCCCCCCCTCCTCCATGCCCATGCCTAGATCCGCCCCTGTCTCTCCCTCTCTGGTCGGTCCTCCCATCACATTATCATAAAAGAGGAGAAGAGCTCGCTGGCAAAATGAGAGGGAAGAGATCGACGACGTGAGTCAGAGAAACGAGACGTTTTGCCAGCATCTGCCCGGGAGTAAATAAAGAATCAAGTGTGCACACTACAGCAAAGTATCCCCGCCTCTAGGAAGAGACTAGAGGAGTCTGAACAAACAAAAATAGCGCTGTCATTTTTCTGTCGACTCGGCTGAACCTTCAAGGCAGCCGGATTCCATCTTGATCAAAGCCAAAGAGGAAAAAGCTGGCCCCAAAATAAACAAGCAGGTTCACGCCAGGCTGTCATAAAAGGCCCCATTTTGTAAACAAAACAATGACACATGCTGTGTGTCCGTGCTGGGCATATCAGGCCTTCAAAAATACAATAACAATCACATCCGTGCTGTGAAGTGATGAAAGCTTTTTTCATCATCGTACTTCCATCATGCGTCACGTCTCATTCCGTGACAGAATCAGAATTTGCGTCCTCAACATTTGCGTCATGACGTGTTTTTGTTTACACTAAATTTTCCATTTATTGTGAATGGCATTGAATGTTTGTGCTAGGACAATGTCTGTGTTGCATATAACGCCCTAAAAACGCTCAAAAATACACCATTTTGAATTCCTCCTGTATGTGATTAAGTGGACAAGTGGGCTCTTTTATGAGGGGTGCGACACGCTATGATAAGAGTGCCCCTGATCGAACCAGCAACCTTGCGGTGACCATCTGGTGACTATCATGCCGCTGATCCACTGCCACCCCTAGGTAAACATGCCACGTGGCCACTGCCACGCGGCATGTTATCCGAAAGCCAAAGCGGCGTTGTGGTCGGAGAGACACTGTCATCCATCAACACAAACAGACAACATGACTAATGCTGACAGAGGTCCACTACAGTAGCATCATCTGGGGAGCGGCTATACTGTTGACCAAGGACATCTGAATGTCTGCCAAATACTGGTGACAGCGCGGCTGTCACGTCTCACACTTACACAGCAGACCAGCGGTCCTAGATGACCGGGAGCCAGGCCATGCACACAGAGGCCGGCTTGGCTGGATTCTGTGACAACAAACTGACAGGTGAAAGCATGGCAGCAAGGGTAATCAAGAAAGTAATCCAGAGCAGAAATTTCCTCCTTTGTCAACAAAAGTGTTCTCAAGACTCTAGTCTTTGACTACCGTAATTTCTTGACTATAAGCCGCTCCTGAATATAAGCCGCACCAGCTAAATTTGGACTAAGACAAAATGAACCAGTCAATGTAATAATGGATTGCATTTTTATAGCGCTTTTCCAAGTGCTCAAAGCGCTTTACAATGGTCCATTCATTCATACATTGTCAATGTATATACAGTACAGGGCAATTTAAGTGTATTATAGGCTTTATAAGTGTTTCGCCAGAAGCGTGTTGGCTATTTTTGCTTCTGTGACGCACAAAACCAGCATTTAGTGAACATCATTCTGAAGTGGATAATAATAATGCTTTTCGATGTGCAATTTGCTCACTTGCAGTTCTAACAGTAAAACAGCGGCTGCTGTTGTTGTTCACAGACGGTTGTGAACGCAGCGTGAGCCCATCTCCCGCCCGTTTGATTTCCCGGAACGCCACCGCCGCTTTGGAAAGACGTTCGCCTCAGATCCTACGTGACGGCACGTCGTGTTCACAGGGATACGTTCTGTCACTCGGCGTTCCACGCACGGTCCAGCAACGTGTGATAATCTGTCACACGCAGGACACGTCGCATCGGCGATGATAAGTGAGATGGTTTCATATTAGGAAACACTGCGGCAGGTATAATTCAGAGGAACAATAATAGACAACTACAGAGCCAATATTGTACAGTACGCAACTTTTTTCAGGAGGATATCAAGGAAATGTCATCATTGATAGAGATCATACCAAGGACTTTTGGGAGAGAAATACAACACTGTTGTTCATGTGTAACAATCCTCTCAAATTGTTCTGACACTGATACCAATAACGGATAGAACGTTTGATATGGCCTGAAAATGCTGGATCGGGTATCGCAGTATCAAGGACAAGACAGCATGTGCCGATTCAAAATGATGTTCTGTTCAGTCAAACCGTTTCTCGTTCAAAACACATCACATGTTACAGCTCTGTCGTTGACTCATTAGAGAGCAGACCCAACTATCAGCATGACTGAATCCCATATAAAAAGCGGTGCCTAACCATATAACCTCTAGGAACCAAAGACAACCATTTACAGTAAAAGGTAAGACGTGCATTTATATAGCGCCTTTATCCAAGATACTATATATGCATCACATTCACCCATTCACACGCGCACGCGCACACACACACACACGCACGCACGCATGCACATTCATATTGTAAGATTGTAGTGTTGTTTAGCACGACAGAGATTGTACAAATGAAAGATGATGAATATTTTAACTCTTGAAAGTGTAAAAATGAAACCAAATAAACCCATGCATGCAGGTCCATTTGGTTTCATTTTTTACACTCTAAAGAGTTACATCTGGTTAACCAACTTAGATGTGGACCACTTGGAACCCTCTCAAGGACCACTGAAACAACTGAACTATAGGATCACAGTATGCCCACTCCCAACTTGCACTACTCACTATACTTTGTGAAAATGCTGTTGGTATACAGAGGACCAATTTTACCGGCTGACGTTCAGCTCATTTACATTACAACAACATGCAAAGTGCTAGCGGGGGAGTTTAACATGAATCAGAGCAAAGCAAATGTCAGTCACTCATTTTCTATACAGTATTTGTCCATGTTTTACAAAGCACTGAGCCTGAACCAGGCCACACAACAATGGTACAAATCATATCGCATCCATACTGTATAGGGGGTAGCAGTTAGCACAACAAACCAACCAACGCACACACAAGTTCAAGTATTGGGGCCGAACATTTTTTTCTGAACAACTCTAATGTAAACGCTGCATTATTTATTATACCCATGGTTGTATTCATCTCTGTTGGTAAAACAAAGTCAGTCACACAACATGAACTATTCAAAGCGACTGCACATTCACAGAAGAGTGTAGCAGCACTATAAGGCTTGCATAGACGCAAATATGGAACAGTTAGTGCCTAGAAAGTGAAGAAAAGAGTCGGATATGGTTTCTCTGTGGACACCCCTTGGGGACCCTTAAGGAGGAGTTATGGGGCCTGTAGCACTGAGTGTGAACAACCGGAAACCAAATCGATCTTTAGCGGGGCGTTCCGCACCGGTAGATGCAAAATATTCGAAGCGACGGTGCATTTGTAGCTTTTTGTAGCAGCTAGAGTCATCAGATTTTCTTTTGACAGTGAATGGTACGTCTGCCCGTGCCCGGTTATACATACGCACTTTTTGGGTGTTACAAACACTGAGGATTTTCACAAAACATAATTTGAGCGTGGATTGGGATCCCAGGTTGGGTAGGCTCGAGGAATGGTAGAGGGGGCGACTCCAAAGTTGTGCACGTTTGCACGTTTGGGTGCTTGAAAGGAGAGGGCTGAGAATCAATGGAATCGCATGGAAAAGAAAATTAACAAACACACAGGAGGAGAAGGCAAGAGCTTGAGAGCGAGGCGGAGTTCACTTTGTTTGTACGAACAGCATGGAAGGAGGAGGAGGAGGATGTGGAGGTTCTAAACAACGCGACAGAATTTCCTGAACCCACGACACATTATCATTAGCATCAAAAGGAAAAGAGATTCTTCCTCGCACCGATCACATCACGGCACGGTGATGATAGTGTATTTAACAACACGTTTACGGCCAACACTCCTCTTCGCAAAAAAACGCTCAGCCAGGCAGACGACATTAAATTCCCCCACTGAACATTAGCATGTCAGCAGCATCATTAAGCCTCCCTGCACTGGAGCGTGTTTTGGTGTACCGTGTGGCACGCTATGAGCTTGTAGGTCTGCTATTTTTTGAAAAGTCGTAAAAATGAAAATTATTTGAATATACTGTATGTATTATTTAGGCAGCAAACATTCTTAACTCAAACCTTTGCTTCTGGTAGATCCCTAGAACAACATGTTTTCAGAGACTTTCAGAAACTAGAATCTGGCATCAGAAACTAGACCCTGGTGTCAGAAACTAGAATCTGGCATCAGAAACTAGACCCTGGCAGCCAAAACTAGAATCTGGCACCCAAAACTAGAATCAGGCGTCAGAAACTAGAATCAGGTGTTAGAAAAAAGAATCTAGTGTCAGAAACTAGAATCTGGCGTCAGAAACTAGAATCTGGCGTCAGAAACTAGAATCCAGCATTAGAAAATAGAATCTAGTGTCAAACTATAATCTGGCGTCAGAAACTAGAATCTGGCGTCAGAAACTAAAATCTGGCGTCAGAAACTAGAATCAGGCGTCAGAAACTAGAATCCGGCGTCAGAAACTAGAATCAGGTGTTAGAAAATAGAATCTAGTGTCAGAAACTAGAATATAACATCAGATACTAGTATCTGGCGTCAGAAACTAGAATCCAGCATTAGAAAATAGAATCTAGTGTCAGAAACTAGAATATAACATCAGATACTAGAATCTGGCGTCAGAAACTAAAATCTAGTGTCAGAAACTAGAACCTGGCATCAGAAACTAGAATCTACTCAGGACAAAATGCATTAAAGGACTCACAACCTCTTCTAATGTCGTATGTTTACGGCGCGGCTCAGCGACGGTTGTTGAAGAGACGCTGCTAAAAGACAACAAAAAATAATGACATTTTTTTAAAGCCAGAAACGAGGGACCATGCGGGCTCTGGGTGGAATTTAATTAGATTCCAATATCTGCTCTCTATTCTTTTTCTCTCATGCTCGCCTTTTTCCTCTTCAACACGCGTGAAATTGCACGCTGGCCCGATATCTATTATTTATTTCACTCATTTGCTTATTGTTTTCCTCTATACACAGACGGTGTGTGTCTGCGAGCTCTGCATGTGTTTAATACAAGCCCCACCAACCCCCCCACCCTCCGGTGGGCCGGGCAGCCGGTCTGTCCGTCGGTCAGTCGGCCAGGGTCTAGTCGTCGGTCAGTGATTACAGACAGACGAGGGCCCACCTCCTCCTCCTCCTCCTATGTAGGTCTGAGCGCTCTGGCAACTCATTTGCTGCTGCTGCTGTTGCTCTGCTCTGCTCGGGGAGCTATGGATTTTTTTCACCTCTCCTTTCCTCTCTCCCTCCCTCCCTCCCTCCCTCCAGGGGCGGATGTAACAATTCCCAATTTGGGGGGGGGGGGGGCAGGAGAAAATGGCATGGGGCAGCTTCATCGCCCGTGGCGTGAAGTGCCACGGGCGATGAAGCCGCACCCATACCATTATCATTTAAACAGCTCTACATTTGGATATACCCGACAAACAGCTCCATATTTGGATACCATTTTCAGTTACAGGACTTTCAGTAGGCAAGTAAAGCATCAATGACAACATCAATTGTTGTCGAAGTTGCAACAGACACGCAGCATGCATAAAGCTAAAGGTCTGACTGAGTTTTCCGTTTTCAACGACGACATGCTATTGGTTTAGTGGTGACACAGCTGGAGTTTAGTTAGTAGCAGTAGTAGTGTTTCAAATCATCTTAAACATAAGCACTTTAACTTGAGATATCTCGGGTTGTTTTGCATGCCATCGTGTTTGGTGGGGCAGTCAGGACATTTAGGGGGGCACTGCCCCCCCATGCCCATGCCTAGATCCGCCCCTGCTCCTCCCTCCCTCCCTCCTCCCCCTCTTGCCCAGTGACAGCAGCCTTGGTGAGGTGCTATGAGGGCTGAGTGCTAATGAGCTGACTCTGCAGACCATGGGGGAGATGCAGCGCAGCGGCGCAGCGGCGCAGGGGGAGTCAGAGGACGGGCAGAGCAGAGCGCAGCGCACAGCGCAGCACACGGCCGGGGATCAGACAGCTCTCTCTGTTATCGCATCAAGACCTGGAATAACACGTCTGTCGTATATATACTGCAAGCTTTTAAATTAAAAAGGGAAATTCCACCCATTTTCAACATTTTACTATGTCATTGTTGTTGTACCTTCAAGGTGTTGGGTGGGCATGATACCCGTTAGGGTTCATTTGGTTGCATTTGTACGCTCTCAGAAAAAAATGAAAATGGTGCAATTCCCCTTTAAACTTTTCTTTTTTTTTTCTTTTTTTTTTTTTACCAAATACCAGATCTGTACAAGCGTACAAAACAGTGAGGCCTGCGAATATTTCATGAATACCATAAATATTCTGACCTCTGAATCTTTCTCACCTCAGTCTGAATCTTTGTCATTTCGATTCACTTCATCACTCTCCTAAAGTACTAGCCCGGTTGCTACCCAAACAAACACAGCCGACGAGCGCTTCATGCTAGCATGTGAACAAAAGCAGTAAAATACGTCCGATGATGATGTTCATAAAACCTGACGCTTCTTCAAAGACGCAATCGGATTTTCCTTTGACAGTGAATGGTACATGGTCTGCCTGTGTAAGTTCAACATTTTGGGTGCATCCGGTTCTACGTACGCAAGTTTTAGGTGTTACACAAACACTGAGGATTTTCACAAAACGTAATATGAGCGTGGACTGGGATCCCAGAGGTGCCGACACTGTTGTTGAGTGACAGCGCTGTCGGCCAATCAGCAACTGTAGTTGGATTTTCAACTAACACTAACGACACCAGAGGGAGGGAGGGACGCCAGTCCTTGAAACGCAGGGTAGTATTTTTAAAGTGTTTTCATATAGAAAAACTTTGTTATTTGTTAGAAGACCGATTTTTGTGGAATCTTAGGTCTCAGTGGGTTATGTCGCACCGCGTGGAGGAGCACCGCCGGGGCAACTGTGACCACAGTGACCACGCCACAGCGCGCGCGCACACACACACACACACACACACACACACACACACACTAAGGGTGCGACGGTTCACCGAAAAAACCCGAACCGTTCGGTACGGGGTCCACGGTTCAATACGCGCTAATGAACCGCAATACTTCGGTTCGCATTCATTCAGATGCGGAGAATGTATTTCTCGGTCACACACCCGCCGTACGGCGCAATGTAGTGCACTCTGTCACACACTGGCGTACTGCATAGTGTAGCACCACACGGCTGCAATCAATGAACAGCAGCACACACACACACACACACACACACACACACACACACACACACACACACACACACACACACACACACACACACACACACACACACACACACACACACACACACACACACACACACACACACACACACACACACACACACACACACACACACACACACACACACACACACACACACACACAGCGTTTGGGGGACTTAGGTGCTCTCCGATGCTTGAAACGAGTACTTTAGCACCAAATTAGCATTTTCGGCCTACTCTGGGATCGTTCACTAATAAAGTCCAAGTCACGGTGTGCACGTGCATACGTGCATGCCTGTGGTATTTACAGTAGGCCCATACGTGCGCATAATGTGACAATCGATAGCCAGATTGATGTTGAATTCACTTCATTCTGTTGCATTTGGAAATACTAGCGAAGTAGCCTGGTCTAGCCCTCAATGATTTTGGCCTTGGGGGCGGGGTGTCGTGGGATCCACACGGCGGAAGTGCTGCGCTCTGATTTGATCTCACTAACGTGTCGTCATCTCCGGCCCCTCCCACGCCCGTCCACTGCTGTTCTACGTCACATCATTTAGAGCGACGCCCACCCCGGAAGGTTGACACTCCCCTCAAGGCCACTTTCCAACGTGCGTTAGTCCAGGCTTTCCGTTTTCGCGCAAGGCGAACGAAAATGAAAGCCTGGGTGTCGAGGCTACTAGCGAATTAACTCCAAGACGCAAAGCATGCCTGGGAGTTGCTTGTGTTTTGGCCAGTGTTGCCAACTGCCAAAATCCAAAATGCACTAGTGGCACTTCCAAATGCACTAGAATGCGCTAGATGCTTGCCTGGAAGGTGTGTAGACTTGGGATAATCCACATGATGAATATTTTTTAACTCTTGAGAGTGTAAAAATAAAACCAAATGGACCCGCAAGGGTCCATTTGGTTTCATTTTTGCGCCAAGTTGGCAAGTTGGTCTGTCAGACAGACAGACGCATTTCCTTAAATGGATAATAATATCCTTATTAATAAAGCAGATATTGTAAACTAAACTAGTTTAACTTTGTTGTCTGTCTACAATGCTTCTGCATGCTACCTGCAGGGATTAAAGTAAAACAAAATCTTGAGACTGAAAATGATCTTTTGCAAATAAGCACTGAGCTAATTAAATGACCCCTGTGAAATCCTCAGGACTGAAATCAGTACCCAGTACTGAGAACTTTAATCCCTGTACCTGCCTGATACTTAACTGAAACGTGCAGTCATTTTATTAACCTAGGTATTTTATATTTCCCTTGAAAATAGCCTAATAATGAGGCACAAATAGCAATATACATTTTTTCTTCTGTAAATAATGAAAAGGAAGAAGACAGGCCTACTGGAATATGTCTGAATAGGGATTATTTTTAGTCTAATACTTATTTAAGTTTATAATACAAGGTTGTTTAATGTTTTGAAAATATTGACTTATTTTTATATTCACATTCAATGTGCTTATAAGTGAAATAAAAGAACATTTTTTAATTTTTGTTTTTTAAAAAGCGAAACGTACCGAAACCGAACCGAAACCGTGGCTCCCATACCGAGGTACAAACCGAACCGTGGGATAAGTGAACCGTCCCACCCCTAACACACACACACACACACACACACGCAATATACTCAGACAGGAAGTCTGGTACAGTTATATGTGAAAAATTATGGAGGGGGTGGGATCGACTGGGGGCTTTTTTTAATCACACGATTTTGCAACCCATTTATTTCACATTAATGTGATCCTGGGCTCTACACACCCTCCGCCAAAAGCACTGGGGAGGCAGCGGACTGGCCTCATGCTTCTTTCAATGCATGAGGAGTCCAAGCTGCCTTCTTTTCACCTGACAGGGGGAGTTTCCCTGGTTGGGCGTAGCGCGTGGAAGGAACACGTTATTCCAACCAGTTCCAGTCCCCTCCATCAGGCGCCCCGGCTGGCCAGGGGGAGACAGTTTAGAGCCCAGGATTACTGCATGTTTTTGTGAGGGTATCTGGGGGCAGGTTTGAGGGGGGGTGCCTCGGCCAATCTGCCCTGCCGCCTCACGTGACATCACAGCGGCATGGCAGTATCTCTTCCTTATTCACCCCCCCCCCCCCACACACACACACACACCCACACTATCCTTTTTGTCCATTGTGTTTGTGCTGATGCTGAGCAAATGAGAGCGAGGGGAGAGTGTACGTAACGCTATAAAAAGAGGTCATTCTTGCTGCTGCCTGCATCCAACGCAGATCAAACGCTAGCTCAGAGGGACACTGGTAGTCTGGTACTAGCATGCTGGGATGAATGGTAACCCAGTCTAATAGGGGCTGCACTTGTGCACACACGTGAAACGCACACGCGCACACCATGCACGCCATCTATGCACGCAAAAGTCAAGCCAAGTGCTACTGGTGGTAGTGCGAGGGAGAGAGGCAGACAGCATATTAATCAGTTATGGTGATTTTTGAGGCCAAAGCGTGAGCAATGGATTTTTTTTTCCGCCCTTCCTCCTCTCCTCTCCTCTCCTCTCCTCTCCTCTCCTCTCCTCTCCTCTCCTCTCCTCTCCTCTCCTCTCCTCTCCTCTCCTCTCCTCTCCTCTCCTCTCCTCTCCTCTCCTCTCCTCTCCTCTCCTCTCCTCCGTGTGATCAAAGTATAGTGTAACAAAGATAAAGAAAAAGCCAGGCAGTTTCTCTTTCAGCAGTACAATGCTGTGCCGTAGCACAGCCTTCCCTCTGTTCTGCAGCACAGCAACATGAAAGCGCACAGCCTCCCACACCCGAGTCCTTGACACACTGCTTGTGTAATTGGTTATGTTTTCTTTTTTTTTCTTCTTCTCCGAAGGGCCAAGCGTTTTAAAAAAGGACCGTGTCATGGCATCTGTTGCTAAGGTAACTTTTTTATGATTATTATTATGCGTGCCACAGAACTCTCGTCTTCTGGAGCTGACATCTACTCAGGCGGTGTCGTTGGGTCTATGTTGTTGCTTTGGCAAAACACTTTATTATTACAGTACAGAGAGAGAAGAGAGAAGAGAGAGTTTATCATCAACGGCTAAGCAATTGGACCTTTCACGGTGCAATTTGCATTTACACGGTGTACCCCTAGCCTCGCATAAACAAAACACAGAGCCACAGACCAAGCCAACTAGGCCAACGACATAAAGAAAAAAGAGAAAATAAACAGCAAAAGCCATGCCAACTGGAAGGAGCAACGTGTTAGTGAAATGCTAGAAGCAGTCACGATTGCGAAGCGCTTGTTGGACTAGATGAAAGTGTGGGGGGAAAAAAACGGACCCGAAGCAGCAGCAGCAGCGCCTTATATTCCAGTTGGACGGGGACATTTTTTTTATATTTCGTTTGGCTGTTATCAGCCTGCAGGCTACGTGATCCACTGTGTGTGTTTTTTGTGTGTGTGAGTGTGTGCTAGTTTGACATGAATAATTCTTGCCCACTCTGCACATGATGCGTGGAGTGGAGTTGTGTGCATGTGCGGAGAGAGATGACTTAAAATAGCAACTGCACTTACACGCATGGGTGACTGAGAAGCTGTTGGACGACTCGAGGTTGTCAACGTTGTAGGTCAGGTGGAAGGGCTTCTCCGTGGTGTTCTGGTTGGTGTTGTAGAGCTGGACGGCGAACCGGAAGGCGCTGTGCTCCTGCACCGTGGAGCGCATGAACAGACCCCCTGGAAGATACAAATAAAAACAAAACAAAAAAAATAATCGTGAAAATGTGGCACAAATCTTTGAATATGTTATTTCGAAAGAAACGTTTTTAACTCAAATCTTTTGCTTCTGGAGGGATCCCTAGAACAAAGGGGAGAGATGGGGAGCCCGCAGCCAAATGATAAGATAACTCTGGGGGTCCTTGGCATGACATATGTTGGGCATCACTGACATGGGAACATAGGTTTCAGAAAAACTAGAATCTAGCGTCAGAAACTAGAATCTAATGTCAGAAACTAGAATCTAATGTCACTGCAGGGGTTTTGAACCGTTTTCATACCAGGGTCCACTATTTATTCAGAATTTGAGCCACAGAAGACCACCGTTTGATGACATTTTAGCCCCCACAGACCCCAAAACCCAAAGATTTCTTCTTTTTTTATCTACAATTCCAGGCTGGATTTCGGAAACATAACAGGCAAACATATAGTAGATCTCTAGTTGTGTAGATTTGGGATAATTCAGATGATGAATATTTTAACTCTTGAGTGTAAAAATGAAACCAAATGGACGCCAGGGTCCATTTGGTTTCATTTTTACGTTCTCAAGAGTTACATTTGGTTAAAACAACTTAGCTGGGGACCACCTGGAACCCTCTCAAGGACCACTGGTGGTCCCCGGACCACCGGTTGAAAACCACTGATTTACTGTTTTATTGGGTCTTGCGTGTAGCGGTTCCTTAAGTTAAGGACCCCCACACCCCTCCAGCTGTCATTGAAGGAGTTCTAGGGTTCCCCAGGTGAAATTATAGTTTGGAACCAAATGGGCTCCCTTATATGGGTCTGTAACTCAGAGTGTGAAAAAAGCGTATTCTCTCAGAGTAAAATTAACACTGATATCGCAATATCATTTGGGTGGGGGTGGGGGGGTCCCAGAGATATAGAAATGCCATTAAATGGAGGGGTCCTTAGACTAATAAGCATGCCAAACTGGGGGTCCATGCGATTAAACGAGAATAACTGCTCTTCACTTAAAAGAGGGGCCCCTGGCATGTCATTTTTAAATGGGGGTAGGTGGGTGGTGTGTGTGTGGGGGGGTCCCCGTGGGCTAATTAGTGTCAATGTGGGGGTCCTTGACATGAAAACGCTTGTGGGAACCAGTGGTCTACATGATACTACATCGTGTATAGGCTGAGAACACAGTTTATAGAAACAAGACACCCATCGCGTAAAAAAAAACGACAAAGTGGATAAGGAGGAGGCTTCTGTTTTCTTCTATCAATATTTGCAGTGCACTGACTGGTCATGACGCGTTGCAGTTGTTTTAGACCAGACGCTAAAATGACAGGGTATTACAATAACACAGGGGGTCCGGGGACCACCAGTGGTCCTTGAGAATGTTCCAGGAAGGTGGTCCCCAGCTAAGTTGGTTAACCAGACAGACGTAACTCCTGAGAGCGTAAAAAATGAATCCATTTCCTTTTTACGCTCTCAAGAGTTAAAATATTCATCACCTGAACTAGCACAAATCTACACATCTACTGTACAGTATGTTTGCCTGTTATGTTTCCGAAATCCAGAAATCCCAAAAGAAATCTTTAGTTGTGGGGGGGGGGCTAAAATGTCATCAAACGGTGGTCCGTGGCTCAAATGCTGAATAAATGGTGGGCCGTGGTATCAAAGAGGTACCCCCCCCCCCCAACACACACACACACAGTTTTTAGAGGAGCCGCGTTGTGTGTGTTGTCTTTTTTCGCGTCTTTTGCGACAATATAACGGACCATATTATTATTATACCCAAGTGTGTATATTCTCAGTATGGCAAATAGAGCTCCGCGCTCCGGATAGCGCAGCGTTCTCTCTCTCTCTCTCTCAGTCTGTCTGCACATCATATGGGCTCGATGCTTATCATGATCTTATTTTTTATACCCCCCAATACTGTAGACATCTTTAAAAGCAAAACCCAGCAAGTAGCCTGTACCAGGGGTTTTCAACCGGTGGTCCGGGGACCACCAGTGGTCCTTGAGAGGGTTCCAGGTGGTCCCCAGCTAAGCTGGTTAACCAGATGTAACTCTTGAGAACGTAAAAATGAAACCAAATGGACCCTTGCCGGTCCATTTGGTTTCATTTTTACACTCTCAAGAGTTTAAATAGCCTATTCATCATCTGAATTAGCCATTTTTGGAATGTATGTTTGGAATGTACAAAAATCTTTAGATTTGGGTTATGTGGGTCTGTAGAATGTCCTCAAATGGTGGTCCTCCGTGGCTCAAATGCTGAATAAACGGTGGTCCCTGGCATCAAAAAAGGTTGAAAACCACTGGCCTATACACTCTGCACACACACCACGCTATACAAACACACTTACCTATGTTGATCTGATTGGGAAATCCCGCGGACGATCTGCCAAAGATTTGCCATGAGAGCAGAAACATTAAGAGCACCGCGCTTTGTGCCATTTTTTATCCCCCTTCTCTCCTTCTCTCTCTCTCCCTCTCCTCCTCCGTATGTCTAATAAACTCCTTCAAAGCTGTGGGACTGGACTGTCTCTGTCTCTGTCTGTGTGAACACAGCAGCACTCATATGCACGCAGACCCGTTGTATGTGTGTTTGGTTGTTGGAAATCCTTGGTGGTGATGGGTGATGGTCGCTACTCGCTACTCTGCTGCTCACAGTGATGCGCCAATTAGCTTCATTGAGGTGGTGGTGGTGGTGGTGCAGCGGCAGCCCTCCGAAAAGACTCGCGGCTGCAGCTTTCTTTTTTCACACAACTGATACGACAAGCAGAGAGCAAGAGCGAGAGAGAGAGAGGCAGAGAGAGAGAGCGAGAGAGAGGCAGAGAGAGAGAGAGAGAGAGAGAGAGAGAGAGAGAGAGAGAGAGAGGCAGAGAGAGAGAGAGAGGGGGGGGGTGTAGATCGAGTGGGATAGAGAGGGAGGGGGGCAGTCAATAGAGAGCAGTGGTTTTCAACCTTTTTTTATACCAGGGCCCACTATTTATCCAGCATTTGATTCACGGACCACCATTTGAGGACAATTTAGCCCCACAGACTCAAAAACTAAAGATTTATTTTGGTTTTGTCCGGAAAACCAAAATAGATTGGCTGGATTTTCGCATACAAAACAGGCAAACATACAGTATAGCCTAAAAATCAGAATGAGCATTAAACTACTACTTTCTGTAATTGTGTAGACTGAGAGAGAGAGAGAGAGAGAGAGAGAGAGAGAGAGAGAGAGAGAGAGAGAGAGAGAGAGAGAGAGAGAGAGAGATGGTGGTGGTGGTCGTGGTGGTATAGATAGTGGGTAAGGGGGATCATCAGTGATGTGAACTCGGATCGGGCTCTGAGCCAATGTTGATCAAACTTGCTCTCCGACCGTTAAATTTAAAGAGCCCCATATGGGGGGTGAGTCTGCTATAGATTACAATGCACCGCGCACCCGCACATACGTCAATACCAGCCTGCTGTTGGATCAATGCAAACACTCTGCAATGTCTCAAGCCAAGTGGGATTCTGAATAGGGCTGTATTGTAGAGGTGGTGGTCCCCCCAAACAATGTAATGTCAAGGAGTTTGACATGTCCAGTCAGTGGCTTTCAAACATTTTGATACCAGGGCCCACTACCTATTCAGCAATTCGAGCCACGGACCACCTTTTGATGGCATTTTCACCCCACAGACCTCAAAACCCAAAGCTTTCTTCTTCTTCTTTTATAAATCTACAATTCCAGGCTGGAGCAAACATACAGTAGATCTCTAGTTGTGTAGATTTAATTCAGATGATGAATATTTTAACTCTTGAGAGCGTAAAATAATAAACAACTTAGCCGGGGACCACCTGGAACCCTCTCAAGGACCACTGGTGGTGACCAAAACTAAAGATTTTTATTTTGCTTTCGTCCACAAGTCCAGGCTGGATTTGGGAAACAAAACATCCAGATTGGTTTGATTTTTACGCTCTCAAAGAGTTACATCTGATTAACCGACTTTCCATCATTTAGCAGGGGCCTGGGGACCACCTGAAATTCTCTCGAGGACCACTGGTGGTCCACGGCCGGACCACTGGTTGAAAAGCACTGCATTAGTCTACTACAGAGTGCTTTAATCTAACTCTGATTTAGGCTACAGACCCATAAGAGTCCATTTGAATTTATGTTTAGTAGGCTATTATCAATCTTAGGGGATTTACATGACAGTTTCAAGTAGCAACTACAACAGGGTTTGTAACTATGAATGGATAGCCTACAGTACACTATAAAGAATATGCTAGGCCTACACTTGTTTATGATAGCGGCCATATTGTGCCTTTCAGGAGAATTCGCCCAACAACACTTTATTTACCTTTAGTTGCCTTTTCAAAGTCCTTTAAAGATGTCCAAAGTTGCAGTCACCGACGTTGCCCCCATACCCTACCCCCTGTTGTTTGCATATGCGAACCCTGCTATTAGAACTTCACAAAGGTGTAAGTATTACTCTTTGTGTTATGCTATATGTTGTTAGCATAGAGTAAGGTTAGTCCACGTTAATATCCACAATATTTTCCCCGCCAAGGCACAGGAGGGGACCGGAAACAGAGCACACACACGTCCATACAGTGTTGCCATGTCTGCTTATTATAAGCAACCTTTGACTCTTTTTTTTTTCTCCCCCATGTAAGGAATCACTTACAAATAAATTATTGGTAGTTGCTGGTTGAAGTTTTTAGGGCTTGTTTCTAAAGTGTACAGTAGTTGTTGATTTGAGCTTACATTCTAAAGCTTAAACCAGTGTTTTCCCACATTTATTCACATCAAGGAACCCCACAGACAGTCCACAGACAACCACCCGAAAATATTGTCTGCCTTTATTATTCAAATGTTTAAAATATACTCAAAATATTTCGTTTTAGGTTTAGGCATAGCCACTCAACGTTGTGGTCCAGTGTCGCAACATCCTGTGAGAGAAATAAGCGCCAAACCGCGTCCAAAGCAAGTCCACAAAATAACGTCATATAGTCCAATAATAATGATTTGCAGACCCATGAGTCCATTTGAATGAATGAATGAATGAATGAATGAATGAATGAATGAATGAATGAATGAATGGCTGGATTAACTAATTAATTAATGCTTTTATTACCGTGCATCTTAGGGAATTTACACTACATTACAAGTACAACTACAGAGTTTAGAGCTGTGTATGGATACACTAGTTAATAAGAATACACTTGTTTACGATAGTGGCCATCTTGTACATTTCACCAAACAATTAGATGCATACAAATATTCACTTTGGTGAGGTCAGGAGCAGCAAATCATAGTGGAAGTAAAAGAAATGTATACAGAGGAGGGGGTATCCTAGGGTCACCCCAGCCAGTATCATTTGGCTGGGGACCCCCCTGGCAATCTCTCAAGGACCCCTTGGGGGTCCCCCGTACCTCAAATTGGGAACCACTTGGGCTATATAGCACTTCCCAGCTACTAGTAGACATACGCGCATTCCATTCCTACTGTCGAGTTTCCACGGACACAAGAAGGAGGTGCAGTCGACACAAAATGCCATATCACACAGAGTATTATTATTATATATAGGCTATTCTCAGATTTGGAGTATGCCTCTCTTTGGAAGCCTTTGTCCCCGTCTGGCCCCGTTAGCTACAACACAATGTGTTCACACTGCATGCAGACGGATAACAGACACAATCTGAAAACTTTTCACATGAGTCAGGAAGGATGAGTGAGCAATGCCAGCCTAGAATTGGCAAGCCTAGACTGCCTAGCCTGAGAGAGAGAGAGAGAGAGAGAGAGAGAGAGAGAGAGAGAGAGAGAGAGAGAGAGAGAGAGAGAGAGAGAGAGAGAGAGAGAGGGGGCGGATCTAGGCATGGGCAATGCCCCCCCCCCCCCCCCAAGTGCCCTGACTTGAAGTGCTTATATTTAAAATGATTTGAAACTTTACTAGTGCTAGTAACTAACTACAGCTGTGGCACCACTAAACCAACAGCATTTCATCATTGAAAACAGAAAACTCTCTGGGTCAGACCTTTAGCTTTATGCATGCTGCGTGTCTGTTGCAACTTCCAACAACAAATCATGTTATTATTGATGCTTTACTTGATAATAAAAGTCCTGTAACTGAAAATGGTATGGGTGCGGCTTGGGTTCGCGCCACGGGCGATGAAGCCGCCCCCCCTACCGTTTCCTCTTGCCCCTCCAACATGTTCTCCCCCCCCCCCCCCCCCCCCCCCCAAAAAAAAGGGACATGTTACATCCGCCCCTGGAGAGAGAGAGAGAGAGAGAGAGAGAGAGAGAGAGAGAGAGAGAGAGAGAGAGAGAGAGAGGGAGAGAGAGAGAGAGGAGAGGGAGAGAGAGAGACAGAGAGAGAGAGAGAGAGAGAGATACATAGACTGTGAGAGTAGAGCTCTCCATGGTTCTGATACAGATAGTTTATTACAGCCTACTGAGCCAGGGGGGAAGCCAAGTCTTTTCACATTAGGCTATACCGTTGTTCCCCTGGAAAATCTAAAAACAATAAAGCATTTTTTACGACGCAGTTTTGCCCAGTCTTTTGAGGATTTGTCATAGTAAGCATTCCCCCCACACTTTACCCACTTAAAAAAAAAAAAAACTATAGCTACAGCAACTCTGACATCTGCACCCCGTCTTGGAATTGTTTAAAGTTCCAGTGAGTTTATGCTCTGTCACTAATGCAACATCTATCATCCCTGTTATTCTGCCTAACGGAGAACAATTAAGGGATTACTGGCTCATTTATCGCCCTCTGCAAAGCTCTTCGAAAATTGAGTTTTTAATTGCATTGCAAATGGGCAAAGCTTGAGCTATTGATACCACGATAGACTGGTTTCCCTACTGCATGACTTGGGGTTGACGGTTTGGCCTGTTTAAAGAAAAAAGGGGGGGGAAAGAAAGGAAAAAAAGGAGAAAAAAAACGTCTTTCGTTTGAGTGAGAAGACAGCAGTGAAAATAATGGGAAATGTCCATGCTATTAAAGGGGAAAGCCACCCATTTTCAAAATTTTCCTGAGAGGATACAAATGTGAACCAGATGGACCCGCTCCATTTGTACCCTCTCAGGAAAAATGGGTCTGAAAGAAAAATAATTAACATGGTGAAATACATCTTGATGATGTCATCAGATGTATTTCACCATGTTAATGATTTTTTTAGACCTCCATTTTTAGGAAATACAGAATTGGGAGAGTTTTTTTTTATCATGTCCACATACACAACATCTCTAAGGTATACTAATGACATATTAAAATGTTGAAAATGGGTGGAGTAGGTTGAATACATTTTCTTTTTTCTAAACCTTGTTGGCCTGATTTAGGGCAAACTAGGCTATTGCTGTCCAAACTAGGGGCGTGCGTGCCCTGAGACATTTTTGGGTGATATTATTGACATACAAGGTAATTAACTGCTGTTATGTGGCAGATAGCAGATGGCTATCTGAATGTATGCTTACATGGGTAAAAACAACAGGGACTGAACGGCACTTCCGGGACTCATCATGACCCGGAGATTATTGCACAGAGGGCAGAATGGTCAAGACACCAGAAACACCATGACATGTCGTCATATGTCAGAGATCTGTTGCTTCAAAATAAGAGTTTTCACCAAAAGCCATGGCTCAGAGCCGTGGAATGGAATATATACATTACACAACAACACGTGCATTGGGTTAATATTGTGAGTTTATTAATCTGCTCAAGCTCTTGCTAATAATAATATTTATTGTCCCAAAGGATATTTGTCTTCACAGTCTGCTCAAAGCAATAACATCAAACCATATACTGTAGAGCACATAATACCAAGGCAAACATAAACATGAGGTCATCGCTGTAGACAAAACCATCCCACCATACATGTATATATTATACATAAAACAATCTCATCATACATGTAGATCAGTGGTTTTCAACCAGTGGTCCAGGGACCACCAGTGGTTTCAGTTGGTCGCCAGCTAAATGATGTTAAAGGTAGGGGAAGTGATTTGAAATTCATGGTGTAGTACCAGCCTGGTGCACTAGGGGCCCCCAAAAGTAGCTACACTATGTGAACCTGCTGCTCTCTCCTGATTGGAGGAGAATTGTGGTGACCTGGGGAACTTTTATTAGCTCCTCTGCTAACGTGGGGGAGGGGGAAACTCCATATGTGGTTTCCACACCTTATAATAGAGCATTTTAACAGAAAAAAAAATATTTTTTGGGTGATATCTGACAAAAGTGAAATCACTTCCCCTACCTTTAAGTCGGTTAACCAGACCGATGGACAATATTGGGAAAGCAGACGACGTTGGGAACGGAGTGAGTGACAGGGCCATTGGCCAATCAGGTGCTGGGATTGGAACCGGCACAAACGGCCCCAAAGGCAGGGAAGCCGGTCCTTGAATCACAGGGGAAAAATAAGCTAGTATTTTTTTTAAGGTGCTGATTCAGGGCTGAGCCAGGCTAAGGCATGGGCCGAACGGTGAAGAACATGCAGAACAGTACAACAGATGTTATGGATAATGCTTTGGTACAGTAATAACAGAAGATGAGGAGCAACAGATAATGATCTTAAAGAGAGGGTGTCTTGATTTTTGTATTTTTTCCAATTTTGTACATGTTTAAGAGGTGACAGTATGTAAATATACCCCTTTGTGTGTTTTTATGTGCAATGATGTCTTCCCTTTGTATTTAGGGTTTCTTCCTGGAGGCTGAACCTTTCCAGTCAAACGTGCCAATGGGAAAAAAAAAAAACTTCAATATAGTGACATCATGTGCTCAGCCCCTCCCCTAACTCCACCCCCTTTATCATACAACTAAAGCTGTGGGCGTGGCTTCAGTTCAGGTGGATCTCCACCCATCACCACCCACCACCAGGCATACTTAATGAACTGGCTGGGTGGAAATATAAAAATGACAGTTTAACAAACACTTTATACTTTTTGGGAAAAAATCTAACTTTTCATATAACATTAATACCTGATGACCATGTTTTAGGGTAGAAAAAAATCATGGCACTCCATCTTTAACTTACCAGTAACATGGAGTCTTTGCTGAAAATGTGACTGGATAGGTGTAGTGCAGGGGTTTTCAACAGGAAGGTTCCAGGTGGCCCCCAGGCTAAATGATGGAAAGTTGGTTAACCAGATGTAACTCTTGCATTTGTAAAAATGAAACCAAATGGACCCTTGTGGGTCCATTTGGTTTCATTTTTACACTCTCAAGAGTTAAAATATTCATCATCTGAATTAGCACTATTTAATTAAGAAGTCTACACTGTTTTGTTTGCAAAATCCAGCCTGGAATTGTCAACAAAACCAAAATAATTCTTTAGTTTTAGGTCTTTGGAGCTAAAATGTCGTCAAATGGTGGTCCGTGGCTCAAATGCTGAATAAATGGTGGTCCCTATTGTCAAAAAGGTTGAAAACCCCTGATGTAGTGTAATGTCCAGAGTGAGACCATGCAGACAAATTAGTCAGATTGATTCATTAATGTGTCTGATTGATTGATCAAACCGATGGCGATTAATTGTCCGATACTGATGTGTCTGCCGATTAATTTCCCATCATTAGTCCAAACCTCGCAGTTTTGAACAACCACAGTATCTGCAGTGGTTCAAATGGACTCTTCCATTCCATTTTTTTAAATAAATGAAGCCAAACCAGTCAGGTGAAACTCTGGGATGTGGACAGATAGTACTTGAACTGTTAAAACAGGCTTGTTACATTGCTCTGTGAGAGTGCTTTTCAACCATTTTGCTCCCAGGGTCCACTATTTATTCAGCATTTGAGCCACGGACCATCATTTGAAGACACTGTCACCCCACAGACCCAAAACT
>CM076984.1:32615615-32718115 GCA_039105355.1 Benthosema pterotum | reverse complement strand
TAATATATAATTAGGAAGAAGTAGAAAACGGCATGATACAAGACTTTTTGTTTCATTTTTCATCTTAGAAATTATTTTATTGTCCCAAAAGTTTGGGGCCTTTTAAATATTACAACCACAAAAAAGAGGCTCAGAGGCGACCACACGTTGCTGTGGCAGCCCCCACACTGTGGAACCGCATCCACTGTTAGGTAGAGCCTTTTAAACATTTTAATATGTGTAATATGTTATTATTATACCTTAGAGATGTTGTGTGGACATGACGAAAAAGTTCCCCCAATTCTGTATTTCCTAAAAATGGAGGTCTGAAAAACTCATTAACATGGTGAAGTACATCTGATGACATCATCAAGATGTATTTCACCATGTTAATGAGTTTTCTTTCAGACCCCTTTTTCCTGAGAGCGTAGCAGTGAGGCTGAACGAGAATTTCCAGGTTTTCGTCTTGTCAATGCATAATCATATCAGTCTGCTCCCAGAGAACATGCCTGGTGGAGAAGATCGGCTAATAAGCAGCCTCCCGGGAATTATCGCTTGATAACAGTCAAAGCGGGTGCATCGAGTAGGGTATATGGCAGGCACCTGGACTGTTAAAGACCTTGCCAAGATTGCGGGAATGAAACAATGTATTATTTGTCATTGCGTGAATCCTAGACCAAACTATGTCTGAGAGGGAGAAGGCTGTTTTAATTAGTAATTTACGGTGCATGCTGTTTCGCAGTATGAGCTAATCATCAAGCATTTCAAACCGAACCCGCCATAAAGAAAATCATTATCAGCTACAAGGGGAGCCCAAGTACTCGAGATAAGGCCTTGTTATCACAGATACTAAAATGTGATGAACTTGCTGCATTATTTGCAATTAGGAGCTTCCATCCGCACGCTGCGCTATCTTACCAAGTCAAACCTCTGCAGGAATTCAATTTTGTCTCCTCGAGTATGAGGCGCATGGATACAATCTATGACAAAACGCTGATAATTATATGATACAGTACGCTGGTTTTGGCGCGGTGGCATTCCAAATGAAAAAAAAAAAAAAAAAAAAAAAAAGATTGTAAAATAGATGAAAAGACGACGCCTTTTATCTGTAACTCACACGGAGATGATTAAAACGGAGGGCTTGGCTCTGAGCTGTTCCAGAGCCCCAGCAGCCAACATTAATAAATGCACTCCTCTGCAACCCCCTTTCAATCACAACATGAGAGCTTAATCTTAAGGCTTTTATTTGCGAGGGAAGCAATCGGGGGAGTCACGTTTTATGTTTCAAACGGTGTACAACCTGTGTTTCAAAGTACCTAATCATTTAGAGAAACAATTAGAGATGATATGACTATATCCCCATGCTCCAAAAAGAGCTGCAGGTGAAAGATGATGAGGGAAATTGTTTGTTGAATATGGGTTGCATATGCACTATTGTCTTGTGTACTATTTCTTTGTATGCCTTTCTTTATTTTTCGAAATACAAAAATAAAGAATTAAAAATAAGAAATGACTTAAGTCATCAACTTGCATTAACCTCCCTAGTCGAAAAATCCTATAGGATTTTAGAAAAGTCCCATAGAAAAGTCCTATCAGATTTTGTAACAAATCCTATTGGATTTCCAATAGGAATGCAATAGGATTCCAATAGAATCCTATTGGATCTTCCCAAAAAATCCTATAGGAATCCTATAAGAAAATGCTATAGGATTCCTATAATATCCTAGGATTCTTATAAGAATCCTATTGGATCCTATAGGATTTTTTGACTATGGCGCACGCACGCACGCGCACACACACGCACGCACGCGCGCGCACACACACACACACACACACACACACACACACACACACACACACACACACACACACACACACACACACACACACACACACACACACACACACAGCTTGCTGTCTCATTGGCCGAATAGGGCTAGGCTCCCATTGTCTGAGAGGCCAGCCAATCCTGGAAATCTCACCACTTGACCATGTGACAATAGCGGTTCCATTTGGTTCCATTTGTACGCTCTCAGAAAAATAGCTCCTAAAAGAAAAGACACTTGATGATGTCATGAAGTTGTGTTTCACCATGCTAATGATTTTTTTAGACCTCCATTTCTAAGAAACACAGAATGAGGGAACTTTTTTTTATTGTGTCCACAAAACCTCTCTAAGATATATTCATGACATAGTAAAATGTTGAAAATGGGGTGGAATTCCCCTTTAAGAGGACTGATCAGGGTGACTGTTGTGTTGTGGTCTATTAGTTTCATTGTGATTTTGGGGGGAAAACGTTCTAAGGAGAGCACATTCTTCACTCACTGACACCCTGTATATAAACCAACCCCCCTGGGCTTGGCTTGCTGATACAGAACCAGCTGTTTGATTAAGTGCATTCCGGGCCTCGATTAAGGCAGATTTAAATTGGTATATATCCAAGCTGTGGGCGTTAATATACAACAATAACGGCGTCCATTTAGAAAATAGGAACTGCCGGTCTGAAGGATATAGTGTGAATTATGCGTTGGTCTGCAAACAGACCCTTTTTCATAGCAGCCAGTTTGGCGGATAAACACAGCTGAACGCTAGAACATTAATTGTTATTGCGTGGCAGCATGTATAGCTCATTTAACTTCACGCAGGCCCCGCAGAAACACCTTAACATTTTATGTACTGAGCGCGTTTTGCTGTTTTAGTTGTTGAAAAATAGCTGATCTACAAGCTCATATCGTGCCACTGAGTGGCGCGATATGAGCTTGTAGTTCTGCTATTTTTTGAAAAATTGTGAAAATGTGGTGCAAATCTTTGAATACATTATTTCAGAAGCAAACATGAAATCTTTGCTTCTGGGGGATCCCTAGAACAACATGTTTTTAGATGAGGTTCTGCAGCTAAATAAGATAAAAATAATTAGATATCTCTGGGGGTCTTTCCTATGAAATATGTTAAGCATCACTGACACAGAAAGAGATTTTTCCAGAAAAAATTGAATCTCGCGCAAGGGACTAGAATTTAGTGTCACAAACTAGAATTTAGTGTCATGGACTAGAATCTAGTGTCGGGAATTAGAATCTAGTGTCAGAAACTGGAATCTAACCTCAGAAACTACATTCTACGGAGAGGAACTAGAATCTACCGTGGAGGAGTAGAATCTACCATGAGGAACTAGAATCTAACGTCAGAAACTAGAATCAAGCGCTGTGAACTAGAGTCTAAGCATCAGAAACTAGAATCTGATCAGGACACAATGCGTTAATGAAACATACTGTAGGAACAATCAATTTTATTACCTGCAGCTGCGTCTGCCCATCAAAATGTCTGCGCCGTGAACGGGGTCCGTTGCTGGAGCACTAATTGCTTTGGAAAGAAAGAGGGAAAGAGAGAAAGAAAGAAAGAAGGAAGAAAAAAGAAAGTCAGTCATTTCGAACAGGTCTCCCCATTTAGGGAAAGAGTTGTCAAGAATTTATACATTTAATTTACGTACAGTACGAGATGATTTCAGCTATACATTGATATCATGCCATCATAACAGAAAGTGGTATTAGTGGCAAACCCAGGGAGTGAGTTTACTATAGGTAAGCCATGCAGTAGGCCTAATGTCTAGCTGTGAGATTGTCATATTTGGGCAAGCCTGACCGAGAGGTCCATGTATGGCAGTGGTTTTCAACCTTTTTGATGCCAGAGCCCACCATTCATTCAGCATTTGAGGACATTTTAAAGATTTCTTTTGCCTTTGTCCACAATAGCAGGCTGGATTTGGGAAGCAAAACAGGCAAAGCATACAGACCAAAATGACCATCAATCTTCTAGTTGTGTAGACTTGGGCTAATTAAGCTAATTAGGATAATATTTTAACTCCTGAGAGTCTAAAAACAAAACCAAATGGACCTGCAAGGGTCCATTTGGTTTCCATTTGGTCCAGTTGTGGCGACACAACTGTAGTTAGTTACTAGCAGTAGTAGTGTTTGAAATACATTTGACAGTCAGGTCATTTAGGGGGGCTGGACGAGGAAAGAAAAACTTGATCCCGCCACTATTCCTCCTGCTTCAATGGCTAGAACCTCACATACACATCACCTCTAAACAAAAGGTGAAGTCCTCACTGATTTCACTGTTTAAGGCAGGGGTCGGGAACCTTTTTGGCTGAGAGAGCCATGGACACCACATATTTATAAATTAAATTCTGTGAGAGCCATACAATTTTTTTAAAAACCTAAAATACAAGTAAACATTCATGTGCTGTCTCTATTTTATCATTGCATATTAGACACACTGCAGAACCTGCTCTCTCCACAAAAGCAAATTCCTCTGTCCATTCCTTCTGAAAAGTGTGATCCTCCTCATCCTTTTTTGTCTTTTAGCCATCTTCTCAAAAGGGTTTCTTTTTAGTTAACGGGATTAGTTTTTTGTACGGAACTTCTTGCACATCGGCCGCTATTTCTGATAGCAGAGCAAAATACGTCAAACAGTGTCTGATGAGTCTGCCTCATCTGCACTGCCTATGTGATTGATAGATAAATAGATTGGATACACAAGTATATGTTTGCCACTTTCCCACTGAAATTACTGTGAACCGGCCTTCTAGTCGCTGGTGACCGGTCGCTGGTGACCATTTCGAGAATGCAACTTTTTTTTATATAATTAAAGATTTGTCTGCGAGCCAGATCCAGCCATCAAGATAGCCACATCTGGCTCCCGAGCCATAGGTTCCCTACCCCTGGTTTAACTCACTGATTCCCGAAAGTGCGGTCGTCGTGCACGTCGTGCTCGGTCCCCTTTGCCGGTAACAACGAAGCCGCAGAAAACGACGAAATGTAGATTTCATTCTTTAATCCAACTATTAGTCCGAGCGCATCGTCTGATAATGAACCCGTTGCTGACTTTCATTTGGAACAGAATTGCCGCGACAACTTGTTTTGTTTGTCCCATTCGCACCCATTCAATCCAATGCATTCAAAAGCCTCTCCTCGGATTCCGGCGCTGAATGTCGTTTGCGTATGGGTAAATCAACTAGGGCTAGACGTCACTTCCTGACTTTTGACCCGGTACTTTTTGCTCAGGTCGTCAGAGGACAGGTTAGTCAAGACACCAGAAATAAGCATGACGGCACCCCCCTCCTGTTTAGGCGATCTGGCGCTTCAAAATACGTTTTTTTACCGATTTCACTGGCTTGAGCCGTGGCAATGGGGAGAAAACGACGAAGATGCGCCCGCAGTGGATGTGTTTAAGGTGAAACACCATTTTCACCTTAAACAGTGAAACCATTTCACTTCACCATATGAGTATGATTGAGCCTTAAAAGGCTCAATCATACTCCACTCCACGGTGAAGTGAGGTATGATTGAGGAGTGTGATTGAGCCTTTACTTGTCCTAATGTATGGTCAATGACTGAGGGACAATTAAGGTGAGTATAGGCAGCGAACCGTGACACACACGGCTACCATTTCTGCCACGTTTCCGCCGTATAGCCTGCAATCATAGAAATGGCCTCTATGGTGAAAAGACATATAATGATAGAGGGCTGAATTAGTGTTGCGGGGGGACACACGCTTAAACAAGCCTTCTTGAGCCTTCAGAGTCGGCGACATAGTCGGATCGCTCTTTTACTAAGAGGCCGTCGGCGCTGGCCAGATGTTGGAGGCCGATAAGAGCGTTCAAGATCCCATGGCGCTCTTTATTCCATCGCTCAGCCCACGGAAGAGTGCCCGCGGGAAGGCCCTGGCACTGAGCACTGAGCAGAGAGAGAGAGAGAGAGAGAGAGAGAGAGAGGCACTTGAATTGTGGCTGAGAGTGTCATGACACATGAGCAGGGGCGGATGTAACATTTCCCACTTGGGGGGTCAGGAGCAGGAGATGGTATGGGGTCGGTTCATCGCCGCCCCCATCGCACCACCCACACCAGGGGGGCGACAGTGGCTCAGGGGTAGAGTCACCGGATGGTAAACGCAAGGTTGCCCATTCGATCCCGGGCTCCTGCAGAGTTACTGTCGAAGTGTCCTTGAGCATGACACTGAACCCCAATTGCTCCTGATGTGCTAATAGGTACCTTGCATGGTTTCAACTGCCATCAGTGTATGGGTATGTGTGTGTGAATGGGTGAATGTGATGCACAAGCTATGTAAATCGCCTTGGATAAAGGCGCTATATAAATGCACCATTTAGCATTTTCAGTTACAGGACTTTTAAGTAGAGCATCAGTAATAACATCAGTTGTTGTTGAAGTTGCAACTGACACGCAGCATGCATGAAGCTAAAGGTCTGACTCAGAGAGTTTTCTGTTTTCAATGATGAAATGCTGTTGGTTTAGTGGTGCCACAGCTGTAGTTAGTAGCAGTAGTAGCAGAGTTTCAAATTATTTTAAATATAAGCACTTTAATTTGAAATATTTTGGGTTGTTTTGCATGCCATCATGTTTGATGGGGCAGTCATCATGTTTGATGGCATGCCCAAAATGGGCCGGTCTGGGCCAAATTCAAGCAAAAAAAAAAAAAAAAAAGACCGGGCCGAATTTCTGTCCCAGCCCTGGCTTCAGGGAAAATCTTGCCTGGAGGTCGAAATTGCTTAGTGTGTCACGTGACTGATGAAAACACCCATTCAATAACGCTGTCATGATGTGACTAACGAAAACACCCATGCAGTCAGTGGTGAGTGCTGGGAAAGCCGATGCGTCACACAGCTCATGCCATGCCACGGTCCGGTGCAGCACACCACGCCCGCCCCGCCTCACCCCGCCCCACCCTGTCGTCGCCCCACCCCTGTGAATAATGGCCGTGTGTGTGTGGCATCACAATCACATCATGCGCTTTGGCTCTGGAGCAAACCCTCTTTGGCCCGAGTGTGACAGAGTCGAGTGTTATCAGCTGAACAGCCTGACATACTTCACTCTCCTCCCCGGGGCTTCGCACAGCACTAGTCATGTGACCCAACACAGCAGCCAGGCAGGCAGGCAGGCAGGCAGGCAGGCAGGAGCAGAGTGTGGAAGGAAGACATCTTCACCACTCATATACTCATATACACCAACGGGCTGCCCACGCTAGGAGGGGGAGCGGCAAGTCTATATACTGTACAGAGACTGAATGTAGAACTATAAGCCAGACAGACCACTGCTTCTGAAGGTGATTGTCAGTGTTTTCAACCTTTTTACCAGGGCGCACTATTTATTTAGAATTTGAGTCACGGAGGAGCACCATTTGATGACTTTTCAGCCCCACAGACCCCAAACAATTTCTTTTGTTCACAATACCAGGCTGGATTTGGGAAACAAAACGGTCAAACATACGGATCAAAATGGCCTTTAATCGTCTACATTCTCTAGTTGTGTAGACTTGGGCTAGTTCACCTGATGAATATTAGCTGGGGACCACCTAGAAACTCTCTCAAGGACCACTGGTTGAAAACCACTGCCCTAAATGAAGGGGGATTTGCAATCCAAATGGGACCCATTCAACTCATGAAAGCATAAAGTGAAACCAAATGTTGCAGGTCCATTTGGTTTCATTTTCCAACGTGGCTTTTTTTTGCCTGGGTACAGTATTTAGACAGGAAAGGGTGAAAGTGGGATGGGAAGTGACCCAAGGCTGCAAAAGGCCGCCATGCTCGGGAGTTGAACCCTTAACAGGCCGTCTGGCTGGTTTGGCAGTCATGGTGCCGGCATCCCAGAATCGTCCAGGCCCATTTCATGCTTTCAAGAGTTTAATTATTGTTAAACATCTGCAATAATTAATTTACAAGCAGACTACACAATTAGAGAATGCAGAAGAATTGTTATTCTGATCAGCTGCAGCGTCGGCGACTGCTATTTCTCCTAATGGTACCAGCAGCAATACAGCATGGAATCGTGGAGAAAATTTTGTTTTGTTGTCGTTGGATTTGGCTGTCAGTACCTTTAACAGCCGGCGATGCACAAGCAGCGTCGCCCGATATCAGCGTCGGCGACGGTTATTACCGTAAATTCTCGAGGAGGAAGTGGGACGGAACTAGGAACCAATCTGTGCCGAATGGTTCGGGAAGAAAAGCAGCACTTGGCTCTGATTGGTTATCCCTGGCCAAGCGTTGGCCGATTCGGCCGAAAAGCTCACAAATTTTTATCTTTCCGGGCGACGTCGAGCGATGTGGGTGGGCGACGTCTTCCGTTCTGCTGCTGTCGCCCAAATCGGCGGTCCCATAGAGAAATAATGGATGTCGGGCGAAGTCGCTTTATCATCTCCCGCCGTTAGGGTAGGGTGACTCTCATCAAAACGGTTGTCCATGTAGTTCAAATGCTGAATAAATAATGGGCCTTGGATAAAAAATCAGCACTGAAAACCCACTAGTATAAACCACACATGGATGAATGTAAACATACATTAGATAGATAGTGACTGCAGACAGAAAGAGAAACACAAACTCTGTGTAAGAAATACACTCATGTATGATTCAACAGAATGTCCACGTTTGTCCCTATACTCCATCAAACCTTGCCCCAGGCACTCTCTGTAAAATACATCCTGGTTCGTTTATTACAGTAGTGGTGACACTACATGAAAACATACTGGCTTCCACAAACAAAGATGAACATACTGTAGTGTATAAGTACACGCACGCACACACGCCCACACACTTTGAAATATCGCTGGATCTATCCGTCCGTGCTTGTATAGGCAGACGAGGGCAATATCAATCTATATCCGCAGCTATGCCTGCAGCTTCTAAAGAATCTGCTATCTTACCGGGAGACAAATTATGACCCTCTGAACCCGCTGGAACTCAGAGGGGTTGTTGACAACTGTTACGTACGTGACTATGGTGCCTTGTTACTGTAAATATCTTAGCACTTTTGGAGGCGCACCCTATTAGAGTTAACAACTACACACGGTAGCTTTGAGAGACCACTGGAACGTTCCCTCATATCTCCACATGGTTCCGTAATTGGCTTTGGGTTGTGCTCTTGTCTCATTAGGAGCTCTCAAAGCAGAGCTGGGGCCGGGCGCATTGTGCTCTCCCCTCTGATGCTTTCATTGGACAGGCAGGAATATGGCTCCGTCTCTGCCCTAATCATCACGCCCCTCCGACAGGAGTTTGATACCAGTGGCGGACAGCGGTAATGAAGCATGTTTACTCGCTGTGCTGTACTTAAAGGGACATTTCACCATACCACAAGGAACTGCAGTCAGTAGTTACTCAGTGTTAAAAGGAACCCTGGCCAATGAGATAAATATGGATCATACACTATCAAAAAGGTTGAAAACCACTGGTATAGATGACAGTAGATAATAGATAACAAAAGTGTAGCACAAGTCGGACTTTGCATCCTATGGATGTAATGTAATGTATAATGAACAATGCATGTGTGTTTGATGGTGGATTGCTGAAATAGCCATAATCCTGTGGTGCACTGACACACAGGAAGTGTTTATTGCGAATACAATTGGCCATATACAGTACTATGAAAGCCAGGCTGAAAAGTCTGTGAGTGAGTGAATGAGTGAGTGCGTCACAAGCTCCATACATGCCCAAATCCAGAAATGTGTGTGTGCGCGCATGCAAGTGTGTGTGTGAGTGAGTGTGGCACACACTCCATAAATGGGCGCCAGTAGGAAGTGCGGCGTCTTACTGGTTGTGTATTCAACATGACTTAAAATAATATCCTGTTGCAAAAGGGGTGAAGTGGCCTAGCTTGGTGACACCTCCACCACCACTGATGTATTATAAATTTACGGCATGTGTTCTTTTCATTGGATACATGCCACTCACGGCCAACGCATGCACAGAGCCACGTTGCTAAGCAACAACAGGAACACAACAGGAAATTAACCCGGAAGTCAAAGAAGTATCGCCTGTCGTACGCCTCCACCCTATCAGATCCAGAAACATGCATTCATATCGGACTCCTTTCACCATGCAGACTGCGACTCTGGGCAAAACAAGGTTTATTCAACAACCAACATACCCAATTAAAGAACTGATAATCGCAGCCGCACAATCTCTCTTCCGGGTGTAATAAGACACGATCGCCTGCGTTTTTACCCAGATGATGGTCGACCTTCAACATAAGGGCTAAAAAGCAACGACAGATTTTATTTGGAATAATTAATAAATGAATAATGGGCAATGAAGGTGTTAAGTGCATTTGTTTTTTGTCTGTATCTGTGTTTGTACTACTGTACGCAAGTATTTTTTTTATATATATATATATATATATATATATATATATATATATATATATATATATATATATATATATATATATATATATATATATATATATATATATATACAGTATATTTATCCCACGATTTTGTAACCCATTTTTTCACCCAGTGCCAATTCCTAATGTGATCCTGGGCTCTACACATCCTCCGCCAACCTGGGGAGGCAGCGGACTGGCCTCATGCTTCCTTCAATGCATGAGGAGTCCAAGCTGCCTTCTTTTCACCTGACAGTGGGGAGTTTCCCTGGTTGGACGTAGCGCGTGGAAGGAACACGTTATTCCAACCAGTTCCAGTCCCCTCCATCAGGTGCCCCGGCTGGCCAGGGGGAGGTAGTTTAGAGCCCAGGATTACAGCATGTTTTTGTGAGGGTATCTACCCTAGAGGACACGGGGAGAACATGCAAACTCCACACAGAAAGGCCCTTTCGCCAACCCCGCCTCGGGTATGGGCACTGATGACGCGGAGGTGGAGACATGCCGCCAGCACCCACAGCAGTGCCCCTAGCGGGAATCGAACCCAGGACCTTCTAGCTGTGAGGCGACAGCACTAACCACTGTGCCACCGTGCCCCCCTAGTATTTGTCAAGCACTCTGGTTCAGGAAAACAGTGAGTTATGTAGATTATGTATTAGGATTGTAGGCTATATTAATTATTGTTATTGCTACAGCAGAGCCAGAACAGCCTCTGCACAGCACAACAGATCTATAGTTCAATAGGAATAAAGCAGGCAGTCCGTGTGTAAAGCCTAAAATAACTTCAAAAGTAAAAAGAAAATACATGTTACTGGCAAAACTGTGCCACCTATTGCTTGTTTCACAAACCTATTTTGTTTTCCCCTAGACTCCCATAAGTCGCATTTCATCAGTTAATGGAAACAGCGGACAATTCGCTCTTCTTTTTTCGACTTAATTAACATACTCTTCCTATTCTCGCAAAGGTTTTATGGAAATGTGGCTAGTGGCTCAGGAGTGGCCAGATGGTAACCGCAAGGTTGTCAGTTCAAACCTGGCCTCCCTCAGAGTTATAGTGTCGAAGTGTCCTTGAGCGACCCTTGAGTGCCCTTGAGCAACCCTGAATTGCTTCCAATGTAGTGCTTTGCATGCAGGGGCGGATATGGGCATGGGCATGGTGGGGCAATGCCCCCCTAAATACCCAGTCTGCACCACCCCCAACCCCCCCTCCCCGCCCAAACACGATGCCATGCAAAACAACCCAAGATATTTCAAATTAAAGTGCTTATATTTAAAATGATTTGAAACACTACTACTGCTACTAACTAACTACAGCTCTGTCACCACTAAACCAACAGCATTTCGTCATTGAGAACAGAAAACTCTCTGAGTCAGACCTTTAGCTTTATGCATGCTGCGTGTCTGTTGCAACTTCAACAACAACTGATGTTATTATTGATGCTTTAATTGACTATTAAAAGTCCTGTAACCGAAAATGGTATGGGTGCGGCATCATCGCCCGTGGCACGAAGCGACACAAGCGATGAAGCCGCCCCATACCATTTTCTCTTGCCCTCCAACATGTTCTCTTGCCGTCCCTCCCGAATGTGACATGTTACATCCGCCCCTGTTTGCATGGTTTCTGCCGCCATCGATGCATGAACGGGTGAATGTAATGCGCCTTGGGTAAAGGCACGATTTAACTGGCACCATTTACAGACAGACAGACAGACAGACAGACAGACAGACAGACAGACAGACAGACAGACAGACAGACAGACAGACAGACAGACAGACAGACAGACAGACAGACATTAACAAGCGGGCTAGCATCCGCAGCCTATAATTTCCCCCTCCTCCCCCCTATGGCCTCTTGTTGCCAAATCCCAATAATTGGAGATGGGTGTTGACTGCCTCTGTGCTTAATTGGGAGGAAAACAAGCATGTTGCTGTGGATAATGGGCGAGGTGAGACAAAATGGCTGTTGTCGCCCATGTGATCCTTTTAAATGATTGCCATTGTCCATTTCTGCACATGCTGCAGCAGTGCCAGTGATTGATGGCCCGTGGCGGGCCTCCTTATACTAGCTAAGCAGGGCCGGACTTAGCCAGCCCTACGAGGGTGGGCTGGAAGAATGGCAGGGTGGGCACCTCCAAAGTTTTTCATACACTGCAAAAAATGCTGTCCTACATTTAAGAAAAAAATATATTTGAGTGTAATAGTACTAGAAACTAGCAAAATAATCTGTCCGTGGGGTAAGTGAATTGTACTTGGTAAGAATTCTTGTAATTAGAAATATGTTCTAAAAACAAGGTTGATAATTGTATAAAACTTGCTCTTGGTTAGTATATCCTTCTTAAAACAAGAGCAATCATACTTAAAGTCTAGATTTAAGATTACAAGACTTGCTTAGTTCAGAGTTTTTTTTTGCAGTGATATGAAGCAGTGGTTTTCAACCTTTTTGACCCCAGGGCCCACTATTTTTTTTCGGCATTTGAGCCACGGAGGACCACCATTTGATGACATTTTAGCACCACAGACCTCAAAATATAAGTTTTCTTTTGGTTTTCGTTCACAATTCCAGGCTGGATTTATAGGAAACAGTCCAACATACTGATCATAAATGACCATTAATCCTCTACATTCTCTAGTTGTGTAGACTTGGGCTAATTCACATGATGAATATTTTAACTCTTGAGAGCGTAAAAATGAAACCAAATGGACCCTTGCGGGTCCATTTGGTTTCATTTTTACGCTCTCAAAGAGTTACATCTGGTTAACCAACGTTCCACCATTTAGCCTGCATGGGGACCACCTGGAACCTTTCATTGGGTGGGCACAATGCTTGTTTGGGTGGGCTCGGCCCACCCCTGCCCCCCTCTAGATCCGGCCCTGAAACGTGAAGAGGGAGGTGTATCAGTCTCAGTCTCTCTTCCACCCTGGTAATAAGATAAATGCTCTCCCACCAGGAAATACTACTACAGTGATTTAACAGCTAGTAGAAGCCGACCGTTACGTAATGGTGTTTTGTGTGGGATGAACAGCCAAAGAAGATGACTAATGCCACGGCTATAGGCTAATTGTAGGAGTGTGTGTGTGTGTGTGTGTGTGTGTGTGTGTGTGTGTGTGTGTGTGTGTGTGTGTGTGTGTGTGTGTGTGTGTGTGTGTGTGTGTGTGTGTGTGTGTGTGTGTGTGTGTGTGTGTGTGTGTGCGATAAAGGGTCAATGTAATGCACAATCTAGGTAAAGGTTTGTGTGGGTGTGTGTGCGCAGAAGTGTGTATACTGTATGTGCAGGGGCGTTTTTGCCATTAGGCACACTAGGCAGTTGACCGAGGCGCCATGAGGGGGCGGAGCGACCACCAGATATGCTTGGTGGTCGCACCCACGTATATGTTCTTTAGTTTAATAATAGTTCAGAATTGTATCCCTTGGGGGGTACCATTTTACTGCGCCTGTCATAGGTATGACGTCACATGAGCTGTAAGGGTCCATTTGGTAAGGGGGGCTCCAGGGAAAATCTTTCCTGGGGCTCCAAATTGCTTAGAAACGCCACTGGGTGTATATGCAATGCACAATCTAAAGGCCATATATAAATGCACCATTTCCCACAGCCCTATAATTAACAAAGCTTGTGACTAAATAATAACTACATTGCATTGATTGGAACAATTAGAGGTTTCCACACTATAGTGACGCTTTGGTGATTTAGATATAGGGGTGGAAAAAACACGATTAAAATAGTGGTCCGACACCTCCTCACCTCTGCCCTGTCAGAGAGCGGTCGACTGGCGTCAACGTGTAAATCGTGGTCTTAGTTCGTATATGATAATAACGTAATTTCCATCACCCGCGTTTCAAAGTAGTCTTTATTTGTACATTTTCCGCAGAGGAGGACAACACATTAGCTTAATTACCATTATTATCTGTCAAAGGGTTGCACAGAAAAAGGCCTGCATAAGATAATGGTGAGAATCCAATTTTCTATTGATTGGCAGTTCTGTTGTTTTTCTTTTTTTTTTCTCCATCCCTCCACCAGGGCTCATTGCGATAGCTTCCTGCTCAGGGGCGGATCTAGGCATGGGCATGGAGGGGGGCAATGCCCCCCTCCCTAAATGCCCTGACTGCCCCATGCACCAAACATGATGCCATGCAAAACAACCCAAGATATTTCAAATTAAACTGCTTATATTTAAAATAATTTGAAACACTACCACTGCTACAAACTAACTACAGCTGTGTCACCACTAAACCAACAGCATTTCATCATTGAAAACAGAAAACTCTCTGAGTCAGACCTTTAGCTTTATGCATGCTGTGTGTCTGTTGGACCTTCAGCAACAAATTAACTGATGTTACTATTGATGCTTTACTTGCCTAATAAAATTCCTGTAACCAAAAATGGTATGGGTGCGGCTTCGTTGCCTGTGGCGCAAAGCGTCACGGGCGATAAAGTCGCCCCATACCATTTTCTCCTGCCCCCCAATTGGGGAATGTTACATCCGCCCCTGTTCCTGCTGCATGCTCCATGTTATTTGCACTGGAAAGAGTAGGTGGGTGTTGGGGGGGTATGGGGGTATGGGGGGGTATTTGCCGGCAGTAATTAGTTAAGCTTCTCTAGCTTTAGAAATAATTACAGGTGCAGTGGAAGTCTCTCTAACAATGGGATAACTGGAGCATTGTAGCATTGTATGAACGACTAACAAAACAAAAGACTCTCCCTCCAGACCAACCGCCGCGCAGATTATAGTGCACACGTGTGCACACGTGTGCACACACACACACACACACACACACACACACACACACACACACACACACACACACACACAACACACACACACACACACACACACACACACACACACACACACACACACACACACACACGCAGCTACCGCTATACGTCACGCCAACAAACACATGCGTGAGCAGCAGCAGCAGCAGACAGGTGCAAACACAGAAAGGTGCACTGGCAGTAGCAAGCCCTTATGGCTCCTGTACCTACTGACCTCTCACCACTAATGATGTACATACTGTATATTCGCAGCCTTAGCAGCGCGGCACAGACACTATTGAATGTTTCATCGTCGGCGCTGCTGAGGTGTAGCGGCGTGCATTATTCACACGCCATGCCTGGTCGTATCGCGCAGGATGTTTATAATTCATCAGCGCGCCGTGTTCGCATTGACGGTGTGTGCTGTTGTTATGAAACTGCTGCAGATTGAAAGCTTTACTCTCCGGGAAAAGTGCGTGCATGTGTTCGCGGCGGAATTACAGTACGGTTGCGTTTAACCACACTGTTCTTTATCTTCCCAACCAATCGCTCCTGTTCAGCTGAACATATTGCGGCGGCGGTACAGCGGTTGGCGGCGTGCCAATTCGTTTTGTTTAGGATTTCCCCCAACATGCCTTGGGGCACGCTGGCGCACACATAGGGCTCCATTTTCGTTACATGCTAAACCCCTTATCCCAAACCCCTTATCCCTCTACTATTATGATAAACTTTTTGGAATAGTTCAACACGCCAATCTACTGACACGTTGTGAGCTTGTAGACTGGCCATTTTAACTATTGAAAAATGTTTAATTTTAATGAGTTTAAAAAGGCAAAGAAGTTACGGGATAAGGGGTTTAGAGGTGACGAAAATCTAGGCCTTAGTGCGTTGTTCTTGTGTTGAGTGTTTTTCATGTTTTTAAAAGACAACTTTATTTATTTATTTTTTTCAACCAACGTTCATGTTTTAGGTTGTTGTTAGAGAAAGTAAAAGATGGGTGTTAATTGTTTTACATTCCTTGTTTTCTTCAGTTATAGGGATTTTAGCTATGGGAGGGAGTATTCAAACATGGCCCTAAATACATATTTTATTACAAGATTTTAAAGCATTTTTTTAAAATGTAGTATCTACTACAGTCCTAATAAACCCCAGGAAATTATAACTGGCCCTGACGTTGGTCACTCGCTCTAAAAAAAAGTTTCAGTGGAGCCATTTTCCCAGTGAACGCTAAAGTAATGAGAGAAGTTGCAGCATCTCCTGCCGATCTTCAAGCCACCGATGATTCATTGTTGTCATGAAGTGATGATGATGACTGCAGGCAGAGCGAGAGAACCCTGAAGAATACGTTTGTGGTGAATCCCCCATGCCGGGATGGATTCAAGTGGAAATAGGCCCTGTGACACAAAAACCAAAAGCCTCACAACCCCCCAATTGTTCAACTACCTCCTAGCAGCCTGACGGTGAGCAGGGGCGGATCTAGGCATGGACATGGGGGGGGGCAATGCCCCCCTAAATGCCCTGACTGCCCCACCAAACATGACGGCATGCAAAACAACCCAAGAAATTCAGTGCTTATATTTACAGGTAAAAGTCTCACCACTAAACCAACAGCATTTCATCATTGAAAACAGAAAACTCTCTGAGTCAGACCTTTAGCTTTATGCATGCTGCGTGTCTGTTGCAACTCCAACAACAAGTGATGTTATTATTGATCCTTTACTTGCCTAATTAAAGTCCTGTAACAGAAAATAGTACCATCTTGCCCCTCCAACATGTTCTCTTGCCCCCCCCCAATGGGACATGTTTCATCCGCCCCTGACGGTGAGGCTGTCAGAAATTGAAGTGGATGCATGCTTGAAAGTGAGCCATTTGCGCCACAATAATGGAAATCAGCGAATGTGACCGTTTTTTTTTTCCTCCCCAAGATGTTTTGGAGATTCTCTCTGGAATTGAAAGTATAAATCTGCTCATTTCAAAGCCTGTTGGAAGCATGACTTGAGGGCATTTTGAATCCAAGGGCCCTCATTGGCTCAAGGCCCCTGCCTGTGCTCTGCAAGTTCCAAACACCTAACCCAGTGGCGACATTAGGGTTCATCAGCCATGGGTGCCGATATCAAAAGGGCCCTGTCAGCGTGCACTCACACATGCACACACAGAGGTGTTTGTCAGATAATTTGGATCGTTTGGGAAGGCTCTCTTTTACGGCCTATTCTCGTCCTATCCCACCTTGACTAATAAAAATCAACAAGAAACATTACATTATAATGTTGAATAGCCAGAAAAATACAACAAGAGTCACCAATCAGCCAACCATGCTATGTGTCTGGAGCTCTCTGGAGCTGTTGCCCCCAACACCTGACTATGGATAAGCAGGTGAAGATGAATGGATGTATAAATGTATTGATAGATGAATACAGACATCCCACCCTAGAAAAAAAAAACTAAAATTAACATTTAGGGCTATGCCACACACGATTGTTATACCATAGTTGCAATGGCTGTTATTTAATCAGTAGAGTCAGTAGCAGGATTGTTATTTGGTTACAGTTCCTGTCACCTATGTTTTAATGCTAAATTAAAAGGTATGATAAACATACATAAGATAAGCATAAGCTCTTTGTGATTTAATATTGAGGACTTATAAATAGCTCCAGTGGCTTAATTGATTATATTAAGGTTCTATTTTATAAATATAATTGATAATATTTAGAGTAATAAATAGTAATAGTAATAAATAGATAATATAAATAGATTATACTGTGCAGACTGAGATCATGTAATTAGTTCAGTATACACAGCTGTGTCGTATTCCATATTAGAATGGGAAATCCCCAGTTACGCACTGCACGGGGCACAGAGAGAGTGCATGGAGAAAATGCGAAAATTTCCCCTCTCCTATTGTGTGATAAACGCATACTATAAACGCATGACCTATATAGCAAATGAAAATATACTTGGATATACTTGGACCACACTTGGAATTATTGAAATCGGGTGAGAATGGCCTGAGAGTTTTTAGATTGAAATCTCAAAAGAATCTCGGCGGACTTTCGAAAGGTAAGCACAGAGTCGAGCAGCAGCGACAACTCCGTTCTCTTAAAGTGGCCAGTCCAAGGGCGGCCATTCTACTTAGACTTCAGTTGAGGATCGGGACAATAAATAGGGACAACATGCTGCACAAACAGCTTTCGAGCACTTCGTTTCTGACGCCTCAATGTCGCAGCTTTGAAACTAGTTGTCTTTGTACGTCTGACTGTAATAAGGTTGCTGTTCACCGGACTTTTTTAGATGAAAGTAAAGTGACATTAGCTCATCTCCCGTATGCTGCTCGCGTGGGCCCCACGCGAGCAGAATTTCTCCTTTCTCCTTTTAATAAAAGGAAAAGGAAAAAGTCTGTTTGGGCCTCAGGCCCCCCCTAGAGTGGCGATGGGGCCCATGGGTGCCACGCACCCATCAACCCATTGTAAATGACGCTAGTGACCTAACCACTGCATCACAGGCACAGCATATATTCTTATAATATATATTAAAGCAAGTTATATAACGGTTCATTAATCGCTAGAGTGAGGAGAGGTCTGCTAATGTGTTAAAAGTAGGGGAAGTGATTTGAAATGCATTGTGTAGTACCAGCCTGGTGCACTAGGGGCGCCCAAGAGTAACTACACTATGTGAACCTGCTGCTCCATCCTGATTGGAGGAGAATTCACCCTCCACCTGGGGAACTTTTATTAGCTCCTCTGCTAACGTGGGGGAGGGGGAAACTCCATATTTGGTCTGCACACCTTATAATAGAGCATTTTAACAGAATTTTTTTTTTGGGGGGGGGTGATATCTGACAAAAGTGAAATCACTTCCCATACCTTTAAAATATCCTAAAAGGCCGCAATTTCGCCAATTTAATCTGCTGATTTGATCTGCTGTCAATGGAGCTGGATGGCCAGAATGGTTTGTTTGGAACTTGAATTCCTCCTTGTCATGTGTGCTTTTCAACCAATGGCCGTTGTCATGTGTGCTTTTCAGCCAATAGCAGTCTCTTTTCAGTCGCATAGCATTGGAGTCAACTTGATGACATCAACAAGTTGTGTTTCACAATACAAAAATTTAAAGCAATTCATTATCTACTACGGTCCTAATAAACCCTAGGAAATGATACTGTAACGACACAGAAGTTCACAGGATCTAGTGACTGTGAAGGAGGCAGCACGCCGCACTGCACTTTACGCACTGCATGGCATGCCTGACCCAGACACTCAACATAGCAGATTGTCACATTCAGTAGATCATTGTGGGCAGATGCAAATTCCTGGGGTTTATTAGGACTAAATTTATTAGGATAAAACCAACATAGGATAACTCACAGTGCAACCCGGGAAGGCCTTTGCTTCAATATACCAGTAGGCCTATGACCAGCCTATGACATGAGAGCAAAATGGCCACTGTGGGAACATGGATATGATTTGGAAACAACATCGGGAGCTTGTCCAGACCTGACTGGCCCACAGACGCTCCACAGCGCCCCCTACTGTGTAACAGGTACCGCCATTTGTACATGCATACCGCCAAGCTGGCTCTGAATGTCCACCAGACGAAGGCAAGCTGAGAGTCTGGAAGCCGACATGCTGGATGGAGAGAGTACAGAGGCTGTCTGCAGCCAATAGGCTCAAGGTGTTTGTTTTGACATGCAATGTGTGCGTGCGTGCAGGGGCGTTTTTGCCATTAGGCGGACTAGGCAGTTGCCTAGGGCACCATAAGGGGAAGGGGGCAAACATGAGGGGAGAGTGGAGAGGGGAGGGGGCGACCACCAGACATGCTTTAAAAGGATACCAGGCTAATAAGACTTGTTGTCATTTCTTGGGAACACAGAATGGGGGAACTTTTTTATCATGTTTACCCAACACCTCTAGGGTATACTAATGACGTATTAGAATGTTGAAAATGGGTAGAGTTCCCATTGGAGATACAAGGCTTCTTTCCTGACGCCAGCCTCGACAGACAGCTCACCTTGGAGGGTGAAGTGTGATATATGGTACAAGAGGCTCTCTATTTGCATAGTGCTTTTATTAATGTTGTGGTTGTTATTTTCCGTGTAGAGACAGCTGTCAGGGGCAGCTAGGGATCAATATGGAGGTTGGGGTTCAGCAGACAGATGTAGTTATTAATTACATCAGGATATCTGCAGGGATGGCGCCAATGCATGGCGCCGTATATTAATGTACATGGATAAAAAATAAATAAAAATAAAAAACACCTCAGGTCTTCAAAACGGTCCCTGCTGTGAGAAACAGCAGCAAAGATTACACAGGAGGGAGAGAGAGAGAGAGAGAGAGAGAGGGAGAGGGAGAGGGAGAGGGAGAGAGAGAGAGAGAGAGAGAGAGGGAGAGGGAGAGGGAGAGGGAGAGAAGGAGAGGGAGAGGGAGAGAAGGAGAGAGAGAGAGAGAGAGAGAGAGAGAGAGAGAGAGAGAGAGAGGGAGAGGGAGAGGGAGAGGGAGGGAGAGGGAGAGGGAGAGGGAGAGGGAGAGGGAGAGAAGGAGAGGGAGAGAAGGAGAGGGAGAGAAGGAGAGGGCAGTGTTTCCCCCAGCGCTTTAATACTAAGGCGGGCCGCCAGAGTAAAACCCGCCCCCGCCTTTGCTACGTTTCCCCCAAAAAACAAAAAAAAAAAAAACAAGAAACCAGAGTTAAAGTTAAAACGTGTCGTTCATACAACGCATGCCGCATGATGAGCCTGTAGATCAGTTATATTTCGCATGCGACGCTGCCTCGGCTCGCTAACACTGTTCACACGCTGACAGTCTACTCCAGGCGTCGGCAACCTAGGGCACGCGTGCCAACGTTTGCCGATTTTGGATTAATTTAATCAATATTCAACCGGAGCGAGTCTGGTCCAGTGTTCACACTTCTGTGCTGCGCAATGCCCAATCAGTGTGTCTGCAGTGCTTGTGTGCACGCACGAGGAGCAGAGCAAGTTGTTTTGCTCCCAAAGCAGTAAAAAGTCGCGTTGCGCGGCTGTCTGGTTGCTGGTCAACGCATGCCGTCTGTGTCTGCAGAGCGCGCGGACCCCCGGTATGTCAGCCTAACCAGACAACAACCACGCTGAAATTATGGCGTTTCGACTGTTATGTGGCTTCATACAGTTAACGTTAGCCTCTCTGTCAATATTGTTAGCATAACGTTTAGCTCGTGTGTGCTGCTGCTGCTGCTGCTGCGTGCGTGCGTGTGTGTGTGTGTGTGTCGGAGCGGTGTAGTTTAAGGCTCTGAGTTTGAGGGTGACCAGATGTCCCGTTTCTGTGGGACAGTCACAGGGTGACCAGATGTCCTTCTTTGCGTGGCACAGTCTCTCATTTCAAAGGCTTTTCAGTCATCCCACAAATTGAGACCCTGTCCCACATTGTGACTAAGAGACTACAGTTGGCAATTGTCCTAATAGTCCCATACAGTTGGCATTCTGTTGTAAAGTTCTCTCAATGTCTCTTTTCATGCTGGATGTGCTTTTAAGCCTGTTAAAATGTTAAAAAGACATGTCATGACACCCTATACCTGAAAAGGAAAGAAATTAATTATAAAACGTAATGGCCTATCTGGTTCCTTAGAATAAAAGGTCAGGGCCTGAAGTCAGATGATGATAGTGGTGAAAAGTAGCTGTTATAGAGGTGAGTGGTGTAAACACATGAGTGAGGGGCTGTGTTGCTGTTTTTCACCCCAAAGCGTAGCCTACGGTATTGTAATTACATCACATGCACGCGCACATGCACGGACGTGCACGCGCACGAGCACAGACTCGAAGCCTCACCACCTTGACTAAACAATTTTCTGGGGGAAACACTGGAGGGAGAGGGAGAAGGAGAGGAGAGGGAGAGGGAGAGGAGAGAGGGAGAGGGAGAGGGGGAGGGAGAGGGAGAGAGAGAGAGAGAGAGAGAGAGAGAGAGAGAGAGAGAGAGAGAGAGAGAGAGAGACATTGTACTGTACATCACTCCCTTATACAAGAAAAGGGATAAGAAAGAGAAAGCAGCAATATATCAGAATAAATGATTGAATACTACTGTTGTTGGTGTGTGTGCGCGTGTGTGCGTGTGTGTGCATGTGTGCGTGTGCGTATGACCAAACTGCACTCCTTTAAAAGGGGTTGATAATAAAGTGCAGTGAGTTCAACCACTTCCCAGCTCCATGCTTGTAAAACACTGCCAGAGACAGATAGCCCAAATAGCTGCTCTCCAAGCTCCCGACACACCGCTTTTAACAACACATGAACTGAGTACATTATGGCTACACTGGGAAGGGGAAAGACGGACAGTCTGCAAATTAATTGTCGACCTACATGCGAAGTAGTGTAGCTTCTATACAAGCTATTCCCAGAACAAATGTAGTAAGCTACACTACACGCTTTGGGGAAATGTAGTTAATCTATGTAGCTTAGCTACTTGTAACAAGTTACTGCCCATCACTGGTGGCCAGTCTGGGCCAAATTCACGCTAAAAACCACCGGGCCGAATTTTGGTCCCAGTCCAGCCGTGACAACATGCCATGATTTGGTGAATTGTAATGAATCAGAGAGTGATCCATGGAGGTGTGAGTCACACCTAGATAAGAGGCTGTTGGTCAGATCCTACAGCAGATAGATCCACCCGCTCTCCTCTCACTGCTGCCTGTGATGCCACCAGGGGCGGATGTAACAATTCCCAATTGGAGGGGCAGGAGAAAATGGTATGGGGGCAGCTTCATCGCCCGCGACGCTTTGCGCCGCGGGCAATGAAGCCACACCCATAGCATTTTCAGTTACAGGACTTTTATTAGGCAAGTAAAGCATCAATAAATAACATCAGTTGTTGACACGCAGCATGCATAAAGCTAAAGGTCTGACTCAGAGAGTTTTCTGTTTTCAATGATGAAATGCTGTTGGTTTAGTGGTGACACAGCTGTAGTTAGTTAGCAGCAGTAGTAGTGGTTCACATCATTTTAAATATAAGCACTTTAATTTTAAATATCTTGGGTTGTTTTGCATGCCCTCATGTTTAGTGGGGCAGTCAGGGCATTTAGGAGGGCATTGCCCCCCCATGCCCATGCCTAGATCCGTCATGGTGGTCATGCCACCAACAAAGAAACACACACCAGAAGCATCTTTACATGATTTACGATGGACTCTACAAATCAATGGTATCTGTTACCGGAAAGAAGCCTCTTAGGAAACACTGCCAGTCATTACTTCACTGAGTGTAAAGAGACTAAAAGGGGGCATTTGTTTTGATTTGTTGTTTTAAAATCTATGTATTTTCAGGGTCTCTATATCTATTCCCTCTTTTCTTTTCTTTTTCTTTTAACCAAATGTGCTCCCAAGATCAGCTTCGTTTGGTCCGTTCAGATGTGGGGCAGAAAAAACATGTTCTAAATATTAACAGTGTAGATCCTATTAACATATAGCAAGGGTTTTCAAAAGGTGGTCCGTGGACCACCAGTGCTCCCTGAGAGGATTCCAGGTGGTCCCCAGGCTAAATGATGGAAAGTTGGTTAACCAGATGTAACTCTTTGAGAGTGTAAAAATGAATCCAAATGGAGCCGCAAGGGTCCATTTGATTTCTTTAGGAGTCTGTGGGGCTAAAACGCCATCAAATGTTGGTCCTCCGTGGCTCAAATTCTGAATAAATAGTGGGCCCTGGTATGAAAAAGGTTGAAAACCCCTGGAATATCCCATACCAGCCATGCAGAAATATCAACAGTTGTGAAAACAGACACTTGGAAAAAGTATTGATTTTGTCAACAGACATTTGCCCAAAAGGCCCTCAGGGGATACCCCCCCCCCCCCCCCCCCCCCCCCCCCCTGGGGTAACCAGATGCCCCTCTTTTGCATATCATATACCTTTCAATCAGCCCACAGATTGAGACCCTGTTCCACATTGACGTTCCCCATATGTTTTTGGCCTCCTGCACATTATTGTATCTCATTGTATTTGCCGGTAACTTATGCATTCTTTGCTAAAACTATTCTAGTTTATGGCGCTAGCTTTCAGTTTCTGATGCTAGCTTATAGTTTCCAACGCTAGATTCTATTTTTTTTTTTTTTTTGCGCTAGATTCTAGTTTCCGATGCAAGAATCTATTTTATTGACACTAGATTTTAGTTTCTGGCACTAGATTGAGTGGCTAGTGGGTCAGTTTGGGTTTTATAATATTTACTATTCTGTCCCTAACATATCACAACTCGGACGCGGCTGAGTCGGCTCTGCCGACCATCGCAATGCTCAGCGCAGAAATTCGCTCGACTAGCGCCTCGCTCTGTGGCGCTTCACAATGCTCATGGTCGGCAGAGGCGGCACCGATACGCACAGATTCATTTTTAGTATAATATGCACAGATTCATTTTAGGCAAACATGCACAGAATTTTGCGTTTTCTAGGCATGTACTATGGACGGAATGGCACTTCCGTGCATATTCGCCTAAACCTCATGAGACTGGGTTGCTATACATAAGTCTGTGAAAGACATGCAGGTCTCCAGGAGGGAGACATACATGCATGGTTGACGCATGGTCGATCCGCTGATCTACCTACCGATGCAGCGCTTCAGCAACAACGTACGTTTGTTGAACCATATTATAGAATCATGCACTGCTGTGCACAATCAGATCAAATTAACATTACACTAATGCATTGTCTTTGTACCAAAGCGCTGCCCCTGAGCATACATACATGTACGTTTCATTGGGTGAATTACAGGCAGTAGTCAAAGCCACTGCAGTTCATTTAATGCTGATAGTATACTATGAAGATATGGAGTGCAATGAATGCAAAGCACAGTGTCCAAAACTCTCACGCTTGGATTCAAAGCAACCAAAGGTTTGACTCCACCATACTGGACCCCACTGGCCTCATGAAACCCTACAAGCCCTCCTGCGCACTGTCATCAGCTTACACTGGGAAGTTGGCAGTAACCTTCCCCGCTAAAAAACGCCTGGACAACGCTCCACGCGCCCCAAGCTCTTCTCCCTCCTGGCTCTAAAACTATGGAATGCACTTCCCACCGCAATCAGAACCTCAAGACTCTTGCGGACTTTGAAAAAGGCAAACTCCTCTCCCTCTATCATGACATCCTTCTACAGAGAAACCATCGAGAGCTGACATACTGCATCAGGGGCGGATTGGCACATATTTTCCCACCGGGAAATTTCTGCCTTTGCCAGGCCACCCTGGTGGGGGGCAGCTGGTTAACCAGATGTAACTCTTTGAGAGCGTAAAAATGAAACCAAATGGACCCTTGCGGGTCCATTTGGTTTCATTTTTACACCCTCAAGAGTTATAATATTCATCATGTGAATTAGCCCAACTTAGTCTACACAACTAGAGAATGTAGAAGATTAACACCTTTTCTTTTTTGAAGGATAGAAACACTAGTTTGCCTGGTCTGGGCCTGGCGTCCTGGCCTGCCTTGGACTTTTCAAAAAAAAAAAAAAAAAAAAAGAAAAAAGAAGAAAAAAAAAAAAAAAACTGTCCCCCCCCCCCACATGGGAAATGTTACATCCGCCCCTGTGCCTGAAACATCTACACCTGACATGTGGAGGATTTAATTCTCCCATAAGTACTTTAACCAACGCAAGATTATGTTATCCATCTGATAATCCCACAAGAACAGCTGCCAGATCTGTGAACCTACAGTACATGCGTGGTATATATGACTGTTTTGTCTTCTCCTTATACACCGCAGTATCCTGCATTTACCGTTCCAAAATTGTTGCAATGGATGCAGTGTAGTCACAAGCAGTGTTGTTTGTTTAAGAATATTTTGTCTTAGTCTTAGTCTTTTGAGTAACACACATTTCGTCTTTTAGTCCCAATTAGTCTTCTGAAATTCATTTTTTTAGTCTTAGTCTAGTCGACGAAATATCAACATCAATTTAGTCTTAGTCTCAGTCTTAGTCTTTTTTTAGTCTTAGTCTTTCAGTCTTAGTCTTTGGGGTTTAGTCTTACTCTTGCACTTTTAGTCTTACTAGCTTTCAACATGCAATACAGATTATACAGGCACATTTAGTTTGCATGTTGCTTGGAGGAAAACAGCAAGATTGGTTGCATAAACCAGTGGTTTTCAAACTTTTTGATACCAGGGCCCACTATTTATTCAGCATTTGAGCCACGGACCACCATTTGATGACATTTTAGCCCCCACAGACCCAAAACTAAAGATTTATTTTGCTTTGGTTTCATGTGTAAACATGAAACCAAATGGACCCGCAAGCGCTGCCGTGGGAAGCCATAGCGCGCAGTTTAGAGTGCGGCCCGAGCGTGATTGTCATCGGCGGTGAGCAGCTGCCGGCTCGGTCTATGTCCGTCTACAGCAGCAGGAGCTCCGCTGCTTCTGAGTCCGACTCACATTAGGGGCGGCGGAGCTCGGGATCAGAGCTACACGGACATGGACGGAGGCGGTGGCTGCTCGCTGCCGGGTGCGCTCGAGCTACTCTCTGGGCTGCCTGCTGTGGCTTCTCGCGGCGGTGCTGTATCGAGTGAGATGGCCACGGCGGTTCAGCTAGACAAATAGTGTTGATGAAACAACGTGGCATTCTGGGGGGTAGGCGGCGGGTGTTTCCTGGTGCGTGCCACAGTTTAGCATCGTGGAAGAAATGTTTGTTTGTGCAACAAATCTTGAGCTTTTCCTCCATCCAACATGCTGACGATCAACCTAAATAATGCATTGGGAAGCGTTCTGATTGGATGTCTTCCCAGCTAGTCCTACAAAAAGAGAAGCTCTGATTAGATCTCATTTCCGTTTGTCCCGCCCTAACATTTTCGTCTCGTCTGATTTGTTGACGAACGTGTCCATTACATTACGTCTTCAAGTTCGTCTTTAGAGGATACTTTTCGTTTAGTCTTTGGCTCGTCTTCGTCTTGGAAAAACCTTTGTTGACGAACATTTTCGTCTTAGTCAACGAAAACAACACTGGCCACAAGCCGTTGATGTCGCCTCACAGTTAGAAGGTCCTGGGTTCGATTCCCGCTATGGACGCCTCTTTTCACTTTTCATCAAATAATGTCAGTTGTTGTTGAAGTTGAGAGTGTAAACATGAAGAGTTACATCTGGCTAACCAACTTTTCATCTGGTTAACCAACTTAGCTGGGGGACCACCTGGAACCCTCTCAGGGCCCACCGGTGGTCCCTGGACTACCGGTTGAAAATCACTGCACTAAAGTCATTGAACATTGTTTAATGATTAAACAATGTCAGACCATTAAAGTCACTTTATTAATGGACAGTCATTTCCACATCGCTTCTCTCTTAAGCAAATGTACTCAATATTCTCCACCACTGATCAAGGAACTTTACTATTTTCACTATAAAACATTCATGCGGAAATGCCAAAGTTCGCAAAGTTAATTAAAGCATTTTCTCTGCCTAACATTGTCTTTCTTTTTTTTTTGATATACTATGTCTGTTTCACCTCTCCCAAATATCATCTTCACGTTAAAGTCCTCTAACTTTCAGGTTGTCCTCTAAAGGTAATCATTTATTCACTGTGAAGAACTAACGTACGTACGTCCGAAAAAACTGCCCAAGAAAATGAAGCTGTGTCCTAGTGGATCAAATGCATTATTTATACAACTGCCACCCAGTGTCAATTATCTAATCTGTAATCGTGGACACTACACTCTCTCTCTCTCCCAACCAAGGGGAGAGCAACGTAATGACCGCTTACAATTCCTTCAGTGCATTAGGAGTGTAAAGCCGTTTCTTCTCACCGGACAGGGGGGTAAGTTCCCATGCGGTCGGACGTGTATATATGTGAACATCATTCCAACCAGTGAATACATGAAGATTCGACCCAAATAAAACTCACACCAGGCCGAAATGTTGCGACATTGAGGGGTCAGAAAACTGAGCGCTCGGTAGGGTTGTTGCAGCCTGAAAGAGGGACATTTCCAAAATGTTCCTGAGAGTGTACAAATGTGAACCAAATGGAGTCCTGAAAGAAAAATCATTAACATGGTGAAACGGCAACGTCATGTGCGTCTGAAACTCGGTCCAGGCAGAAACGACCGACAATGGACACGACACACTGATTTTAATCGGCACTAATGGTTCCCGGCACTTATCGTGTTAATTAGGATTATGAAAACAGTGCACCACCAATGTGACAATGTGAAAACATCACCAGCATTGACCAAATGAACCCCCGCTATGCCTGGGGGAGAATGCACCAAAATAGCCATTCATTGCATGTGCGATCAAGAGCGGAGACCCTGCACAATGCATTATGGATTTTTCCTCGCTGAGTGAATGTAGTAGCTCTCGGATGTTCACTGTGATTCCGGATGCATTGTGATATTCCAGTCAACTACATGAGGGCAGGGCCGGATCTAGCCAGCCCTACTAGGGTGGGCAGGAAGAATGGCAAGGTGGGCAACTCCAAAGTTTTTATATGAAGCAGTGGTTTTCAACCTTTTTGACACCAGGGCCCACTATTTATTCGGCATTTGAGCCACAGACCACCATTTGAAGACATTTTAGCCCCACAGACCCCAAACACTAAAGATTTCTTTTGCTTTTGTCCACAATTCCAGGGTGGATTTGGGGAGCCAAAAAAGTCAAACATACAGATCAAAATGACCATTAATCTTCTACATTCTCTAGTTGTGTAGACTTCAGACTTAAGATGATAAATATTTTAACTCTTGAGTGTGGAAATGAAACCAAATGGACCCGCAAGGGTCCATTTGGTTTCATTTTTACGCTCTCAAAGAGTTACATCTGGTTAACCAACATTCCAGAATTTAGCTGGAACTCTCTCAAGGACCACTGGTTGAAAACCACTGATATTACCTTTCGTTGGGTGGGGGCAGGATGCACGTTTGGGTGGGCTGTGCCCACCCCTGCCCCCCTCTAGAACAGGCCCTGCATGAGGGTACAGTACAAAAATGCTCACTATACATTCGGACACTCAAACGAAACTAGTAGTGCACTATATGGGGGAATGATAGGGAATGAATTCGAACACAGACCACGTTACTGCCTTTTTCTCAGGGTACCTGCCCTAGGGGACACAGGGGGAGAACATGCCAGGATCCAATGCATTATTTAGTAACAACAAGCTCTTGTCATTGGCGTAATAATAATAAAAACAGATTGACTGAAGCCCCTTTGGGTACAGTATGTGCAAAAAGCACAGAGCATGCTATACGGTACTTTCAGTACTTTTGAGATGAAGATGTAACAAATTCATTCACGAAAAAAAAATCAAACAAACCTATAAAGCAGGTTGTCCAGGGACCACCAGTGGTCCCTGAGAGGGTTCCAGGTGGTCCCCAGCTCAACTGGTTAACCAGATGGAAAGTTGGTTAACCAGATGTAACTCTTTGAGAGCATATTACGCTCTCAAGAGTTAAAATATTAGCCCAAGTCTACATAACTAGAGAATGTAGAAGCTTAATGGTCATTTTTGATCTGTATGTTTGCCTGTGTTGTTTCCCAAATCCAAAGCCTAGTATTGTGCACAAAAGCAAAAGAGATCTTTAGTTTAGGTAGGGGGTCTTTTGGGCTAAAATGTCCTCAAATGGTGCGGTCCATGGGTAAAATGCTGAATAAATGGTGGGCCCTAGTGTCAAAAAGGTTGAAAACCACTTAAAGTGGTGATACTTTTTTATGTCCTGTACAAAAAGAAAGCCATCTTCATTTGCATGTAGTTGACTAGACAGACAGGCCCCTTGCTGGTGGTCACAGCCACTGTAGCAGCGTAAGCAGCGCATTGCTGCTGTGACAAGATTGTTGTTGATTTTAAAGATGATTGCTAATGACAGCTGCGGCTTGACAAGCATGGCAGGGGAAATCCAAGCAGAGAGAACATCACAGTCAGATTGATGCTACGCCAGGCCAGACCAACAGCTCTGCCACAGCAGCAAGGTGAATATATTCACCAAAATAAAGGCAGAATGGATTGAACAATAATAGACCACAAACATTGTGTGCTATGCAACCAAAATCAAGTGGGGGCATCAAAGGGGAACCCCACCCATTGTCATTAGTATAGCTTAGAGGTGTTGTGTGGACATGATAATAAAAAATATAATAATAAAATAATAATATAATAATATAATAATAAAAATAATAAAATAAAAACTTTCACACACTAAACTAAAACACAAAAAATGCTTCTCGGGTCAAATATCGGTATGTGATTAATTGAGATTAATTGAAATTAATTAATTACAAAGCTTCAAATTAATAGATTAATTTTAATCGAGTCCCACCCCTATTACTTTTTTTCCCTTTTGTGTCTTATATATAATCGTACATTTCTGTGCTATAATGAACTTCAGTCTGAAATTAAACGTAAGCATCCTTCCTGCAGGAATGGAACCGCCAACCTTTTCCCCATGCCAAGGACCGACCCCCCACACAGCCATACGGATATACCGCCTCTATCTGGTTCCCTTCCCCCATAGCAAAATGGATTATAGGGCTTAGATGAATTTAATTTGAAATTATATATTTATATTTGGCCTTGGCTTCAGCCAAAGGCGTCGTTTGAACTCTAATCCCCGTTTTATTTGCGGTATACTGTGCGATACCACGACGTCCGTCCCTGGCTGAAAATAGCCAATCTATTGCGCTTGCAACTCCGTTGTGGTGTCTGTGCAATGCACTGAGAGCTTATAGAGCTGCTATTTTCAGGACAATCGTTACAATGGCAGACAAATGAGGCATTACGGTTGAAAATGATTTCTGAGCGGCTGGAGGAAAACAATGAGCTATCTGTCGAGCCAAAGCACTCCCCAGATCTGACACCGTTTTCAGTGCTCATAATAACCGCCTTTGCAAATTCCACACGGCAGCACACACAATGAATGGAAGGCTTTCCGCTGCGATAATAACACAGCAGCAAGTTTGACCTTTTAGAGAAATAAATGATTTGATCATGGCAGTGAGTTTCTGACACGCAAAAAAACTGTTTAACCATTTCTGTACTAGAACGGATTTGGGGTTCAAAGCATTATGTTCTACTTAACCTATTGAAAAATAGCAGAACTACAAGCTCATAGTGCGCCACTCAGTGGCGCGCTATGAGCTTGTAGATCTGCTATTTTTGAAAAAAAGGGAAGATGTGGTGCAAATCTTTTGAATGCTTCTTATGTTTGCTTCTTAGTTCAGAAGCAGACATTTTTAACTCAAATCTTTGCTCCTGTTGGATCACTAGAACAACGTGTTTTCAGATAACTAGAATCTAGAGCCATAAACTAGAATTTACTCTCAGAAACTAGTATCTAGCATCAGAAACTACTCAGAACCTAGCACCTGGAAGTATAGTGTCAGAAACTAGAATCTAGTGTCAGAGACTATAATCTAGCGTCAGAGACTATAATCTAGCATCAGAAACTAGAATCTAGCGTCAGAAACTAGAATCTAGCGTCAGACTAAAATCTAGCGTCAGAAACTAGAATCTAGCGTCAGACTAAAATCGAGCGTCAGAAACTAGAATCTAGTGTCAGAAACTAGAATCTAGTGTCAGACTATAATCTAGTGTCAGAAACTAGAATCTAGTGTCAGAAACTAGAATCTAGTGTCAGACTATAATCTAGTGTCAGAAACTAGAATCTGGTGTGAGAAACTAGAATCTAGCGCCAGGAACTAGAATCTAGTGCAAAAAAAATAGAATCTAGTGTCAAAAATTAGAATCTAGTGGGGACAGAATGGATTAAACAGGTTGAGCGAGTAATGATGGTTCAACAGTGAGCGTGATGAAAACACTGTCGTGTCTGACACGGGTCGTAATTACACCGCTTTCTCATGCGCTCTTCAATTTGAAAAAAAAAAAAAAAAATGAAGGAGAAAAACATAAATTCTGCCTCTGCCGGTTGCTCAAGTGTCTCGACGCGACTTGTAAGATATATGTCTGCTTTGCTGATTAGCCTGATTCTTTTTCCCTTCTGTTAAGGTGGGAGATCTTAAATGAGCTTGCCCTTTTCAATAGAGATTAACCTTTTAAAATGCCAGGCGAAGAGGTTTTTTGGAATAATTCTCGCGAAGAAAAAAAGTTTCTCAGGGCTTTTAGCGACTCGTGATGGCCTATAACAATTCGCAGAAGAACGGAGGAAGGTGTGACAGTGATGAATCCCACGGCCCCTCGGCTATTTGTTATGGTCTCTCGGATGTATTCATGGAAATGCCTTTTAAATCAGCGCACAACTCCCACAGAGCTGGAAAGACCTGGCCGTATGACTGCAGACACACATGGATCAGATCACGTGGAACCATCGCCCATGCATGCTGCTTAAGGTGGATTGCAGGGCCGGATCTATGCATGGGCATGGGGGGGGGGGGGTGCCCCCCTAAATGCCCAGTCTGCCCCATCAAACACGATGGCATGCAAAACAACCCAAGGTATTTCAAATTATAGTGCTTATATTTAAAATGATTTGAAACACTACTACTGCTACTAACTACAGCTGTGGCATCACTTAACCAACAGCATTTCATCATTGAAAACAGAAAACTCTCAGGCCTTTAGCTTTATACATGCTGCGTGTCTGTTGAAAAACAAGCATCTAAAGAAATCCATTAACATGGTGAAATACATCTTGGTGATGTAATCAAGATGTGTTTCACCATGTTAATGATTTCATTCAGACCTCCATTTCTAGGAAACACAGAATGGGAAAATGTTTTCATCATATCAATATGTCATATCAATGACATATTAGAATGTTGAAAATGGTTGGAATTCCCCTTTAAAACCAATAAGCAGTAAGTTAAAAAAAAAAAAATGCGTTCGACCATCATGAGGGTCAAGTGCTTTAGCGTTCACTCCAAAGGTAATTCAACAATCTTGGTAGCCTGGGTAGACTGTAGTATTTTATATGAAAGCATTAAGGCTGTTAAAATAGTATAATAAAAGCATACCAGTCGCTATACTATAGTGGAGTCCTTACTGAGTCAGCCAGGCTTTATCAAAAAGCTCCTTCCCAGAATGGCATTTCTCTTCAGACTGAAGATGTCGAGAGGTGATAGAAAATGGAAATACCCTCAGATACCAAAGGAAGGATCAGGCTACATTGTCTGCCTGACAGCAGAGATTTACACGTCATCCATCTGCGCGTGGCATAAATCAGAAATCTCGCCCCGGTCATTTGCAGAGCACAATGAATTAACATGATTAGGACGGTCGGGGGACTGGAGGTGATAATTCTGCGTGGTTTCAGAGGTTGACACGGCGGGGAGGAGGGTAGGTGTGTGTGTGTGTGGGTGTGGGTGTGTGTGTGTGTGTGTGTGTGTGTGTGTGTGTGTGTGGGTGTGGGTGTGTGTGTGTGTGTGCATGTGTGGGGGGTGTGTGATAAGAAGGAAAGGGGTGGATGGCAGAGGGCGGAGGGCGGCTGGACTAATGTAGAGTGACGTCTCTTCTAATGGCTGTCTGATAGACATATCTCTCTGGGGGGAGGAACGTGGAACGAAGGACACAAGGGTTATCGGTTTCTGTACTGCAACGCGTTTGTGGAAAAATAGCAGACCTACAAGCTCACAGCGCGCCACCGAGTGGCGCACTGTGAGCTTGTAGATCTGATATTGGTTTTTTTTTTGGGGGGGGGGGGGGGGGGGGGGGGGTTTTTTTTGAAAAAATGTGAAAATGTGGCCCAAATCTTTGAGTATATTATTTCGGGAAGCAAACATTTTGAACTCAAATCTTCTTCTGGGGGAATCCTAGAACAACATGTTTTCAGATGGGGATCCGAAATCAGAAACTAGAATGTAGCTTCGGAAACTAGAATGTAGCGTCAGAAAATAGAATGTAGCGTCAGAAAATAGAATCTAGCGTGAGAAACAGAAATCTCATGTCAGAAACTAGCATCTTGTGCCAAGACAAAATGGATTATACAGCTTCCACCACTTCAGCCACCACTTCTCCTAAATATAATGCCTTATGATGATGATGGCTGCACCGGCAGTGTGTGCATGTGGTGCACGAGTACAACAACATAACGCAATGATCCACAGAAATGGATTGGAAAAGTGCAGGCCACCAGGCGCGGATGTAACATGTCCCATTTGGGGGAGAACATGTTGGTGGGGCAAGAGAAAATGGTATGGGGGCGGCTTCATCGCCCGTGGCGCTTCGCGCCACGGGCGATGAAGGCGCACCCATACCATTTTCGGTTACAGGACTTTTATTAGTCAAGTAAAGCATCAACAATAACATCAGTTGTTTGTTGAAGTTGCAACAGACACGCAGCATTCATAAAGCTAAAGGTCTGACTCAGAGAGTTTTCTGTTTTCAATGATGAAATGCTGTTGGTTTAGTGGTGCCACAGCTGTAGTTAGTTAGGGGGGCAGGCTGGGTATTTAGGGGGGCATTGCCCCCACAAGGCCATGCCTAGATCCGCCCCTGAGAGAGAGAAGGGGGAGATGATTTGGAATCGCTTCTGGCAGAGCGGCAAATTTACAATCTCGCCTTTTCGATACGTTTGTGTTTTCACCGTTAAAACGTTCGCTTGACTGAAGCCGAGAATAGCGTGGCCTCTATTACTCTGTGACAATGAGTATTTATGGAAAAAGGTTTATACATGCTGTGCTAGCTGTGTGAGTGTGTGGATGTGTGTGTGTGTGTGTGTGTGTGTGTGTGTGTGTGTGTGTGTGTGTGTGTGTGTGTGTGTGTGCGCGCGCGCGTGTGTGTATGTGTGTGTGCTTGGAACATTCTGGCCTCCACTTTCACCTCTAGCTCCTCGATCTCTACTTAAAGGATGGATTTCAGAGAGAGCAAAACGGCTAAACCCAATAGAGGAATGTGTCAACTCGCCGCCTCAACAGCAGACACCATAACTGTAATAAAAGTGCAAGAAAGGCCTTTAGCCGTCTGACAGCACTCATTTGTCACTTAACAGGCCACTGGTGACTAACTACAGGAGCGCGTGGAGGAGAGTGTGTGTGTGTGTGTGTGTGTGTGTGTGTGTGTGTGTGTGTGTGTGTGTGTGTGTGGTGTGTGTGTGTGTGTGTGTGTGTGTGTGTGTGTGTGTGTGTGTGTGTGTCAGGGGCGTAGTCAGAAACTCAATTCAGGGTGAGCATGAGCGATTCAGGGTGGGCATGCTGCATGCCTGTGCGTGATGGCCGCAAATTTGTGCGTGCAAGAAAAATATTTATTGCTATTATTGGTCTATTACAGTTATATTCCGGTTTATATAACCTTTACTGTACTAGGGTTATCTTCTTGAATTAATGTCTTGACATGAAATAATAATACTGTCACCAACACAGAGTGTTTTGTTTCATTAGCACAATCATTATCAAATAGACTTCAGCTGTTCAGTTGCCTATAGAATGACAGCCATTTATAAATTAGTTACCAATGTGTACGCTGATCATGACAGATTTTCTTTTACGAGAACAGACCAGAGGTAACTTTTCACAGCCGTTTGGAAAATCCTTGTGGAAGTCCCCCCACAGAAACAAGCGCTATTGTTTTCACAGATATACCTGCCAAATAATAACGAGCTGGCAGGTTTATAATCAAAGGGTGAATGAAAAGCCTCATTTGCATTATAATGGTTGATTAGTGCCCGCAAATCACCCATAATAATAATAATAATACATACGATTTATATAGCGCTTTTCTAGGTACCCAAAGTCGCTTTACAGAACAAAAAAAAAACAAAATAGATAACTTTATTAGAGAAGAAAAGTAAGCAAGATAAAGGTTAAAAGGTTTAAGACTAGAAGCAAGTGGGGGGTGGAGAATTATGGGGGGAAAGCAAGTGTGAAGAGGTGGGTTTTCAGTGTGCTTTTGAACATTTGGAAGGTGGATGCAGCTCTGATTTCAGCAGGGAGAGCATTCCACAGAGAGGGGGCGGCCACGGTGAGGGCTCTGTCACCCCAGGTTCGTTTGTTGGACTTGTGGATAGTGAGTAAGTTGGCAGTGCTTGACCGGAGGGAACGGGCGGGGGCGTGGCGTTGGATGAGTTCAGAGAGATAGATGGGGGCCTGGTTATTGAGGGCTTTGTATGTAATGGTAAGTATTTTGAAGTGTATTCTGAATTTGACGGGAAGCCAGTGCAAGTCACAGAGGATGGGTGTGATGTGTTCCCTGGATCTGGTTCTTGTGAGCAAACGGGCAGCAGAGTTTTGGATGTACTGGAGCTTTTTGAGAGTGTTGGTGGTGATGCCGTACAGGAGGCTGTTGCAGTAGTCGAGTCTGGATGTGATGAACGTGTGAATGAGTGTTTCGGCGGCGGTGTGTGATAGCATGGGGCGGAGACGGGCAATGTTGCGGAGGTGGAAAAATGCTGTTTTGGTAATGTGGTTGACGTGTGGCTGAAAGGAGAGGGTGGGGTCAAAGATGACCCCGAGGTTGCGGACTTGGGTAGAAGGAGTGACAGTGGAACCATCTATGGTGAGGGAGAAATTATGATGGGAACGGGTGAGGGTGTCAGGTCCATGATGATAATTTCCGACTTATTGCAGTTGAGTTTGAGAAAGTTGGCTTGCATCCAGGTTTTTATGTCGTTCAGGCAGGAGGTGAGGGTGGAGTGGGTGGTGGCTGTAATGGTTTTGGAGGGAAGATAGAGTTGTGTGTCATCGGCGTAACAGTGGAAGCGGAGGCCGTGACTGCGGAGTAACTGTCCAAGGGGTAGCATGTAGAGGATGAAGAGGAGGGGTCCAAGTACAGAGCCTTGAGGGACGCCAGAGGTGACAGGTGATGTGGGAGATTGGCAGTTGTTGATAGAGACAAATTGCTGTCTGTCGGTCAGGTATGAGTGTAACCAGGAAAGGGCAGTGTCACTGATCCGAGGGTGGATTTGAGGCGTGAGAGGAGTATGGGGTGGTGAATGGTGTCAAAGGCGGCACTGAGGTCAAGCAGGATGAGTATGTTGAGTGAACCAGTGTCAGCAGATAACAGGAGGTCGTTTGTGACTCTGAGGAGGGCCGTTTCAGTGCTGTGTTTCGAACGAAAACCGGATTGAAATAGTTCATAGAGGTTATTTGACTCAAGGTAAGTAGTGATTTGACTGGCAACTGCACGCTCCAGGATTTTTGACAGACAGAAAGGTAGTTGAGATGGGCGGTTGTTGGGGGATCGGTAGTTGTTGGGGGAATCGGGGTCAAGGCCAGGTTTTTTTTAGGATGGGTGTAATGGAGGCAGTTTTTAAGGGAAGGGGTACAAATCCAGAGGAGAGGGAGGAGTTTATTATTTTTGTGATGAGTGGAGAGAGAATGGGGAGGCAGTCCTTGAGGAGGTAGGTGGGGAGGGGGTCCAGAGAGCAGGTTGCAGACTTCATCTGCGTGATGGTGGCTGTGAGCTCGGACTCTGAGATCTCCGCAAATGAGGGAAAGAGTGAGCAGCGGGTATGGCGGGTTCAGGTTGAGGTCCAGAGGAGGAGGTGGCCAGCTGACTGTGAATGGTTTTGATTTTGTCATTGAAGAAGGTTAGAAAGTTATTGCATTTTTCAGTGGTGAAATTGTGGGAAATGGTGTCCATGGGTTTGAGTAATTTGTTGATAGTGGAGAAGAGGGCTCTGGGGTTGCCACTCCCTGCCTGAATGATACCAGAATAGTGTGCAGTGCGGGTGGAGTTGATGGTGTCCTTGTAGAGCTGCATATGTTGTTGGTACATTTCAGAATGTATAGTGAGTCCAGTCCTCTTGTGGAGCCTTTCCAGCTGTCGGCCCTTGGACTTGAGTTGACTCAGTTCATCCGTGTACCAGGGTGCAGTATGGGTGAAAGACACAGAACGGGTTTGGACAGGAGCGAGATGGTCCAGGGCAGAGGAGAGCGAGGTATTGTAGGTATTAACCAGATCGGTGGCGGAGTCGGACTGTGTGAGGGAGGAGACAGGAATGGCATCAGAAAGGCAGACGGAGAGGGAGGAGGAGTCAATGGACTTTAGCTTCCGGAACTTAATGATGCGTTTGAGCTTTGCGGGGGGGTTGGGAGTGTCAATATGGAAGGATATGGCAAAATGATCTGAGATACTGGCACCAAAGTTTGTGCTGGATATGTGACTGATGTTACTGATGGTGGAGCATACTAAGTCAAGGGTGTGACCTTTAACATGGGTGGGGAAATCAATGTGTTGAGTATAGTTGAACATTGTCAGAATATCCATGAATTCAGATGCAGCAGTGCAGGCAGGGTTGTCCAAATGGTAATTGAAGTCTCCCAGAAGTGAGACAGATGGAGATATTGAACTTAGGTGAGTTAGAAATTCTGACAGATCGGAGAAAAAACAGGGGTTGGGCTTAGGGGGTCTGTAAATGACAGCAATGACCAGGGGTTTGGGGCCAGACAGTTTGAAGGTGAGAGATTCAAATGATTGCGGGGTCTGGATAGGGAGTTTGGTTATTTTTATGCTAGACCGGTGGATCACAGCAATTCCACCACCAGCACGGCCGTCTGGACGAGGATTGTCCATATAAGAGTAGCCAGAGGGAGTGGATTTGTTTAATGTGATGTAGTCATGAGGTTTTTGCCAGGTTTCAGTGATGCAGATTAAATCCAGGTTATTGTCAGTGATGTAATTATTGACAATAGACTCTTTGAGGTTGAGTGAACGGGAGTTGAATAGAGCGCAGTTGAGGTGTGGTGGGGGGGTGGCGAAATTATGTGCTTTGGGTAAGGCTCTCAGACAGGCAGGGCGCACGTGGAGTTTGTTGTTGTGTTTTGCGTGACGTCACGGCTGGACGGAGTGTGGGCAACAGAGAGGGAATGGACTGCACTCACTGATAACTACAGCGAGTGCAGACGGTCCGTGTACTTTTCGGCCATTCAGGATTCTGTTTTATACTTGTTAAATTTAAAATCAGAATACACTCCAAAACGGCCCGTTTCGGTATTCTGTTTTGAAAACAAAATTTAGAGTTGTGAATTGTAAGAGCAACATACGACCCGTTTCCAGGTTCTAATTGTTGTGGTTCGAATCAGAATGACAATTTAAACTCACTAACCTCTCTGGCGAGGTGGCGAGCAAACCTGAAATCTGTTTTGTGTCCGCTGCTGCCACCCCGCCCCCTGCCTCCGTCCCTCCTCCGTGCTGAGGGCGGAGGCGTGGCACGGAGCTCTTGATTGACAGCTCGGTTACTGCTGCAGTTACTACAAGGAGACACACGCGGCGCTGTTGGTACTGGCAGATGATATTATAAATTATTATGAGTAGACAATATTATTATACATTTATCCTTTATATTTAGATTTTATTTATACCATTTAGCACTGCCGTTTATAAATTTAATAAATTAGTCTGCATTTAATGCATATTAATACAGTGCTGTTATTACATTCTGATTAGACATTGATGATTGATGCATCCTCCTCTGTGTCAACTCTTAATTAATAAAGTAATAGAGACAGATAGACATTTTAAAGAGGCCTACCCGGGACCTCGTCATCTGTGTCATTAATCATTATTATGCAACGCGTTATGTTACAGGTAGGCCTGTTTATTTGTTCAATTAAGTGTTTTGGGCCGCCATGGTGCCAAACAAGGAGCCAAACTAATCATTGAAGTAATGTAGTCTGTATACATTTATCCTTTATCATTTAGATTATATTTATGACTGCTGCTGTCATTACAAATACATTGGCGTTAGCGGCATTTTGATTGAATCTTAACGGGTCATAACCAGCCACAGAGCTATTATTTCTACCTAGCCTACTGGCAGCGCACACTGCAGCGAGGGCGTGATCATGGTGTCACGGATGGACCACAGTGACAGACAGTAGGCCTACAGTAGTCCGAGGAGATGCAATTGGCTAGGACAATTGCAAAACAGCATCAAGTGGGTCCCCTGGTTGTTGCGGATGTGCACGTCCAAACTCATTCAAATTCAATGATGATGTATTTAATATTTAATTCAAATGTAGGTTCCGGTATTCATTCACTAGGTAGGTATTAGACCACACATCATAGGCTGTTGCGCACATGTGTGCGCGCTCACACACACACACACACACACACACACACACACACACACACACACACACACACACACACACACACACACACACACACACACACACACACACACACACACACACACACACACACACACACACACACACACTTGATTTTATAGACACTATCTATAGCCTATAGAATGTTGAAAACAATCTGATGATGAGCCCCGGTGAGGCATTACTCCTATTCATTTACTTCAATGCCTAGTTCGGTTGGCACCTTGGCGGCCCAAGTGGCGCACCTCATAAACACTTAGGCTAATAACGAATAACGAATACACTATAAACATAGCGGGTTGCATAACAATGACACACATGATGATGGTGGGACACTTACCCTATATGTTGAATACAAAGTAGACTTACTTTAGCATGTTAATTAATTAGAAAGTTTAGTATTCATTGTCTGTCTGTCTTGTCTGTTCGTCTGTCTGTCTCTATTAATTTTTTTTAATTACTTAAGAGTTGACATGAATGTAATAACAGCCCTGTGTTAATATGCAACCAAAAAGTGGGGTAATTTATTTGAAATTGCGGCAGGATAAAATGTATAATAATATTGTCTACTCTAATTCAATAATTCATAATATCATCTGCCAGTACCAACAGCGCCGCGTGTGTCTCCTTGTAGTAACTGCAGCAGTAACCGAGCTGTCAATCAAGAGCTCCGTGCCACGCCTCCGCCCTCAGCACGGAGGAGGGACGGAGGCAGGGGGCGGGGTGGCAGCAGCGGACACAAAACAGATTTCAGGTTTTGCTCGCCACCTCGCCAGAGAGGAGCAGTGAGTTTAAATTGTCATTCTGATTCGAACCACAACAATTAGAACTGGAAACGGGTCGTATGTTGCTCTTACAATTCACAACTCTAAATTTTGTTTTCAAAACAGAATACCGAAACGGGCCGTTTTGGAGTGTATTCTGATTTTAAATTTAACAAGTATAAAACAGAATCCTGAATGGCCGAAAAGTACACGGACCGCAGACCTCTCAAGCTCTCTCTAGAGGCTCTTTGGATCTTTGTCTTAGTTCTTAGACATGTTTTCAATGTGTGGGCCAGCTCTCTATTTAGGTGGGCCGCGGCCCACCTCAGCCCATCCGTAGCTATGCCCCTGGTGTGTGTGTGTGTGTGTGTGTGTGTGTGTGTGTGTGTGTGTGTGTGTGCGTGTGTATGTGTGTGTGTGTGTGTGTGCACGTGTGTTTGCGCGCGTGCATGCTCTCTCTCTGTCTGTAAATGGAGGGGAGAGCTCAGATATCCTTTTACCTGTGGCCCTGACCTCGCACGGCCATCTATTACATACTCAATACTAAACGTCTGGGCAGTTTACCAGTTGCAATCCGTTTACTAATGCAGCAGCCAATAACCAACTAGATGATTGTGAGCATTCACTCAATGCCAGACTGAATAATAGTCGCATAATTGACCCACTGCCACAGTCCCCTTTTAAGTGCCTACTCTTATTTTGAAGGGCAAAAATGTCCCTGGCGGTCTGGGCCGTGAGCTGGAAGCAAATAACAGCGGCTGCCAAAGAAACTGCCTCGCGAGCAAATTTTTATTCATTCACAACACTGTGTAACTACTGTGACCATCAGCGTTTTAGTCCGAGGCTGTGGATTTTGATCCAAAAGAATCTGAGATGAATGCAATGAATCTGTTTACATGGCAAGACTGGACTACTCTCCCTCACAAATGCCCCTGTTCTGTTTTTGATGCTACTGTCAAGATTGTCACGATACCATAGCACACTTTTGCTAACGTAATATCCATAATCCATGCACAGAGTCTCCTCAATGCACGTACAATTCCATAGAGCACATATAGTACAGCAGGGATGCGCAAAAGGTAGATGATGATCTACCAGTAGATCACACAGGTCATGCAGGTAGATCACATGTCCCCTAAAATATAGAACATAGGCGATTTTGGAGGGGGGGCACCCTTTAACTCTCAAGAGTTAAATTATGTTTAAACATCCTGAATTACATCATTTTCAAGAGTCCACACAATTAGAAAAGGGAGAATAATTGTCTCTTCTCTTTCCCAATTGTGGACAAAAACGTGAAACTTTTTTTTGTCCCATTCGCACCCATTCAATATCCAATGCATTCAAAAGCCTCTCCTGAGATTCTGCCCCTGAATGTGGTGGAGTGCATGTGGCGTCTAGCCCTAGTGGTGTAGATCCACTAGGGCTAGACGTCACTTCCTGGCTTTTGACCCGGAACCTTTTGCTCGGATCAACAGAGGACAGGTTAGTCAAGACACCAGAAACAGCAGGACGTCATCGCACATCCTGTTTAGGAGATCTGGCGCTTCAAAAAAAAAAAAAAAAAAATATATATATATATATATATATATATATATTATATATATATATATATATATATATATATATATATATATATATATATATATATATATATATATATTTTTTTTTTTTTTTACCAAATCCACTGGCTTGAGCCGTGGCATATAGGGCAGAAAAGCATGCACACACGATCGCGGTCAATGTAATTCAATCTGTTTTGAATGCATGCATCTTTGCATTTATCTTGCTGTTGCTGGACATTAATGATTTCTGAAGGAAAATTACTATATTGCTGTTGCTAGGACGTCCTCATAAACCAGTGCTTGTGTGTCCTGCGGCTTCGGCCCTCGACTTGAACTAATTGTTATTTTTTGAGTTTGATATCCCTGCCATAGGCCTAGAGCATACGGTATAGGAATGCATTATATAATCTGCCCATGCAGCGGCCTTGAGTAACTTGCACGCACGCACACGTGTGCACACACACTTGTCTCTGTGTACATACAGTACAGTACATTAAAGAGTGGGTGCCTGCCTGCCAGCCTGCAGTAGAATGCCCCAGTGCTGTAGGAGGACAGTGTGTGTGTGTGTGTGTGTGTGTGTGTGTGTGTGTGTGTGTGTGTGTGTGTGTGTGTGTGTGTGTGTGTGTGACACTGTCAGTCAGATATAGACCGAAGGAAGGAGGAACACATGTGGGTACGCGGGTTCAAGGCCCGGTGCATTGTGAGTGGATGATGTGGATGTTGGCTATACACAGTACTCCAGTCAAAGCATAATACTCATGAGCATTCAGGGCAACTCTCTCAGGAAGAAACACACAATACGCTTAGAAATATAACCTTGCAATCTAGCAATATTTCATTGGCCGCACAACACTCTCGCACAATGTTCACGTATACTGTACGTCACAGTCGCTTAAAAACACTAAGGACACTTAAAAACGCTGGTATGTGTGGGTTATTTTCTTATCCTAGCGTGTTAATGTTAATAAATATATGCCTGTAGATTATTGTGGAATGCTTCTAGACTCTTAGCCTTGTTAAAAAATAGATGTACCTGCAGATTAATGCACTTTTACACTTGGTATTGTTAAAAAAATAGATCTGTGATTAGCTTAGAGTGCTTTTACACTCCTGGTCTTGATAATAGATGTACAGTACCTGTAGATGGACGCTTTTAGTCTCCTAGGGCCTGGGTTTTCAACAGGTGGTCCGGGGACCACCAGTGGTCCCTGAGAGGGTTCCAGGTGGTCCCCAGCTAAGTTGCTTAACCAGATGTAACTCTTGAGAACGTAAAAATGGAACCAAATGGACCCTTGCGGGTCCATTTGGTTTCATTTCTACACTCTCAGTTAAAAAAGTAAAAAAAAAAAAAAAAATCAACATCTGAATTAGCCCAAGTCTGCACGACTAGAAGATGGATAAAAGCAAAAGAAATCTTTAATTTTGGGGTCTGTGGGGCTAAAATGTCCTCAAATGGTGGTCTGTGGCTCAAATTCTGAATAAATGGTGGGCCCTGGCATCAAAAAGGTTGAAATCCACTGTCCTAGGGCATTAGGACGAATACCAGTGAGTAGTAGTGAGATATATAGTATATACAGTATATAATATAGTCTGTTGTCAATTTGTCAAGATTTTGCTCTCAACATCTTGTATTGATGTTGGTAATTGGTTAACCAGATATAACTCAGGGCAGGTCCATTTGGTTTCATGTTTAGACTCTCATGAGTTAAAATATTCATCATCTGAAATAGCCCAAATCTACACAATTGTATAATGTAGAATTCCCAGCCCGGAATTGTGGAGAAAAGCAAAATAAATCTTTAGTTTTGGGGTCTGTGGGGCTAAGATGTCATATCCGTGGCTCAAATGCTGAATAAATAGTGGGCCCTGGTATCAAAATGGTTGAAAACCACTGGTGTAGCCTTCTTGTGAATTAAGGCAACGCAAGATGTTTAATAATCCAAATATTCTTATTTTTAAAAAATAATTCTATTCATCTTAATATTCCTCTTACTATAGAGTGTGGTGACCATATAAGTTCCTCCCTGTCCCCAGTGAGCCTTCATCCAATCAGGATGAGAGCTGCCTCACGCTTTTGCTCCTTTAACATTAAAGTAACTTTTCAGAGCGTGAAATGAAACCAACTCTCCATATTTTTTTTCTGGGGACCACCCAGAACCCACTTGAGGACCACTGGTGGTCCCTGGAGCACTGAGTGAAAGCCACTGAGCCACCAAAGGGTTGTGTAGGTGTCTGTTGGTTTGTATCATTTATGTTGTGTAAAAAAAATCTGACTAGGGATTAATATTTTTTCCCCAAATTTGTCCCATTTTACATACCGGTAATTTGCTGACGCTGACCCGGGCCTCCTGGGAATTCCTGTAAAAAAAAAAGAAAGAGAGAGAGAAGGATAAGATAAAATGCATTTATATGTAGATACTTAATATTCTCAATAGAATAGTGATATTTTTATAATTTTCACCAAAGTATGAACAATATACAACACAAAACACTTATAATTGTATCAAGGTTAGGCTACTGTATAGGTTTGTGACATCGCAGAGAGAGAGAGAGAGAGAGAGAGAGAGAGAGAGAGAGAGAGAGAGAGAGAGAGAGAGAGAGACATTGTGTCCACAAGCTGACGACAAATCTCAAATGTGGTCTTGTACGTCGCATAATATTATCTGCACATTGCAAGAAGATACTATGATTGACCGGGATCCTGCGATGCCTTTATTAAACCCTAGCGCTGACAGAGTACAGGTTGTAGTGGGCCGCGCCAGTCTGGGCCAAATTCATGTGAAAATGAGCTGGTCTGGGTCAAACTTTCGTAAAAAATGCGCTGACTAACACAGAAATTGTGGTATCGCATCAGAAATGAAAATAGTGACATCGGGACATCCCTAATCTATATCTGAGTAAAAGCACAAATTGAAGCATGGACCTATAATAATAGTATCATTTCACAGTTCAAATCCATGAAGTGCATTCACAAAATGTCTTTTATGTGCTACGTCGACCTGGGAGAACTAGAGCAGCGCTTCACTGCTCACCGAAAAAAAAAAAAACATCTCTGCTGTTTTTACTAACCACCGGTTTGTTTAGTAAAAACAGCATGAAGTCAAATCAATCCCTGAGTACAGTAAACAGAGCCGGTTGCTGTAGCCTAGCTAGAGAGAGCTCCACTCTAGGCCAGCAGCATCATCTGTATTCTGGTGCGCGGCAGAGGGACTAGCTGTGACCTTGTCTTTACATAATCCTCCTTATGTGCGGCGGTTTGGGTGCCAGACCTTGATAAAGAAGAAAGGGGAGATAACGCAGAACGGGGACTGGGGACGGGGGACGGACGGATCTAGGCCTGGGCATGGGGGGGCAATGCCCCCCTAAATACCCAGTCTGCCCCCCCCAAACACGATGCCATGCAAAACAACCCAAGATATTTCAAATTAAAGTGCATATATTTAAAATGATTTGAAACACTACTACTACTGCTACTAACTACAATTTTGGCACCACTAAACCAACAGCATTTCATCATTGAAAACAGAGAACTCTCTGAGTCAGACCTTTAGCTTTATGCATGCTGCGTGTCTGTTGCAACCTCTTCAACAACTGATGTTATTATTGAAGCTTTATTACTTGACTAATAAAAGTCCTGTAACCGGAAATGGTATGGGTGCGGCTTCATCGCCCGTGGCGCGAAGCGACACGGGCAATAAAGCCGCCCCCATACCATTTTCTCTTGCCCCTCCAACATGTTTTCTAGCCCCCCCAAATGGGACATGATACATCTGCCCCTGGGGGTGGACCGGAATGGGCGTCCGGGGAATGGAAGGAGAAGCCGACTAGGCTAGGCGGGGTGGGGCTGAGGGACAAAGGGACGCAGGGACGGAGGGATTGGAAAGGACCTGGAGGAGAATGGCTGTCCAGGGAGTGGAGGCTGTAGTGTGCATGCAGGATGGAGGAGGGACCACAGCAGGAGAATGGCTGTCCAGGGAGTGGAGGCTGTCTGCGGTTCTGTGGGGCTGTGGGGCTGTGGGGACAGAGGGATGGAGTGTTTTGGACAGTGGCGGATGTGACATGTCCCATTTGGGGGGGGCAAGAGAACATGTTGGACGGGCAAGAGAAAATGGTATGGGGGCGGCTTCATCGCCCGTGGCACGAAGCGACACCGGCGATGAAGCCGCCCCCCATACCATTTTCAGTTACAGGACTTTTATTAGGCAAGTGAAGCATAAATAATAGCATCAGTTGTTGTTGAAGTTGCAACAGACACGCAGCATGCATAAAGCTAAAGGTCTGACTCAGAGAGTTTTCTGTTTTCAATGATGAAATGCTGTTGGTTTAGTGGTGACACAGCTGTAGTTAGTTAGTAGCAGTGGTAGTGTTTCAAACCATTTTAAATATAAGCACTTTATTTGAAATATCTTGGGTTGTTTTGCATGCCATTATGTTTGGTGGGGCAGACTGGGCATTTAGGGGGGCATTGCCCTCCCCATGCCCATGCCTAGATCCGCCCCTGGTTTTGGAGGGACCAGCAGAAGGAGAATGGCTGTCCAGGGAGTGGAGTGCAGTGTGTACTCCAGACGTATTTACTATATATATAGTCCTGTTAGTGGATGAACCATATGTTACGCATCACTGTTCTCATGGAGTAAATCCTGTATCTTAACAGGGCTGGATCTAGCCATGGGCATGGGAGGGCAATGCCCCCTAAACGCCTTGACTGCACCAGCAAACATGATGGCATGCAAAACAGCCCACATTTCAAAGATACGTCAAAGTGCTTATATTTAGAATGATTTGAAACACTACTACTGCTACTAACTAACTGCAGTTGTGTCACCACTAAACCAACACCATTCATTCAAAACAAAACAAAAAAACTGAGTCAGACCTTTAGCTTTATGCATGCTGCGTGTCTGTTGCAACTTCAACAACAACTGATGTTATTACTGATGCTTACTTAATACTATAGTCCTGTAACCGAAAATGGTATGGTATAAGGTGTGCAGACCATATATGGAGTTTTCCCCTCCCCCACGTTAGCAGAGGAGCTAATAAAAGTTCCCCAGGTGGAGGGTGAATTCTCCTCCAATCAGGATCGAGCAGCAGGTTCACATAGTGTAGCTACTCTTGGGCGCCCCTAGTGCACCAGGCTGGTACTACACCATGAATTTCAAATCACTTACCCTACCTTTAATCAGCGTTTGAGCCACGGACCACAATTTGATGAGATTTCACACTCAAAACTATTTTTTGTTGTTTTGGTCCAGATTGGTCAGATTTGGTCCAAGTCCATGCCGCTGTGTTTAAAGTGTAAGTAACCTGTTTTGCACTACTTTTCCCAATCAAATTGTGTAATAATTACAAACACATTTGCCAATACAACAATACTTGGTGTGTATTTGCTCTATGCGTGCGAAAGTGTCCCATTTTTTGGCTGTCTTTTCGTTTTTGGGCCAAACGTGTATCGGAATTCCCTTCCCACCTATATTGCTGCACCCACCGATTACGCATCTCTTTGGCATTTTCCAAAAGTTGTAGACGACCGAAAAGTTGTTCCAAGAACTGAGCGCTATAAATAGTCTCGACTCCACGCTGATTCTGTCTATACTCAATAAGCACACCTGCGTTGCTGGGGCGATACCGTGCTGACGAGGAGAAGGGCGTGTCCATCGGAGTTAGCATTGCAACAAGACGAAAAGACATCTCTCTGCTGTCTCCTATTGTCGTCACACACCCGCGACATCAACAGATTCAGAACTACATTTCCCAAAGTGGCGGATGTAGTAATTTTATTTTTATAAACCTCAAATGTGAGATGTGTACGGCCCCATCAGGCATTTTAAATATATCATTGGGATACTTAGGCTATTTTTGAGGGACATGTGTCAACAGTTTTGAGTTTTTTGTAGGTTACTTACACTTTAAGAGCAGTAAGAGGCAAACATGAATCAAAATATCCATTTATTCTGCATTTTCTAATGGTGTAACTCCTTGTAAATGAATAATTCAAAGGTTTATGGATTCATTTGAATAATCACAGAATGTATAACTGTTGTTTTTTACTGCAGTATTTTGCCTTGCTGATGTTTAAAGTTCAATCAAAAGCAAGTTACACGCGATGACCTTTCAAGGTGTCCATATTACACAAACAGAGCACATCTACTGTACGTTTCTGTGCATGTCGGGATGTAAATTTCAAATAGCTCTTTGGAGGTATTTCATTCAGTAAACTATAAAGCGGTGCCCCTCAGAGCGGAGGTGCCTGCCGGGCCGCGTTGCCCCAGGGCCTGCAAATCATGGAAGTCATGCAGTCAAAGCCAGTTGGATGGAATTAATGACAGAGGTGAAGTGTAAGGTTGCTTGTGTGACCTTTGGAGTAAAAAGTGTTTTAAAAAACACAAATCTGTAGCATAAGATTTTGGAACAAATCCTGTTGGATATTTTCTTATAAAGGATTAAGAAAATCCCCCCAAAAAATACATTTGAAATTTTATAACAAAATTCTATAGGGTGTTATTAAATTCTATAGGATTCCTATTGGATATCCAATTGGTTTTGTTCCCAAAATATTATAGGAATTTTCTATCGGAATCTTATAGGAGTTTTTTTTTTTTTTTTTTTTTTTTTTTAAAACCAAAAATCTGGATCTAAATGCCCAGTCTGGCCCACCAAACATGATGCCATGGAAAACAACCTAATATATTTCAAATGAATGCGTTAAAATGCCCTAAAATGTCCTAATCTCTCCAATTTAATTGCAAATGTGAGTCTTGCTGTCAATGGAGCTGGATGGGTGAGAGTGGTTTGTTTTGGAACTTAAATCCCTCCTTAGGGCATCGCGTGCGCTGATCAGCCTTTTCTCCCATAGCATCAGAGTCAACCAGAGTGTCGCCGCTCTCTTACTAGACTACTCTAGTCGTAGCGTAACTGTCTTACTCTATAGCTCTTAATGTCCAACTACAAGCTATAGAACAGGGGTGTCAAACTCAGATACAGAGTGGGCCAAAATTAAAAACTGAACAGAGCCGTGGGCCAAGTTTGAACAAACTAAACTTTTAAAGGGGAATTCTACCCATTTTCAAAATTTTCCTGCACCCGCTAGGGTCCATTTGGTTCACATTTGTACCCTCTCAGGAAAACATGGGTCTGAAAGAAAAATCATTAACATGGTGAAATACATCTTGGTGATGTCATCAGATGTATTTCACCATGTTAATGATTTTTTCAGACTTCCATTTTTAGGAAATACAGAATTGGGGGAACTTTTTTTATCATGTCCACACAACATCTCTAAGCTATATTAATGACATATTAAAATGTTGAAAATGGGTGGTCTTTCCCTTTAATTTCATAATGTCTCAAGGGCCAAATGAAATTACACGGCGGGCCAAATTTTATTTGGCCCGCGGGCCAGAGTTTGACACCCATGCTATAGAAGTACCATTTACCATTTGATATTGTTCCTTGCTGTTCTTATTATCTCCTGCCTTTCTCTAAACAAGACAAACAGGATGGATTGAACTACATTCCGCTCACTTGTTTACACCTACAAACTCATTGCTGTCACAATAAATGTACATTCTTACTGTAGTTGTATTTGCTTTTTCATTTGTCTTTGTTTAAGATTTGCTTAAATTGCAACAGCAGAGAGGTCATGACATGTGTGGAAAACGTGTGGAAAATATCCTCAAAGCAGAATGCTTGCATCACTCCACATTTTTTACATGCAGGGCTCTATAATGTAATGAAATTAAAGCAGACACCACACACACTGAATGTCCTTTTCCTATGGTTTCATTTCATCTATCTATTGCATGTCCATGAGAAGTAAACCCATGTTATAAGGACATTCTTTGTGTGCTGGCTACTGCTTCATTTTTATGACGTCGTGAAAAGTTGCCCAAGAGCCATCGCTTGGCTGCTCTGATATCCTTCCATATTGTTTTGACATTTAAAATGTCCTGGAGTGACTCCATCCTTTAAGCGTCCTCATTAGCCAAACTTGGGCTTCGTCTCGTATCAGCACAGTGAAGAAAGACTGATGTTTTCCGCTGTTGGAATTTGACTATGGTGGTGGTGAGGGTTCTGTTCTATTCTATTTCCCAGAGGCAATGCAAGACATATTGCAGAAACAAAAATCTATGCAGTCACACAGCGACTGTGTCTTTGTGGAGCTTTACTGTTTGTGTCCTGAAAAATACATTCCAGTCGGCAGCAGCAGAGCCGAGCAGAGCGCTGGATTCCTTCTTGACACAACAGCGCTGCTTCACCTCAGCTTTCTACAGACAGCAGGGTTTTCACAATGCATCCTCATTGTCTGCACGGATCTGTACACACCGAAAAAACGGATTCTTCACTGAGACTTTCTTTTTTTTTGTTCCAGAAAGAACGAGAACTGCAATCGGTAGAGTGCCAACTTGCGCATTGCGCACAAGTAAGGTCATGGCCTATTTGTGTGCGAGCAGAGATACAAATGGAACCGCTAGGGTCCATTTGGTTCACATTTATACCCTCTCAGTTTATACCCTCTCAGGGTTAAAAATGGGTCTGAAAGAAAAACCATTAACATGGTGAAATACATCTTGGTGACCTCCATTTTTAGGAAATACAGAATTGGGGGAACTTTTTCATGTCCACACAACATCTCTAAGGTATATTAATGACATATTAAAATGTTGAAAATAGGTGGTCTTCCCCTTTAATTTTATAATGTCTCAAGGGCCAAAATAAATTACACGGCGGGCCAAATTTGGTCCGCGGGCCAGAGTTTCCTGGAGATAATAACCAAGGCCATTTAAAGACCAGTAAACCGTACATTCTTGTCTAAGATAGCTGATCTTCAAGCTTTAGAGGCAAAGTGCACCTACAAAACAAAATCATTTGAGGAAACAATTTCAGGTTCTCCAAAGAACTTTGAATGTGGGCATGGATGGGAGGTTCTCTTGAACCATATGAGGAAAATGAATCAATAAATCAATAAATAGAATGGTATAGTAGTTGATGGTTTTTTGAACCATCAACTACCTTTAAAAAAACATAAGAACCAGCATTTTTCTATGCGCATGAGGGGCGTTAAAATTGCATATTGAATAACCGCTATCCAAAACTACAGTGGTAAGCACTTGAGATTGTCACTGTTAACACTTGGCACCATGGTGGTACCACTGCCCTGGAATGGTAACACTTTTCACACTTCATTTAAAAGGTGTCAATGGTTTATTAACAATGGTTATAAAAGTATGCCTCTGTCTGTCTATTACGAACCGCTAACCAAGTAGTAGGACATGTAAATGTGTTTTTAACCTGTTAATCTCCTGGTGAAAGCATGGAACTTTGTGTTACCACATTTCTAGAGTCACCACTGACAATCTCAAGTGCTGCTTACCACTGTATTTGGTATGGGTCTGCAGTAGCAAGTGGTACAAATTATCCACAGCCCTCCCCAGTGGAGGGTTATTTGCCTTGTTGTCTGTATTTGGGGACTCCTCATTTAAAAATGCGAGCTCACTCAGCCATAGCTGTGGATAGAAAAAAAAAGGAGATTGTGATCTGGAGAGTTCATCTACCCTCTCTCTCTCTCTCTCTCTCTCTCTCTCTCTCTCTCTCTCTCTCTCTCTCTCTCTCTCTCTCTCTCTTGTTTTGCTGTTTACAAGTCACTGTTGCATGCATTTCGCATACACAGGCCTACGAGGGCATGTCAAACGCTATAGAATTCATAAGTAATTCATTGCGTTATTTATTTGCAGAGCTCATATCCAGAGCTCAGGGATGCAGAATAATGCCGCTACAACAACGATCGCAAACAGAATTAAACGCTATACAAATGCAGCAGTAGGTACATCAGAACAGCCTGCAGAGGCCAAATAATGTAATAAAAGAATCATAAACATGAGTGGACACCGCGCATAACAAATCTTTTCTTCCGAAAGGAAAAGAGTAAACACTGAATTCAACATGATTGATTACATTTTACTGTCAACTTTACAGTCAAACTGAAACACTGTGCATTCACGTGATAAACGATGCAGCATGGTTGAAGTGTGCTTATAGCCTGTAAACCCAATACATGCAAGGCTGAGCAATGTCTTAGTGACTTGCCATGCATTGGCAGTTGGCACTTGCCAAAACCAGCCCAGTACAACTGAATTCACTGCCTTCCACCCATACCATTTTGGTTACAGGACTTTTAAGCATCAAGTAAAGGGTCAAGCAAAGCATCAATAATAACATCAGTTGTTGAAGTTGCAACCGACACGCAGCATGCATAAAGCTAAAGGTCTGACTCAGAGAGTTTTCTGTTTTCAATGATGAAATGCTGTTGGTTTAGTGGTGACACAGCTGTAGTTAGTTAGTAGCAGTAGTAGTGTTTCAATTCATTTTAAATATAAGCACTTTAATTTGTAGTGTCTTTGAAAAGTGGGTTATGTGCATGCCATCATGTTTGGTGGGGCAGTCAGGGCATTTTCCACTTAAAACAAAAATAACAAACAAAACAAAATAGGCCACCTAACTGAGTGTAGTATAATGTTATAGTTTGGGGTTTCACCTGACACCAATAATGCTAATGCTGTCTAGTGGGTGTCAAACTCTGGCCCGTGGGCCAAATTTGGCCTGCCATGTAATTTCAGTTGGCCCTTGAGACATTATCAAATTAAAGGGGAACATTTTAATATAAATATAAAATATATGTCATTAATATACCTTAGAGATGTTGTGTGGACATGATAAAAAAAAGTTCCCCCAATTCTGTAATTCCTAGAAATGGAGGTCTGAAAAAAATCATTAACATGGTGAAATACATCTGATGACATCATCAAGATGTATTTCACCACGATTTTTCTTTCAGACCCATTTTTCCTGAGAGGGTACACATGGAGAGGGTCACATTTGTACCCTCTCAGGAAAATTTAGAAAATGGGTGGAATTCCGCTTTAAAAGGTTAGTTTGTTCAAACTTGGCCAGCGGCTTTGTTCAGTTTTAAATTTTGCCCAACTCTGAGTCTCTGAGTTTGACACCCCTGACCTAACTGAGTGTTGTATAATGTTGTAGTTTGAGATTTCACCTGACAACAATAATGCTAATGCCGTCTAGTGCATTAGCCAGGATATTGTGCATTCTCTGAGAAGAACGAAAGGTGCACCTTCTCTCTAATGCATTTCTAATTATATTTAGCTTGACACTAAAAAGGCATTTTGTTCACCATGATTAAACCATGGTGAATGTGGAGAAATGCCACTACCTGTTTTCTTTTATGTTTTTTTTCCCCCCATCATCCTGTGTGTTGTGTATATTTAAAGGAGAGTAAAGTGTTGTACCACTTATTCATAGTTCGGGTTTTCAGTGATTAGGTGACTATACTATGAATAGGCCTGTAGGATAAGGTTCAATCTAATGTTTTTGATTGATTGACACATTTTTTGTTGACAAAAATGCAAAGGGACATGTATTTGTACACGTGTGTGTGTGTGTGTGTGTGTGTGTGTGTGTGTGTGTGTGTGTGTGTCTGTGTGTGTGTGTGTGTGTGTGTGTGTGTGTGTGTGTGTGTGTGTGTGTGTGTGTGTGTGTGTGTGTGTGTGTGTGTGTACGCGTGCGTAAACTGAGTGACACATGTTGACGGGCAGCAAAAAAAAAAAAAAAAATCAATAATGAATACATTCATACAAAAGCCAATGTAGCAGACCAGTGATTTTCAAAGTGGGGTCTGGGGAAGCCTGCAGGGGTCCCTGAGGGCTAGGTTCCAGTGGGGTGGGGGGCAATGCCCCCCTAAATACCCAGTCTGCCCCCCCAAACACAATGCCATGCAAAACCCCCCAAGATATTTAAAATTAAAGTGCTTATATTTAAAATGATGTGAAACATTACTACTGCAACTAACTACAGCTGTCTCACCACTAAACCAACTGCATTTCATCATTGAAAACAGAAAACTCTCTGAGTCAGACCTTTAGCCAGTGTTGGGAAAGTTCTCTTTTTTCCTGAAATAGTTCAGTTCATAGTTCCTACACTTAAAAACGAACTAGTTCCGTTCATAGTTCATTGCTGAACTTTTAGAACTAAAGTTCATGGTTCCAAAAAAAGAACTATATAGTTCTTTTTCGTTCTTTTTTCCCCTCCCTCTTTTTTTTGTTCAAAATGGTTGCAGCCCATAGCCATATACAACTGAAGATGTCCTTAGTTGATTTGTGAAGATTTTATTATGAAGGCGCTCAGTTCAGTCCAGCCCTGTGCATCTCTGTGTGCTGAAAATAGAGCAGAAAATATCAGCAGAAATAGAGATCAACAAGCTCAAAGTGCGTCACTGAGTTTGTAGATCTGCTCTATTTTCAGCTCATTCTAGTCTCACTCTTGAACAGGGCTCAATGCTTAGCATTTTTCCAAGTTGGCTACTATTTTACAATATCAATTTATTAACATAGCCAGGTCGACTGAAAGCCCCAGTGATTCAGCTGTCTCGAAAGGTGGGGGCGTGGCACATGGTTTATGGCTGAACCACTGCTGAACCAAAAGTGAAAGTGAACGTGTGAGTGTTAACACACTACTGACATGGTGGGGAGACAATATATAGCAGAACAATGCATTTTGGAGTGATGTATATAGGTGAACTTGCATTTGACCCATTAGCCCCATTATAAGCTTATTTTGGGATAGGGGAAACAGCCATTAAGGAGCGTTTTCACAAAACAGCACCTGGACCACTTTTTTCTAAATAAATAACTACAAATAAAGATAAAAAAAAGTTTTGGGGTGAAATTCTCCTTTAAGCAAATGAGCCCGGGCCGTCGCGGCTATTGTTTCGGTCGGGTATCCCAACTCTATACAATAGCCCATATTGTTATATTAATAACAATGTGAAACCTTGAGGGCGCCTCTGCTTGTAGTAGGCTAATTGTAGCCTACCGGTAAATAAAACTGAAAACGATCCGACGGCAAATCAGGCAATGATGATAAGAATACACAAGTGTTGTGCGTCCGAGCGCGCATGTGGTGCGTTTATGATTAAACACGTGCGTGAGGCAAAAGGTTGCTGCGCAGACAGTATATGATTTAAATACACGCATAGCGCAGGAAGATTATTACCAACATGAACAGCATTAGTAGCTCATTCAACGTGTTGGAGAGAAGCGTCCTCCCTTGGTGCTGTGTGTGAGCTGTCTGATGCTGTGCGCTGCTGACAGAGCAGAGGGAGGGGCGGGGCGGTGGGCAAGGAGAACAGATCTTCAAGCTAAGGATGCCTCGAGCCTCAACACGTTGTTAGCTTGTATATCTGCTCTATTTTAGCGAACAACACCGCCGTACTACAGTAATATAAATACTCGCACCGGTGCTATGAACATTTTAGTCACAAATGCGAGCCTGTCGAGCCCCGCTCTCGAACAAAATCGAACGCAAGAAAAGTGACGTTCACTCACGCCAGAAATGAACGAGTTCACACCGCCGTTCTTCAAGCAGATACAGGGGCCGTTCCGTTCAAGTTCCTTAAAAATATGAACGGTTCAAAGAACTTTCGTTCTTTGAACGCGTTCGGGTACAACTCTGCCTTTAGCTTTATGCATGACTAAAAGAAGGTTTGTATTTGCAACTTCAACAACAACTGATGTTATTATTGATGCTTATACTTGCCGAATACAAGTCCTGTAACTGAAAATGGTATGGGTGCGGCTTCATCGCCTGCGGCGCGAAGCGACACGGGCGATGAAGCCGCCCACATACCATTTTCTCTTGCACCTCCAACATGTTCTCTCCCCCCCCCCCCCCCCCAATGGGGCATGTTATATCCGTCCCTGCCCGAAAACAAGAATATATTACCACACACACACACACACACACACACACACACACACACACACACACACACACACACACACACACACACACACACACACACACACACACACACATACACACGGCAAGTGTCCTACAAAAGTATAGTGATAATAATCTACAAGAGACATGCTCGCAACCCGTTGCAGATTGTAAATCAGATTTACTATTATTAAATGCCATTAAAAGTACCGGTCCTTAATCATTTAAAGGGAATGTTATTTTGGATGTAACATTAATCACCCATCGATATTGTGATGTAGATTGGATATTAGTGGTGGATATTGGATGCAATCTCACAATAGATATGTACCACAATTAAGGCTGTTCAAAATATCGAGCTGATTAATCTTATTCAATTTTTTAACACATTTAAAATACTCTGACTCAGAGTACAACCCAGTGAGCATTTTTTCATTGAAAGAAATGGCTACAGTTTTACAAAGACACATAGCTGTGTGTCTCCCAGTAACCAGAGCCATAGACTACAGCTGGAGGAATCTACAAGAATTGCATATTTGTCACCACGAATTGCATATTTGTCACCTATATACAGTATATAAATGTTTAAAAGGAACCCTGCATATGAGACAAATATGGATAAATACATTATAATTGCCCTCTATAACTAGAATTGAATATTTAAAACGCATAGAATAAGCTCTTTGGTTTAACAATAGTTAGTGTTTTTATCCAATGGGGGCGCCATTTTTACTTGTCCTGTCACTTCGGTCTGCATTCATAGTTATCAGCTGTCGTCATGACTCTGTGGGAACGCCCCCTGATTTACTTCCGTAGGGCAGAAAACCACGTGATCTAGCATAGACTTCCAGTCTGCAACCCGCCAGAAGCATTTCACAGCTCTCCAAAAAGGATTACAAAACTACTTTGCCGCAATGCCAGACAGTTGTTGTGCGATCAGGTGTTCTAATCGACGAGGAGATGGCTCCGGAGCATTATTTTATAGGATCCCAGCAGAATCGGAGAGGAGAAAGAAGTGGTTGTCTGCTATCAAACGTGCCCCTGTCGCAGGTGAAGGGAAGGAGTGGGTACCGTCCCAGTACACTCGTCTTTGCAGTGCACATTTCATCAAAGGTGACGTTATAACGTAAATATTTATTTTTCTAGCTAAATCTTCTTCTGATAGAAAAGTTACAGTGTAGCACTGCTAACAGTAGTGCCAGCTAGCAAGCTAATCACAATGCTTGCTACTGCTACCCAGCTAACTTAGCCTGCACAACAACAATGTGCTCCATGAAAACTAGATACATATTAACTATGTTGTACCAGGTCAATGTTTTCTGTTACATGGTTAGTTAATGTTAAAATGGATATTTTTCCGTTTGATAAGTTGTTAGCAGTTGTGTTGGGACAGCTTGTCAACTCATACTATGTATCATCATTTCCTTAGGTGCCAAGTCTGATGACCCTTTATCCCCTGACTGGGTGCCATCCATCTTTTCACACACACAAACCACCATGAAGAGGAAGAGGGAGAAAGACATGGAAAGGTAATGTTTAAATATGACCATACTTTCTAAATGGACCGTATGTTTACTTCAGTAGCTAACTGTCATCAAGAGAATAGATTATGTGCTAAAGAAGCACTAATAATATTCCATTTACTTTCCAGTCAGTGAGGGCACATGCTTAGGATAGAGGCTGGTGGTGCTTTGAGATTGGTTAAGATATATGGAAGGTAAAGGGAACTGACAGCATTTCCCTCAGCTGACATTTTGTAATGTAATGGGAATATACTCCCTTATGGTACTGGTACTGAAAAGAACCATCCAGGCCACCTTCTTACTCTTGGCATCCATACTATTTAATGTTATATTTGTATTTGTAGTCATATTGTGCAGACAGTATATTTTAGACAACAGATTTTTACTCCCACAACTAATTGTATCTTGAATGTAACAAAACTTGCATCCTTAAAGGTATGAGCATACAAGTAAAAGAAGGAACAAGAAGTTGGAGGAAGAAAAGAAGAAGGATGCAGTGGATGTTCTCCTACAGTTCTCATCCATGCCTGCTGAGCCCGCTGATCCATCCACTGAGCCTGCACCACCTGTAGAGTCTGAGGATGCTGAACAACAACCACAGTGTGATAACAAACTGTGCCAGGAGAAGTTGAACAGGTTAGAGAAGGAATGCATTGAGCTCAGGAAAGAGAACTACAGACTGAAAGACATTATTAAATCTGGCTCATTTGAGGAATATGCATTTCAAGATGATGATGGAAAGGTGAAAGCAATGACAGGTCTTCCCACATATGCAAAGCTACAGGTAGTTTTAACTTTTGTGTCAACATATCTCATGGGTGGTTCAATCCTCTCTCCATTCCAGCAACTGCTTCTAACTCTAATGAGGTTGAAATCAAATCTTTCCCTTGTGTTGCTTGGCTGTATCTTCAGGGTCTCCATTTCAACTGCCAGCAGAACATTTAGAAACACCATTGACACGTTATATGATAGGTTTGTTCCTGCAATGGTGTTTTGGCCAAACCGTGAAGAGCTTCTCTTGTCAATGCCTATGAAGTTTAGGCGTGTGTTTCACAACTGTGCATCAATAATTGACTGTTTTGAAATTTTTATCGAGAAGCCCAATGACCTAAAAGCAAGAATCCAGGCATGGTCCAGTTATAAGAACCACTACACCATGAAATTTTTAATTGGCATAACACCCCAAGGAACAATTAGTTGGATTTCTAAAGGATGGGGGGGCAGAACATCAGACAAATACCTAACAGAGAGATGTGGATTCTTAGAGAAAATCAACCCAGGGGATGCGATACTAGCAGACAGGGGATTTGATGTGGCAGACTCAGTTGGTCTCTACAATGCCCAGCTTAAGATCCCAGCGTTTACTAAAGGTAAAAAGCAACTGAGTCCTTTGGAGTTAGAGTCAACACGAGGTCTGGCTGCGGTCAGGATTGAAGTGGAGAGAATAATTGGCCGAACTCGCAATCTTTATACAATTCTCCAAAGTACAATTGGAATTCAGATGTGTGAAGCTGAACATCCTGAATGTCCCACACTTTTAGATAAGATAGTCAGCGTGTGTTGTGCACTGACGAATGTGTCTCCATCAATTGTTCCATCAGGCTAGACCACGGGTGGGCAACTTTCATGATAGAGGGCCACTATATTCTATCACACTCCAGACGGCCAGATTGCAGATCTACAAGCTTCAAATGTGACACAGTGCGATGCATTTGAGCTTGTAGATCTGCTATTTGCCATTTTTTCATTAGAATCCTGACATTGTTTCCAAATGCATGTACAGGCTCTTGTTACTTTTTACTTTATAAACTGAAATACAAATGCATTGAACATAACATGTTACTTCTCACAGCTCTGATAGCAATGAATTTGACTGTTATGACAATAACATTTTTATACAAAGCTTTATTATGAAATCTGTCAAATAAAATGATGAAAAATGAACAGTTGGTGTTGTATTTATTCATCCTCTGCTTAGCTAATTCCCATTTACAGCAATGTTCTCTTTATTCTGTTTTCTGTTATTTCGCCTTTGCTTTGCTATTTCACGTTTACAGTCACTGCATTTCCAGACCGAAACTTTGATATGTTTGGTGTCAATCGTTAAACAACTTTTATGAATGTATTGCCTTTTGCAAATTCCAGATTTACACTCAAGTCTGTCTTCGTCATCCAGGACAGGCCCACCACAGTAACAGACACTACCTTCAGTCGGTTTGGTTTGCAGTGATGTTGCTAGAATAGGTGCTGTAAACACCTTTGCTACAAGCTCAGGCACTACACATTTCTGTACAAAAATGTTAACTTTTTCACAGATGGTTTCAAAAAAGTCAGTATCAGGTAGAATTCTCTCTATGTGGATTTCTCCTTCACTGTGTGGTCCTGGTCCCCAGACAGCAAAGTCACCATAGCTTGCACCTGCCAGATGAATCTGGGTCTGTATCTGATAGAAGTACTGATCATCTCGCTTTAATGATAGTCTACCGTTAACCTCTTGGAGACAAAATGTGTTATCCTGTTGGCTTTTCTCCATCAGAGTGCTATTCTGAAGGCTGCTGGGAGCCTTCACCTCCAACACACCTAAGTCATGGCAGTCACATGTTAGTATGCTGTCTGGAGATGCCCCTAACCATGGGTATTGACGGTTGATTATCAGTCCGCTTTTCTCTACTCTGAAGTTGGTGTGGTGTGGCCTCTGTCTCCAGGTGTACTCCTCAATGACTTTGTCCTCGTGTTCAATTCCCCACCTACAAAAAAAAAGTACAAGTAGGTATCAAAGTACAGTAATTGGTTTATCATTTACACAGTTACATTACTATGAAGCAGTAACATGCAGAGCACAGTGCTATGATTTTTTTTTGTTTTTGGCTATGGTTTTCAAAGTGGATGACGAGACACCCTGGGGTGCCGCTATATAGTTTGATAATATTTGGAATTCATCAATATCACTTCACAATGCTTAATAAAACACCCCTGATTTGCACTGTACTCAGGTCCTTTTTCCTCCTACAACAACTCTTCACCAAAAATGGCCGATCTACAACCTCACAACACGTCAGTTGTAGATCGGCTATTTTTGGAACCTTCCCCCCAGAATAGGCATGCTGGGGTTAAAGTGGTAAAACGTCAAGTACAACATACAACGGATAGAAATATGATATATAATATTCTAATAATGAACAGTGTAATTCGGGGGTGCCGTGAATGAATATTTACAGGGTTGCCCCGAGTCGGCACTCCATCAGCACTCTGATGGAGAAAAGCCAACAGTATAACACATTTTGTCTCCAAGAGGTTAACGGTAGACTATCATTAAAGCGAGATGATCAGATACAGACCCAGATTCATCTGGCAGGTGCAAGCTATGGTGACTTTGCTGTCTGGGGACCAGGACCACACAGTGAAGGAGAAATCCACATAGAGAGAATTCTACCTGATACTGACTTTTTTGAAACCATCTGTGAAAAAGTTAACATTTTTGTACAGAAATGTGTAGTGCCTGAGCTTGTAGCAAAGGTGTTTACAGCACCTATTCTAGCAACATCACTGCAAACCAAACCGACTGAAGGTAGTGTCTGTTACTGTGGTGGGCCTGTCCTGGGTAACAAAGACAGACTTGAGTGTAAACTGGAATTTGTAAAAGGCAATACATTCATAAAACGATTGACACCAATCATATCAAATTTTCAATCTGGAAATGCAGTGACTGTAAACGTGAAATAGCTAAGCAAAGGCGACTCGGGGCAACCCTGGATAGATGACCTCTGCAAGGTGGCGCAGTAATTGAACCCATGTAGGTAAATATGGATGTGAATAGCATATACCTGAGGGAGTGTGGAGCGTTTTTTGAGTCCTTGAAGGCTACAGGATAGCAGATCTTCTTCAGCAGGGAGATGGATGGCTTCTCTGGATCTGTGTGGCAGGCTGCTCGAATGTTGGATGCAGTGACCCGTCCAGCCCTCTGGTCAAACCACCTGGGACATTTTGATTGTTTTCTTGTTTCCTCTTCAATCAAATGGCACTACAAATAAAATAAAAATGTGTTAATTGGGTAACATTTATATGTATGTGATTTCGGTACTTGGTTGGGTACTCAGTACTTCCGATATTTGTTACTCTGTACTCATCAATTTGGTTTGGTACCCTCAGTTTGGTACTTTCGGTACTCATCCCTACCTACAGTACACTCACTGTGAGCTGAGCACTGAACACATTCTAAAAACATTGAACTGAAAGACAAGGCTCAGATTGAGCCTAGTCTTTCAGTTTAGCTCGGCTAGTACTGACTCATACCTGTTCTTCTGTGATGGTCAATTCTGTAAACAGCTCATCAATCTTTGCCTGTAACTCGGATGATGGCAGTGACCTGTTGTGGGGCTTGTAAAGCTGGCTTAGGGGAGCAGGAATGTCCAGTTGGATAGTTCTGGGAATGAATTTCTCTGCATAACCAGGGACAACTGACAGAATGGCGCTCTTGACAGGTACCTTCTCAGAGGCTTGGGACTCATGTAGCATTTGGTAGAGTCTTCTACATTCATCTGGGGTTGGACGAGGAAACTTGGCAGGGGGAGGGTCACCCCACCCCTCAGCAGCTCTCTTTCTCTGGGCTTTGGTGAAAGCTATCTTGCTCCCTTCTGCATAAACTGCTGACTTCAGAGCTGCCTTGCTAGGTGCATTCCATTGAGCTAGCTCCTCTGTGCATGCAGTCCCCTTGGCTTTGTTTACACATGAGAGGAGGGAGAACAGTATGGCACCTACATGTGAACACACTTCCCCTAAACCTGCCATACAACTACAGTGGCCAAAGCGCACCAGCCCCTCCTTCTCCACAGCCACCCAGGCTGTCACTGGTGGTAGATTCACACCATAAGAATGGGTGACCTGACATTGGGCAGAATTGAGATTTATGTTAGATGTTAGATTTGTTATCATGACACTGTACAAAATATTGGGACAGTACCTATGTTCTCCACTTTCTTTAACACCTAAACATACCCTTACCCCTAACCATAACCTCACTAAAGCTAATGCTGTGAGGTGGGGAACATAGAGAGGGGAACATAGGTGGACCCCCAAAACATGAATTCTAACTGTCCTAACTAAGCCCAACGTTACGCCACTGACAAGGAACCTGACAGACGTTACTTAACTAACGTTAGCTTGCTAGCTAGCATTTGCACCCAATTCAATTCAATTGTTTTATATTGGCATGAGAAAACATAAATGTTGTTATATTGCCAAAGCAGAAGTGCACACAGACACAGTACAATACAATCAATCAATATAATACAAGCACCCACCTTTGCTTTGACAGTGAAGATTTTCTTGTCCTTCACCTCCCAGATTAAAGCGTGATTTACATGTCCAGCTCGAGCAAAAAGATAACTCTCGGTACTTTTGAAAGCTTTCATTTTTGTCCTGTGTGTATGGAGATGGAGTCTCCACTAGATAGACGTACAGGTCGCCGAAGCAAAAATCTGGCAGGGATGTTGCATCTTTTAATGGCTCAAATAATTCTAGGGGTGCCGTGTACGGGTCACACGTACCCAAAACTTGCAATTTGGCTTCATATCTATTTTTCTGTTCTACAGAAAGATGATCCAAGACGGAATTATCAATTGAAATAGCATTATTATCAGCTCGCGTTGTCTCTTCTATAGTTGACGCCATTGTTGTTGTGGTGTTTTCTGCCCTACGGAAGTAAAGCAGGGGGCGTTCCCGTGACGTCACTGCTAACTATGAATAGTGATGACGTCACAGTAGATCGATCCCACAGTACAACTAATGGAATACATCGCCATTGTCATAACAAACAGAGCAGTGTAAATATATACATCAATGTTTTACGTTGCATTGCTTTTTATAATCATGGGACGTTCCATTAGCTGTACCATAATGCAGATCGACTGTGACGTCATCACTATGAGACCATGTAGGCACAGTAAAAATGGCGGCCCCCATGGGATAAAAACATTAACTATTTTTAAACTAAAGAGCTTTACTGTGGTGACTATAATTCGTATCCTGTGGAGCTGTCAGTAGTCAGTATATCTCCATCAGGCTCAGGTTTGCACAGTTCAGGCCTGAGCCTGAGACGGTGGAGACCTGTGGGCTTGTTTGTTTGTGTTCTTTTTCAGGATGTGAACAGCATAACAGGCAATGCTATGGCTGAAATATGGTGTGCCGATCTGTAGTTTAGCGTCAGTCAGACTGTATTTATACGGGACTCAGTTGCAGTTTTTTTCTTTTTTTATAGAAAAGGTGTTAATATTTTATACTATGGTGACAGCTTTGGAAATTTGGGGCTTGCTTGTGAATGTCACAACATTTGAAAGGAATACGGGGGAAAAGAGACAACAGTTGGGTATTACTATTTATGATCAGCTCTCATGTGAGGGGGAAAAAAAAGGAATAACAAGACTAGTTCCCCTGTGACAAAGCTGCCTTTAACACTCCCCATTTACACTTCTACTAACACCAGATTAGGGTGTTTTACTGTCAAAATCCACCCATTAAACAGACAGTTATATTTTTTTATCATTTCCCTGTGCACGGCTTTTTAAGCCACTTAGAGGAATTTAGACTGCTCTGTAAAACAGGATTCTACCCTCTAATTCTTCGCCACGTCTCAATGTACTGTATATTCCTGTTTGAAATGGAAAACAGTACTAAAAAGTCTATCAAAGGGAACGCAATTTACATTTCCTGAATGCGTTTCCACCGCCGCATTCGTTGTATCTCTCTCTCTCTCTCTCTCTCTCTCTCTCTCTCTCTCTCTCTCTCTCTCTTCTCTCTCTCTCTCTCTCTCTCTCTCTCTCTCTCTCTGTCTCTCTCTCTCTCTGGCGTGTTAGCGAACCCGTTAGCATTGAGATTTTCAATTTGATAAGAGAGAGAGAGAGAGAACGACGGCCATAAACAGCCAAACGATTGTGAATAATCGTCCAAATTATAGTCTTCTCTTATACTTTAAATTATGCTCTATGGCACAAACAGCGCCATATGCGCCGTAAACCCCCCGGCAGGCCGACCGAGCGACAAGCCCGCGGCGCGTAGCGTCAGCTATGCGTGGTGAGCTTGCAGATCGTCAGTAGAGCTTGTAAATTGCCTCGACGGCGAGGAGGCCTCATCCAGGCTGCTGCCTCCCCTCTGTGCCGCCACAAGTGCGGCTGACAGCAGGCATGGCTGTCTTTTGTTAGTAAATGAGAGTTTAACCCATTGTGCCCTGACTGGATTCTAGTTTCTGACATGAGATTCTATTTTTTCTGATGCTACATTCTAGTTTTTGACATGAGATTCTACAACGTACTTTCTGACATTAGATTCTAGTTTACGGCTCAAGATTCTATTTTCTGACAGTAGATGCTAGATTCTGACACTAAATTCTAGTTTCTGATAGTAGATGCTAGTTTTTGACACTAGATCCTATATTCTTACACTATATTCTAGTTAATGAGACTAAAGTCTAGTTTCTGATGCTACATTCTAATTTCTGACATTATATACTAGTTTTCCTGTTAAAAAAAAAAAAAAAAAAAGCTACGCTTCTGTGTAGAATTATCTATGTTTGGCTGTGAATGTTCTAGGATCCCCCATAAGCAAAGACGTGAGTTAAAAATGTTTGATTCTGAAATAATATATTCAAAGACTTGAGTGCCACATTTTCATGATTTTTTTTCAAAAATAGCAGAACTACAAGCTCATAGCGCGCCACTCGGTGGCGGGCTATGAGCTTGTAGGTCTGCTATTTTTCAATAGGTAAAATAATGTTTAGCACACCAAAATGCATTCAGTACCAAAAAAGGTTTAATATGTCTCACCATGGAGATGGGACGTGGAGTTTGTGTCCCCCCGCTGCGTTTCCCCCATCACTCCCTTCGCCGCGTCACCGACCGCCCTGCACGAAACCTCGCTCACCGCCGACGACAGCAGTCTAGGAAAAAAAATACAGTATTGCATAGGAGGAGGAGGAGAACTCGAGGTGCTTTTTTGTGCAGTGCGGTTTTCCATGAATTGCTTTCCCCCGAATATGCATTATTATGGGACGAAACGGCAGGATTCCCAGCTACACGTTGCATGTGTGTGAATAAATCTCCATTATGATGCTCACACACGGTGAAGGTCGTTTTTTATCTCGAATTTTTTTCCCCCCAACGAGCCACGGGATCCTTGCAATTAATTAAGGTTGAGCGGCGTAGCGATGGCGGCCTTTGTCTGTCTGTCTGTCTGTCCCATTGTGTAGTTTGAGTAACATAGAGGGTACTTGACTATGCCCAATGAGCACAGATTAAAAAAAAATGTCTAAAAAAAAGGCCTAAAAGTGAAAGTTTTTCAGAGGTCTAATCTTAGACGTTTTAGGGGTTGATTAATCTAATCAAAGTCTATCTTAGATTAGGTGTTGATTAGACGTCTAACAATGTCTAATCTAAAAACTTTCAATTTTTGACATTTTTCAGACACATGTGGGCAGTGGATGCCTACCTCTGGGTCCCATAGTTGAGTAAGATGTATTGTATATTTGCGCTCTTATGTTCCAAGCTGTGTCGTCAATAAACGCAAATAAAACGACAGGCTTTAAGTGGCCTGTTCCAGCACACATCCTTCATAACACATGCAAGGCTAAAATAGCAAGAGTTTTATTGCATTAGTGAGCAGGGACGGATCTAGGCATGGACATGGGAGGGCAATGCCCCCCAAATGCCCAGACTGCCCCACCAAGCATGATGGCATGCAAAACAACCCAAGATATTTCAAGCGCTTATATTGAAAATGATTTGGAACACTTCTACTGCTACTATACTAACTACAGCTGTGGCACCACTAAACCAACAGCATTTCACCATTGAAAACAGAAAACTCTCTGAGTCAGACCTTTAGCTTTATGCATGCTGCCTGTCTGTTGCAACTTCAACAACAACTGATGTTATTATTGATGCTTAGTTGACTAATAAAAGTCCTGTAACTGAAAATGGTATGGGTGTGGCTTCATCGCCCGTGGCGCGATGAAGCCGCCCCCCTACCATTTTCTCCTGCCCCCTCAATTGGGAGAGTTTACATCAGCCCCTGTTACTGAGGGAAAATAAATAAATATGAAAAAGAAAGAAAACGTGTGGAGTCGGGGGTGAGGTTGTGAGATGAAGAACAATACAGTGAACTGCAGTGACATTGTCACCCGAAGTTAGTTTGTCTCGCAGTGACTTCAAAGCTCCTCACAATGGAAGCCATCTGATTAAGTGAAAGGCATATCAGATGAGCGGCTGTCATGCGTTTCTTTGAACCGGCTGATGAAAGGTTTTATGCAGCGTTGCATTTTCTTTGATGGCTTCCATAAAGGATGATTACACACACGTCAAGGTCAATCAGGAATATCCATAACTTATAATGACTGCCTTAAGTCCACAAAGTGCACGACATAATGATTCGCAACGATAACGAGGCAGCATATATTATTAAAGTGTTATTCGAGCAAAACTCTATAAGTCTCGGAGCACAGGGGTCCCTGAATATCGCCGGCGGACCTCAGCCATGTCACTCTGACCATCAAATAAAGAAGTGTGTGTAGCGAGGCTCTACCGACCATAAATAAACCTGATCATACCCATTGCCCATGTATGGTCACTGGGCATATTGGACAATGGAAAAGGACTTGAAGGGGTGTTGCTCAGATCGACAGTGTGATGTATAGGCACATGCATGCGTGACACACACACACACACACACACACACACAAACCATGGGGGAAAATGTTCCTCTCTCTCTCTCTCTCTCTCTCTCTCTCTCTCTCTCTCTCTCTCTCTCTCTCTCTCTCTCTCTCTCTCTCTCTCTCTCTCTCTCTCTCTCTCTCTCTCTCTCTCTCTCTCTCTCTCTCTCTCTCTCTCTCTCTCTCTCTCAAAGACCAAAACCAGAGTGCATGGCTGCACACATGTTCGTGCTTTAATTTGACATAACCACGATCGCACCAGACAAGCTGATGTCAGAAGGAAGAGATTAGCCCACAACATATATGGAAGTCTAGACTTTATTACTTGGGCTTAAATTGAGAAAATAAAATCAAATACAATCATGAAAACTCTGCCCCGTGGGCCAAATTTGGCCCGCCGTGTAATTTTATTTGGCCCTTGAGACATTATGAAATTAAAGGGGAAGACCACCCATTTTCAACATTTTAATATGTCATTAATATACCTTAGAGATGTTGTGTGGACATGATAAAAAATAGTTCCCCCAATTCTGTATTTCCTAAAAATGGAGGTCTGAAAAAATCATTAACATGGTAAAATACATCTGATGATATCATCAAGATGTATTTCACCATGTTAATTATTTTTCTTTCAGACCCATTTTTCCTGAGAGGGTACAAATGTGAACCAACAAACCCCGGGTACAAATGTGAACCAAACAAAACAAATGGGTACAAAACAAACGGGTACAAATGTGAACCAAATGGACCCTAGCGGATCCATTTGGTTCACATTTGTACCCTCTCAGGAAAATTTTGAAAATGGGTGGAATTCCCCTTTAAAAGTTTAGTTCGTTCAAACTTGGCCTGTGGCTTTGTTCAGTTTTAAATTTTGCCCCACTCTGTATCCGAGTTTTACACCCCTGGTCTAATCTCTCTTAGCGACCCGGTGTGGGGTTGGAGTTGAGGTGAGAGGAAGGACATAACAGACATATTGTAAAAAAAAGCGGTAATACTCAATGACCTTTGGAGGTGTCATTTGTCATCACACACAAACATTTCCCTATCACAGGGGTTTTCAACCGCTGTTCCGGGGACCACCAGTGGACCTTAAGAGAGTTACAGATGATCCCCAGGCTAAAAGATGGAAAGCCGGTTAACCAGGTGTAACTTTTTTGAGACCGTAAACATGAAATCAAATGGACAGAGTTAAACTATTCATCATCTGCATTAGCCCAAGTCTACACAACTAGAGAATGTAGATCAGTGGTTTTCAACCGGTGGTCCGGGGACCACCAGTGGTCCTTGAGAGGGTTCCAGGTGGTCCCCAGGCAAAATGATGGAAAGTTGGTTAACCAGATGTAACTCTTGAGAGTGTAAAAATGAAACCAAATGGACCCTTAAGGGTCCATTTGGTTTCATTTTCACACTCTCAAGAGTTAAAATATCCATCATCTGAGTTTAGACTTCATTTAATAATGAAGTCTACACTGTTTTGTTTGCCCTGAATTGTGAACAAAACCAAAATAATTATTTAGTTTTTGGTCTTTGGGGTGAAAATGTAATCAAATGGTGGTCCGTGGCTCGAATGCTGAATAAATGGCGGTCCCTCGAGTCAAAAAGGTTGAAAACCCCTGATGTAGAGGATTAATGGTCGTTTTGTTTTGCCTGTTTCGTTTCCAAAATCCATCCTGGAATTGTGGACAAAAGCAAAAGAAGTTTAGTTTAGTTTGGTGGTCCGTGGCTCAAATTCTGAATACATGATGGACCCTGGTAAATTGTGGAAGATCTAAACAGCAGAGGTCAGACTGTAGGTATAACATACCACATTGTTCCTCATGAGGAGATGCATAATATGAGGTTTCTGTCTGTATTAGGTCAAAGAGGGCACAAGTTGTAGGCTGTGTGTTGAACCTAGCCGTAGGGACCCCTGCATGCTTCCCCAGACCCCACTTTGAAAATCACTGGTCTGCTACATTGGGTATTGCATGGATGTATTCATTATTGATTTTAATTTTTTTGCTCCGTTTCTGCTACCCAGTTTAACATGTGTATCACGCACATGTACAAATACATGTGACTTTGCATTTTTGTCAATAACAAATATCAATCAATCAAAAACATTAAATTGAACCTTATCCTACAGGCCTATTCATAGTTTGGTCACCTCACCGCAGAAAAAGTGTGTGTGTGTGTGTGTGTGTGTGTGTGTGTGTGTGTGTGTGTGTGTGTGTGTGTGTGTGTGTGTGTGTGTGTGTGTGTGTGCGCGTGTGCGTGCATGCGTGCACATGTGCATGTCTGTTCACTAAACTTTTTTTCTGCAAATTTCTTCAAGGTCAACTTGCAATATATCCTCATGGATTGAGGATGTCTGGTGTGTAGCCTGTGTGTGTGTGTGTGTGTGTGTGTGTGTGTGTGTGTGTGTGTGTGTGTGTGTGTGTGTGTGTGTGTGTGTGTGTGTGTGTGTGTGTGTGTGTGTGTGTGTGTCCAGGCTCTGGCTGTCTGGTCACAGCTGTCCAGAGGGACTCTTCTCCCTCTCACGCAGCCAGGCAGTGTTGCCAACCGCCAAAATACAAAATGCACTAGTGGCACTCCCAAAATGCACTAGTGGCACTCCCAATGCGCTAGAGCAGTGGGTTTTCAACCATTATCATAGCAGGGCGCACTATTTATTCTGCATTTTAGCCACGTATAGGACCACAGTTTGGTGTTGAGTTTAGGCTTTCAGCCCAATTTGGGAGAAATAACTGACAAAATGTTGGTCAAAATAGCAATTCTTCTACATTTTCTAAATGTGTAGATTCTTGAAAATTAGTTAATTCAGATGTTTAAATATGATTTAACTCTTGAGAGCGTAAAATGAAAAGGGTCCGTTTGGTTTCGTGAAATGAAACCAAACGGACTCTTTCGGGTCCGTTTGGTTTCATTTCATGATCTCAAGAGTTACAGATCTATAAGCCGGGTCCATTTTGTTACCAATGGTGCTTTCTAGGAAGGAAGGAGGACCAATTCCGCCCCAACTCACCAGCAAAAAAAGCACCAGATTTTCCACCAGGAGTTTTTCACTAATTTTGGCGCTAGGGGGGTCTGTAAAAAAAGCTTAAAGATGGAGTGAGTTTTTTCTACCCTAAAACATGATCATTGGGTATTAATGTTATATGAAAAGTAAGATTTTTTTCCCCAAAAATTGGAAAAAAATACAAAAATCACGGCACCCCCTCTTTAATACAGCGACAAGTCCGCCAAGTTGGCAACACTGCAGACAGGCTAACACTCCCTCCCTCCCTACCACCACCACCAGCATACAGTCACAGCTTGAATCCATTTCATTATCGGACAGACTCAAGGCAGGGACAGGCTGTCAGCCCAGGGTCCCTGATCGGACCCGGGGAGAGAGAGAGAGAGAGAGAGAAGCTGCGGTGTCAACGAGGGCTGAGCCCACGGACGCCATGCGGGTCACGGTTTAAGTAGAGTTGGACTATGTGACTGATCCTCTGATCCTCCTGTGTGGGGAGACGGATTGCGAATCGCAGCTCCACCACAGCGCTGCCCTTTAGACTATTTTGTCCTGTCTAGATTGTAGTTTCAGACACTAGATTGTAGTTTCAGACACTACATTCTAGTTCCTGATGCTACATTCTAGAACGTAGAACACTACATTCTAGTTTTGACATTACATTTCTGATGCTAGACTGACTAGTTGCAGGCACTAGATTCTAGTTTCTGATGTTTGATTCTAGCTCCCGGCACTACATACTGGTTTCCAAAGCTAGATTAGATATTTTTGGCATGCAGATTCTACTTTCTGTCTCTAGATTCTAGTTTCCAGCACTTCTGTTTAGTTTTTCAATGATAGATTTTAGTTTCTGACACTAGATTCTAGTTTTTCCGGAGAAAAAGAAATCTAAGTTCCTGTGTCAGTGATGCTTAACATATATCATCATAATGACCACTAGAATTATCTATATTTGGCTGTGGACCCCCATCTGAAAACACGTTCTAGGGAAGGAACCATTTGCACTAAAAATCTTTGCGGCTGAGTTAGAATCAACCCATTCTGGGTTGTTTTGAACTCATCCAAAGGATTGCTCCTGCACGTACCACGCGTTGGTTAATTTAACACGGCAAGATGGGTAGATGGCTGTAACCCAGCAAGTGAGTTGGAATATTCTACTGGATTTCTGGGTTATCTAAACTATACTCTGGGTTGAATGCAAACCACGTAACCCAGCAGGTGACTTGGGATATTCTGCTCCATTCTGGGTTAATTTAACTATATTCTGAGTTGAATGCAAACCATATATATTCTACCCAATCCTGGGTCAAATTAAATTAAAGGGGTATTCCACTTTCAAAAAAGCTTTTGGTCATTTTATGGTCTACTCAGTCTCATGCAAACACACCAGACAGTTTTTAAGTTACTCCTTTCAGTATTTAGATATTTGATGTTCATTTTAGCGCCTCCAGCTCCTTCCCATAGAAACCCATTATAACTTAAAACTCCATTTTAACCATGACAGATTATTTGAAAACGACCTTTTTTCTGGTGACTGATATTGTCCTCGGAATACATGAGATTCCGGAGGCGGCTACATTTTCCAAAACAATATTTTAAAAATAAATAAAAACTGCAAATTAAATTCTACGGCCCTCTCACATATTTCGAGGACAATATCAGTCACCAGAAAAAAGATTGTTGTTTTCGAATAATCTGTCATGGTTAAAATGGAGTTTTAAGTTATAATGGGTTTCTATGGGAAGGAGCTGGAGGTGCTAAAATGAACATCAAATATCTAAATACTGAAAGGAGTAACTTATGAACTGTCTGGTGTGTTCACATGAGGCTGAGTAGACCTTAAAATGACGAAAGGTTTTTTGAAAGTGGAAAACCCCTTTAACTGTACCTCTGATTAAATTCAATCCATATTGTATACTCAACCCAAATGTGGTTCACATCATGTACCATTCTGGGTGTCACATTGAAACAACTCTAGCCACAACAAGTTTGTTAATTTACTGTTAAATGATTTAACTACAAACCTAAAACAAAATACATGATTTGGTCATGTAAAGAATAATGCAATTAACAAACCATACTGCATTCAATAATGGATTTAATAATAAAATGGCTTAAGATTTTTTTTCAGTGGGTGAAATCTTTCACATTACACAATCTTTGCATGGGTGAATTTTAAGTAACAAGCCTATTTAATAGATATATAAAAACACTTAATGTAAACAATTGGATAAAATCTCCAAAGAACTGTAAACAATTGGCCTCCGATCAAAACCAACCAGGGCACACAGGTATCGATGTGCATCTTGTGAACAAGCCTCATGCAGAATTTAAACATTAAACAGCAGCAAGCCTGAAAATGTAGCACCAACCACAAAGGCAAACTGGCTCGGTGTAACAATTCAAACCAAAGCGCGTGTGTGTGTGTGTGTGTGTGTGTGTGTGTGTGTGTGTGTGTGTGTGTGTGTGTGTGTGTGTGTGTGTGTGTGTGTGTGTGTGTGTGTGTGTGTGTGTGTGTGTGTGTGTGTGTGTGTGACAGATGTCTACTTGCAAGCCAGAATTCTAGTGTTCATGAACTCAACCATTCTGTTGGCCTCCGGTAGTGGAATTCCGTAGACTGTGCTCTGTAGGAATTCCCACACGTGGCGACACTTTTTGGGGTACTCTGTCAAAGATGTAAAAGGCCTTGAAGCAAACGTCAATGGCTTGAAAAAGTTTCTCCTGCTCCAAAGCCTGTCCATCTATAATGACAAAGACCTGAGATGGTTGCTCAGGGTGGTTGCCCAATGTCAGGACGTAGGGTTCAGGTCGGGACTTCCTGGCCTCATTGAGGTACTCCACCATGTTGGTTCCAGGCTGAAAAACATAAAGAAAAAAGAAAAGCATGTGTAAGGAACCAAGTACAGAATTAACACACATACACAATACTTACAAATACAACACATACAATGGAGAAAATAATTATTTGATCCCCTGATGATTTTGTAAGTTTTCATGATTAGAAAGAAATGAGCATTCTGTCATTTTTATGGTACTTTTATTTAAACATAGACGTGTTATTCGTGATTCGTGTTAGAGCTGGAGAAATAAGTATTTGATCCTTCAGCACAACCTGACTTAGTAGTTGGTGGTGACCAACTACAAGAACGCCTGACTTCCGTGCTTGCCAACAAGGGTTTCTCCACCAAGTACTAAGTCTGGTTGTGCTTAGGAATCAAATACTTATTGCACCAGCTCTAAAGCAAATTAATTTATAACATTTAAATATTTTCTTATGGACATTTTTGTTCATATTCTGTCTTTGTTTAAATAAAAGTGCCATAAAATGACAGCGTGCTCATTTCTTTCCAATCATGAAAACGTACAAAATCATCAAGGGATCAAATAATTATTTTCTCCACTGTACATGTTAACATGCTAAAGTAAAATGGAAAGATGTGCCGGCTGTACTTACGGGCTGATGGTGTATGAAGGCCTCCTTGCAACTGCTGAATAGCGAGACCACCAATAGCATCTGCAGGAAGACATGGGTATCAATACAAGGTTCAACGACATATCCTTATTTTGTCATCCTTTGTGTCATGCAAGGGCCAACAAGGCTCTAAAGGTGTTAGTTTATAGTTTAGTTATTTGGCCAGAAACTGGTTTGAGTGGTTCTAAACCTTAGACATTACACAATCTTCCCTTAACGTGACAGTGTGTTAAATTGGAAAAGCACTAAGGGTCCATTTCAGGGGTGCCCACACTTTTTTGACTTGAGAGCTACTTTCAAAATGACCGGCTCAACAAGATCTACACATCAAAAACGCTATTATTCCATTACTGAAAATCCATTTCGAGGCCCCTAGAAAGTTTGAGCTTTGAAATAGTGGTGATGGTGTTACTTACTGTTAGTGTTTAAGAATAATGCGCTTAAAATGAAAAATAGAGGGAGAGAATTGGAAGGTTTTCTTGTATATGCTACTACTAAAGTTTGAGAACAGAATTTGGGGTTTGAGTTGACAGTTTGTAATGTTGAATTTTGTCTCTTGCACCCAAAAGAACTCACGCTTTTGTCCACAACTGGGAAAGAGAACTGGCGAAACATTGGTCAAAATAACAATTATTCTCCATTTTGTAATTGCTAGGACTCTTGAGTGTAACTCTTGAGTGTAAAATGAAACCAAATGGACCCTTGCGGGTCCATTTGGTTTCGTTTTAACGCTCTTAAGAGTTACAGATCTAATGGGACTGCCATGATCTACCTGCATGGTCTGTGTGATCTACTGGTAGGTCTACCTTTTGGGCACCCCTGGTCTATTTAGACCCCACTAAAGGAACACAGACTCCCTGGAAACTTTGAGAAACACTGGTCTAGAGAAGGCCGTAGGAGAAATGGCCCACTAAACATGTGCATATTACATTTTGGGAAAACATTAAACACATTGTTTGAACTGCCTTTTAATTGTCTGTTTAGTAATGACCTGGTATGAACGCAGCTGCTGTTAGAACCGGATCATCTGGTAGTGCTGCTTGGCTTCTCACCCTGGCCGCTGACCTCAGCTTCTTCCCAAGGTTTCTCAACCTTTCCTCCAGGAACCCAGTGGCTGGATGTTTCTTCCGTGCGGCGGTGTACCATATGTTCTGCCAAGAAATCAAAATGCTTGATGAATAGAGACAGTGTGGCTTTCTGTAGTTCTGTCTGTCACCAGAAAAGGCCATATTGACCCTGCTTCGAGGGCATGCCAGCAGTAGAAATCACACAGAACAATAGCTTTTCTGAAAGGAGTGAGCTATATTGTGTCTGTTAGATGTTTTACCATTTTAAGCTCAATATACTGTATGCTTCTGAACGGTTACTGTTCATTTATTCATTTGAGCCAAGGACCACCATTTGATGACACTTTAGCCCCACAGACCCCCAAAACTAAAGATTTATTTTGTTTTTGTCCACAAAACCAAGCTGGATTTCAGAAACAAAACAGTCCAACATACAGATCAAAATGACCATTAATCTTCTACATTCTCTAGTTGTGTAGACTTTGGCTAATTCACATGATGAATATTTTAACTCTTGAGTGTGGAAATGAAATGGTTCATGTTTATACACACATTGTTCATGTTTACACTCTCAAAGAATTACATCTGGTTAACCAACTTTCCATCATTTAGCCTGGGGACCACCTGGAACCCTGTCAAGGACCACTGGTGGTCCCCAGATCACTGGTTGAAAACCACTGATCTAAAGTCACAGAGTATTTGTCGGCAATTTCGTTTTTAGATCTTCACTTTTGACGGAATTGCTTTTAATAGCTACAAGTGGACACCACAACGTCAGGTAATTATTCATGCTTAGCAACAAGTGCAGATTTAAAGCGTTTCTCTTTACCTTCTTCTGCGCAGTTCGCTGCTATCTGTTGGCTCAAGTTACAAAAGTAGCCATTTGTTTACCAACTCTCTGCCATTTAGCTGGAGACCACCTAGAATTCCCTCGACTAGTCCAAAAAAAAAAAGAGTGGTTCCTCGTCCGCGGACCACTTTTGATAATCATAAACCAGTGACATAAAGTCACAAACGCAGCGTCTCTGCTTTCCTCTCTCCTGTTTTCCTCTCGTGTGTGTGTGTGTGTGTGTGTGTGTGTGTGTGTGTGTGTGTGTGTGTGTGTGTGTGTGTGTGTGTGTGTGTGTGTGTGTGTGTGTGTGTGGTGTGTGTGTGGGGACCGTTCTGTTCCGTTCACTCTGTTCCATCAGAGTAAAAGAGTTGCGACATTGAGGCGCCATAAACTGAGCGCTCAAGCGCTGTTCATGCAGCCCTAAAGGGACAAACTGGAGTTGGAAATGTATTGTTTTCGACTAGGGCGGCGCAGATAAGAGTTGTTTTATGAATGTTTTCAACATGTCACCGGTAACAGGCTGTTGCCTGGGTCCAGCTACTTCAGGTCCAGGACTTGTCCCTATTGGTTGTCCCCTTTCTCTATTCATGTCTAAGTAGAAGAGCCGCCATTAGACCGGCCCGATGTCATGGACTGAGTTGTCGCAACTCTATGGCTCTGTGGCTATGGCTCTGTGTTGCATGCAGCAGTGTGGTGATACACTACGCCGTACGACGGCATGTGACCGAGAAACATTCTCCACAACTGTAAGAAATTAATGAATGCGAACCGAAGTATTTCGGTTCATTAGCGCGTATCTACAAACTGTTATACTCACCAATTGAAGCCTGACACAGAACCCGCCAGAGCCATAGAGTTACATTCAACCAGGGCTAACAACAACTTAAGCTAACGTTGCTGCAGTGCAACAATGAATGAATGAATGAGGCTGGGCAAGATAGATAGCTAGCTGGACACGGGTGGTAATTTGATAGTTAGTAACCATGAATTAGATACAAAGCAAGTAAGCACAAACCTTTATTTATCTGCTGTCGGTTGATGGGTGCTGCTCAAAAAGGTGCTGCTGCTCTGTTGCTCTGTTGCTCTGCTGCTGGCCGTTTGAACGTGAAGTTTGAACAGTGAAGGGAAGTGACGTGTAGGAAGGCAACCCAGGTGGTAAGTTAGCAGTCATTCAAACTGGTTGACTCCCTCAATGGGTTGCTTAAACCAATTCATTATGGGCTGTGGTTACCCAGAACTTAATTAAAGGAACCCATGTGGCAAGTTAGCAGTCATTCGACTGGTTGACTCCCTCAATGGGTTGCTTAAACCAACACTTTATGGGCTGTGGTTACCCAGAACTTAGTTAAAGGACCCATGTGGAGAGTTAGTAATCATTCGACTGGATCACTCCCTCAATGGGTTGCTTAAAGCAACCCATTATGAGCTATGGTTAATCTATTATGAGTTATGGTTATCACAAGATGAGTCAGCAATAACTAATTATGGGTTAACCTCTTCACGACCCAGGGTCTGAGTAGATTTTCTAACCCAGGGTTTTTCTCTGTGTGAGCTAAAAATGTTTGCTTCTGAAATAATATATTCACAGATTTGTGCCACATTTTGATGTTTTGTTTTTTTTTAATATCAAGCTAAAAAAAATATCAGATCTACAAGCTCATAGCGCGCCACTCGGTGGCGCGCTATGAGCTTGTAGATCTGATATTTTTCAATAGCTAAAGTATAACATAACGTTTAGAACACCAAAACGGGATAACAGTACAGCATGGGTTAGCGGTGACGCCGGACGGCCGTCGGGGGCGAACAGAGGCAATTTTCGACTTCAAAATATTGCTTCAACATCTCGGAATCCTTTTGACCCCTTTATTCATCACGTATAGATGACCTTTCTTCTCTGCTGACAATTTCCCCCCTCGACACTCGTGTCCATCATAATACAGCCACTTATCTGGAGTCGGGTCATGGGGGCAACGGCAGAGATTCCTAGCCTGCAACAGCTTCCTTCTGGAGGGGGGGGGGGGGGGGGGGGGGGGGTAGTCTCCAGGGGTGTAGTGGAGGGGGGACGCGGGGGGAACGGCGTCCCTCCACTTCTCACATCTAAAATATTTCTGGGGCAAAAGTAGGCCCATGGCTTTTTGTCTTGTGATTTACTTTTATGGATACAATTAGGCATTGTAAACAATCTTTCTCAATATGCTATACTTGTTTCACTATAGCGTGTCTGTGTGTGTTGTGCAGGTGCACGCAAATGCGCATGCAAATTCAAGTGTGCATGCGCATGTCTTAAAGGGGAATTACACTCATTTTTAATATTTTACTATGTCATTAATATACTTTAGACTTTAGAGTGTGTGGACATGATAAAAGAGCTCCATTCTGTGTTTCCTAGAAATGGAGGTCTGAAAAAAAAATCATTAGCATGGTGAAACACATCTTGATGACATCATCACGATATGTTTCACCATGTTAATGAGTTTCCTTTTTTCGGAGAGTGTACATGATGTACATGAGTGTCCCCCCACTTCAAAAGTCCCACTACAACACTGGGGACGAGGATTGAGGCCAGAAGACATCATCCTTACTAAATGCAGGATTGGTTTTAATTGCAATATAACAATATAACATTCAGGGGTTGACATTAAGGTCTCCGAGGCACTTGCCCATCGGGCAAGTGCAAGTCAGGTTCTACTTGCCCTCAGGTCATGGTCACTTGCCCCCCAGGTTCCAGGTGGTCCCCAGCTAAGTTGGTTAACCAGATGTAACTCTTGAGAACGTAAAAATGAAACCAAATGGACCCTTGCGGGTCCATTTGGTTTCATTTTTACACTCTCAAGAGTTAAAATTCATCACCTTAATTAGCCCAGGTCTACACAACTAGAGAATATAGAAGATTAATGGTCATTTTGATTTGTATGTTAATTTGCCTGTTTTGTTTCCCAAATCCAGCCTGGAATTGTGGACAGCTAGAAAGCAGGGAAAGACACAGAAGCAGAGTGCAATGACTGCCTTCAAGACAAATTTATCTTGTGTTGTGTTATAGTGCACTATGTTGCACACTTGCCCGATCGGGCAACCAGGTAGCAGTCTTCACTTGCCCCACCATTTTTTTTTACTTGCCCCGGCAAGCAGGCAAGTGCTAGCGTCAAGCCCTTAACATTATGCCATAATGTTATATTACGATTAAAACAAATCCTGCTGGGTATTGTGGTAAAGAAGTAGGGGTGTGCTGAAATGTCGTGATCACGATAATATCGCATACTTCCGAGGAAAAGGAAAAACATGTAGCAGTGCGTCCACAACAGGGATAACTCCGGGAGGAAAAACGGGTCGCAGAACTAAAATGTTAAATTACTTCTATAGATGTTTCACTCCCCCAAAACAAACACAAGATAAAAACAAAAAGCCTGTCATGAGAATCAGTTGAGATAACTAAAAGCAAAGATTAATATTGATGATATACATTACATTAGTAAGTTCTGATTTTTGCCTTTTATTTTTTATTTTTCAGCTGCAGTTACAGTATCATGATAGATTGTTTCCATATATCAATATATTGACATATGGCAAATATCAGAATATATCAAATATTGTGATATGTTCATTATCGATTGCCTAACATTGCCACCTGTATCGTGACGTATCAATATCGGAAGATATTGGAAGTGCACTTCGTTTGGCAGGTGTGAATACTCATTCGGATTAATGCAGATTAAACAACCCATTCTACTTCGCTTTGATTCCAATCACACCCGTCTTCACACCTGGCGATTCAGTGCAGGTGTGAAGGCAATCTGAATCAGATACGGAATACAGAACCAAACTGTGTGAATGAACGAGGAGCAAAAGCAGCTAGAGATGGGGAGGGCATTATTCTACGCAGTGCAAAGATAAATGGTAAATGGAGCATTTATATAGCGCCTTTATCCAAGGCACTTTACAAAGATGTCCCGTTAGGGCCATTACTATGGATAGACACGGTCAAAATGAGCACAGTATAATTCCTCCCCACAAGGCTTTGTTAACATTTATTTGCAGTTGATATTTTGTTAGGGGAAAAATGCTTCTTTGGCCATTTCTCTGGTACATTGGATATTGTATGAATGTATTCATTATTGAGTTTAATTTTTGTTTCACGTCTCTGCCACACACACACACACACACACACACACACACACACACACACACACACACACACACACACACACACACACACACACACACACACACACACACACACACACACACACACACACACACAATTTTTCTTTTATTAGGCAATTAAGCATCAATAATAACATCAGTTGTTGTTGAATTTGCAACAGACACGCAGCATGCATAAAGCTAAAGGTCTGACTCAGAGAGTTTTCTGTTTTCAATGATGAAATGCTGTTGGTTTAGTGGTGACACTGTAGTTAGTAGCAGTAGTAGTGTTTCAAATCATTTTAAATATAAGCTGCACTTTAACAGACCTCACTGTTGAGGGATAATGATTTGTTATATAACTCTCTTTAGTTAATGTATATTGTAAAGAAATAGGCTGTGTTGTGGTGCAGTGGTTAGCTATGTATGTTTGGGCACCAGCCAGTGGCGTCGATAGGTGGGGAAAGTTAGACAATTTTAGGGGGGCCCAAAGCCCCCCTGGCTTTGGGCCCCCCTAAAAGCTTGCATTAATAAGGTTTTATTTGTATTGATTATTATAAACAATATTTGATCTCAAAGTGCACCAGATTGAAGCATTTTAAAGGGGAATTCCACCCATTTTCAACATTCTAATATGACATTAGTAGTATACCCTAGAGGTGCTGGGTGGACATGATGAAAACGTTTCCCCATTCTTTGTTTCCTAGAAATGGAGGTCTGAAGAAAACCATAACATGGTGAAATGCATCTTGATGACATCATCAAGATGTATTTCATCGTGTTAATGGATTTCTTTAGACGCTACTTTTTTGCTGAGAGCGTACAAATGCAACCAAATGAACCCTAACATACATGTTGTGATATATATATATATATATATATATATATATATATATATATATATATATATATATAATATATATATATATATATATATATATATATATATATATATATATATATATATATATATATATATATATATATATATATATATATGCTTCCATCAATTCAGCTTCAGTGCCGCTCAGTTTGAATGGTCCATTATAATGATATGACTCCATATGACTCATGCACAGCACAGCATGTCCAGGTCCTATACGACATCACATCACATCACATCACATCACATCACATCACATCACATCACATCACATCACATCACATCACATCACATCACATCACGACTACAATTATATTACATTCACTCGGATAACATGGGATTGTGTGTGATTAGTTTTTATTATTATTATTATTATTATTATTATTATCCCCAAATCCTCTGAATGATTATGTCGCAGGGATGCAATACAATTTGACTCGACAAATATGATGTGAGTTTCCGTAAATGCCCTTAAATTGAAATGTTTATTGCGCGGGCCTGTCTCTGTGGTGCCACAAATTATTGTCGTACCATCAGACACTTGAACTTCGGGGCCCGTGGGCAAGTTGTTGATGGGATGTTAATCCAGTCTCGCCGCTAGCCTGAGCAGTGATTCATTGCTCAGAATTACTTGCGTATTCACTGTGTGCTCGCTAGCAGGGCTGCATGGCGCGACGCGTGTGAGTATAATTTGCCCTCCGTTTGATTGTTTTATTAGTCGCTCTGCAGAAAACATTGTGAACAACCCGAGACATTTAGCCTCTGCAAATAGAATCAAATGAATCGACCGGGTTCCAGTGTTGCCAACTTGGCGCATTTATCGCTATATTTTTTGACCAAAAATTTAACCAGTTATCTGTCCTAAATTAGTCCAAGAGACTAAACTCAAAACATCAAATGGTGGCTAAATGCAGAATAAATAGTGGGTCCTGGAAAATGCACTAGGTCTAGCGCATTCTGGTGCATTTTGGATTTTTGCAGTCGGCAACACTGCTGGGTTGGCAACACTGCCGGGTTCTCAACTCAGGGTGCGGGGACCCCCAGGGGGTCCTTCGATTAGCCTGTAACTCTGAAGGTGTCTCCCCATTGGGAGATAACGTACCGGTATAAAGGTGGATATGCAGGCTGGTCCTGTGGGAACCAACACGTGGGGCATCGATGGCGAGGACGCTCCGCACTAACATGTGTGGACGTCCTGAAGAAGGTATGTGGGAGCTGAAAGCTCTTCGGAGCTGTCCGGGTGTATGGAGAACCGGGAGGACTGGAGACTCCGATGGAAGCTGGTCTGAGGAAGACCAAAAGAGAGAGAGGGAGAGATAATGGTTTGATGCAGGGGTTTTCAACCTTTTTCATCCCAGGGCCCACCATTTATTCAACATTTGAGCCACGGACCACCAATTGAGGATATTTTCAGACCCACTGAACCCAAAATTAAAGATTTCTTTTGCTTCTGTCCATGACCATTAATCCCCGAGTTGGGTAGATTTGGACTAATTCACATGATGAATATTTTAACTCTTGAGAGTGTAAAAATGAAACCAAATGGACCCGCAAGGGTCCATTTGGTTTCATTTTTACGTTCTCAAGAGTTACATCTGGTTAACCAACTTAGCTGGGGACCACCTGGAACCCTCTCAGGGACCACTGGTGGTCCCCGGACCACCTGTTGAAAACCCCTGGTTTGATGGGTGCAACTACAGTACATACAGTATATCAAATCAATACGAAGATGCAACTGGGAACATTTTTGTTGGGTTCCACTACCACCAAGGCTGACCATCTTGATCAAAGTGTAATGATGCAAGCATCTTGAAAGATATTTAATCTTTTATCTAGGGCCGTTGAATGATTAAAAATCAGATTAGTCACAGCTTCAAAATGAATGATTAATCACCATTCCAACTGTATCCAAAATATGTCATGTTTTCCTGTACCAGATTTGAACAAGAAATATAATCTGGGGAGAAAAAAAAAAAAAAAAAAAAAAGGTCTGTTTATCTTTTAAATATTTTTCAAAATAGGTGATCTACAAGCCCCAAATACTTGTAGATACAGAGACACACAGCTATGACTTCATAAAACCATGCTCTACTGATTTTTTTTTCCAAAAATGCTCAGTGGGTTGAGTCAGTGTGGACAAGAACATTTTAATCAACAAAATCAATTTAATCCCATTAACTCATTATTTTCAACAGTCCTTTTCCTTTTATCTCAAACCAAATGCGATGAAGTCGCCCGCATACCATTTTCTCTTGCCCCCCCAAATGGGACATGTTACATCTGCCCCTGAATAAATTGAGTGTGAGTTGCATGGTGTTGGTTTCTAGTGCAGTCTGTCTATTCCTGCGGCTGATCCCTCCTGTGTTTGTGATTGTTATATCTACCGTAACTGGCAAAATGTGCCTCCACATCGCATGAAATGAAACAAAACCTGGCATATGGGAAGTTCCTTCCTTCCTCACACCTCATTGTGGCCAAAAAACAAGTTAAATTGGAAGTTAAAACTGTGTGAAATTCATAAAAATCAGTTGTGCATGCTACTGCGTTGCAACTGCACCACAATGTAAAAATGCATGGCTACATAGATTTAAAAAAAGAGAAATCAGGCCTCAGTCTGAAGTGAGTGGTGCCACAGCGCCCCCTGTTGGTGCCCTAAACATAGGGACATACAGAGGGATGGACGGGCATAGGGACGGATGTATTGACAATATTGTTCCTTAGAGTGGTCGCAGCACTCAAAAATTAAATAAAAATCCTCCTCACGCATTTATTTTGACACCAAACTTGATAAAACAGCATTTTTTTCATGCCCCACACAGACAGCCAACGTGATTGTTGTTTCACTGTAAGCAGTACTATAAACATATCTCGTACAAATTCACAGATGTGAGCGTTTTGCCACTGCTAGAAAGATCCTCCATGTATTTCTCATTAGTCCTCTCCTGCTTTTGCTGTTTCTCAACCCATCTCTTACAGGGGCGGATCTAGGCATGGGCAGGGGCAGGGGCAGCCTGGGCTGCCCCTGCCCCTGCCCATGCCTAGATCCACACATGATGGCATGCAAAAAAACAAAAAAAACAAAACAAAAAAACAAGATATTTCAAATTCAAATATTTCAAATGATTTGAAACACTACTATTGCTACTAACTAACTACAGCTGTGTCACCACTAAACCAAGAGCATTTCATCTTTGAAAACAGAAAACTCTTTGAGTCAGACCTTTAGCTTTATGCATGCTGCGTGTCTGTTGCAACTTCAACAACAACTGATGTTATTATTGGTGCTTTACTTGCCAAATATAAGTCCTGTAACCGAAACGGTATGGGTGCAGCTTCAGCCCGTGGCGCGAAGCGACACGGGCTGAAGCCGACCCCACACCATTTTCTCCAGCCAACCCCCTCAATTGGGAAATGTTACATCCACTCCTGGCCTCATTCTCCTTCAAACTGCATTTCATTTAATTTTTTTCTGGTACCCGACAGAGAGACAGCTCTTTGACCTCCCCACCTGTCTCATCACATCCTTCAGCGGTCCACCAATAAGATAACATCTTCATAAATATGCATTGTGGTGTCCACAGTCCTCTCTCTCTCAGCCACAAACACTAAAGGACCCCCCTCTGGAGAGACAGACACACTCACAGCTCGGGGGTCACACTGCTTTTAATTGGCTAGATAATTAGTTTGCACTGAAATTCTAAACTGATATAATGAGATTTCCAAAAGCAGAAGATGATGAGGGGGAACAATGAAGTGCGTTTTCATTTGGCCCCTCCGTAGTACTACTGCTCTCCAACAAACTGGAATAGCCGAGTCACAGATCCTAATGATGACAGCCAGGACTCGCAGCACTTTGCTTAATTTTCAATATATATGCATGATCATATGTGTGCTCTTTTTTAATATTGTCATTTTGCTCAGTAGCTACATGAAAGGGAGGCTACCAATTAGAATCACTGTCACCACGAGCGGCTGCGACGCACGCGACCACGTCAGCATTAACATAAAACATATTATCACACACGGGTCAGATGCGTGTTGTTTGTTGCACTGCAACGCACTGGAGTGTGTGGAGCGAAATCTGTAATCTGATTACTTGCATAAAAGCTAGGTCAGTGGTTTTCAACATTTTTCACACCAGGGCCCACTATGTATTCAAAATTTCAGCCACGGTTTCAGCCTCGATGACATTTTAGCCCCACAGACTAAACTAATGATTTATATTGCTTTTGTCCAGAATTCCAGGCTGGATTTTGGAGAATACAACAGCCAAACAATAGATCAAAATGGCTATTAATCTTCTACATTCTCTAGTTGTGTAGACTTGGGATAATTCACATGGTGCCGTGCACCAAGCACACACAATGATTAAGATGCTATATAAGGGAATGATAAGCGCTGTCCGAGGTCTCTGCTGCTCGATTCAGATGAGAACCTGTCCTTTGTGCAGTGAAGCCGAGCTCCAACTTAATGACAAATAAATGTAACCATCTTTTATAATTGAACGACTTTGTCCTCCTGTTTCTGTTTCTTGATACGCAACACCGGTCACATGTTTCATGTACTCGCGTAAGCCCATGGAGTTCTATGCACTATGTGAAATATTCATGAAACTACTCGTCTTTGCATTGACTTTGTATGGTATGTACTGTAATTGTGCAGCTTTAACCCTCCAAATCTGTTAGAATCCCCGAGTAGAATAATATGAAACTTAGTGATTGCATTATGTATTGTGTTGTCCTAGATTGTTGAGGCGGCTTAATTGATTCTGGGATTTGCGTTGAGCTCTAAATCCTCTGTCTAAATGCTAACAATTAGACTATAAAAAATTACTTTCCTAAAGTTATTCCAAGCAAATTAGCTAACACAAGGCATACAAAGCGTTCCCTGTGAAGATATGCTGTAAGTTCCCTGTTGATTTATTGCTCACAACAGCGCATGCATGCATTGCTTGAATGTGAAAGTAGATGAAAGCCTCAGAACCGGGGATAAAATAAATAATAATAATAGAGAAAAAAAAAGTCTTCAAATAACTTAGTTCATAATGGGTTTTAAATTGCCTATATCATACAGTTCCCTGTATTATTTTAAAATACACATACTCTTCCCCTCGTTGAATTAATTACTAATGTATCCTCTTGGCAATAATAGAACCTTTGTAATGCAAAACATCATCAAAATACTGTAATATGCACAGAAATCCAGATCCAAACATCCCCTCCTATTCCTCTTTAATGCATGAAAATGTCATTCTCAACCTGGTTTTAGCTTTGCACCGTCACACTTTACCAAACAAGGCAACACGAGAGCTTGTAGATTGTCTATTTCCACAGTAAATCAAGCTGTTAATGATGTCAATAATGCATTTCAATTAGTTCAGTTGTTAAAGGACCGCTTCACCACTTTTCAACGTATCTTCATACAATAGGTCAGGGGTCGGCAACCCAAGATGTTGAAAGAGCCATTTTCGACCCACAATTAAATTCAATATCTGTCTGGAGCCGCATTTTATTATTATTTTTTTCCTGAGAGTGTGCAAATGTGAACCAAATGGACCCTGGCGGGCCCATTTGGTTCCATTTGCACACTCTCAGAAAAAAAGGTCCTCAAAGAAAAATCATTGACATGGTGAAACACAACCTTTCTTCAGAAATGGAGTTTCTAAAAAAAATAAAGGAGTTTTACAGAACTCCATTTCTAGTCCACACAACATCTCTAAGGTATATTATGACATAGTAAACTGAGTAAACCTTTGAAAATGGGTGGTTCAGACTGAAAGCTCCACCTCTGACCAACTGCTGGGCTTTTTTGACATGGCCAGGTGCTACTTTAACTGGCAACTGTCAGACAGCGCAACGCGTTTTGGGTGACTGAATGTTCATATTATTTTGGTGCGGATCACCACAGTGTGTGTATGTAATAATGCTACAGCCACTGAGCCACTAGGGCTGTGTTCTGGAGCCGCATGCGGCTCCTGAGCCGCAGGTTGCTGACCCCTGCAATAGGTCATCACGAATGTACATAATAAAATACCAGTATTTTTTAATACTCAGCAGGGGTCTCACAGGAGGTCTGTGGGCAGTTCAGAAACTTCTTCCAATGACATCATCATTCTGCAGATTTTTTTTTAACAACAATGTGTTTTTGGAAAAAAAAAATATATATTTTTTTATTATCGGGAGAGGGGTGGCTTTTCAGGAATAGAAAGCCTTTAGTTTCTATTAGCTTGGATTCCACCATTGATGATGTCATTGGAAGAATTTTCTGAACTGTCCACAGCCCTCCTGTGAGACACAGACTGACTAGAAAAACAAAAATAGTGGTATTTTATCAAGTGCAATTTGTACATTAGTAATGACCTATTATATGAAGATATGTTGAAAATTGGTGAAGTGGTTCCTTAAATACTGTATAATAGAATAATTTGTATTTTTATTTCATACTGCAGTATTATTTGAACTTACATAATGTCCTTAAATGCTCCAATCAGAAGCCAGCGCTCTGGTCACGTGAGCGGTCACATATGTCACAACACTTTTATTAGGACTTTTATTAGGCATGTAAAGCATCAATAATAACATCAGTTGTTGTTGAAGTTGCAACAGACACGCAGCATGCATAAAGCTAAAGGTCTGACTCAGAGAGTTTTCTGTTTTCAATGATGAAATGCTGTTGGTTTAGTGGTGACACAGCTGTAGTTAGTTACTGTAGTATCAGTAGTAGTGTTTCACATCATTTTAAATATAAGCTATATATTTTATATATTTTTCATATTTATATAAATATTAATTTGAAATATCATTGAAATCTGGGTTGTTTTGTCAGGGAATTTGGGGGGGGGCATAATAATAACAATAATCTTTATTGTCCCGAAGGATATTTGTCTTCACAGTCTGTTCAAACTCCAACATTGAACAATACAAAGCACAGGACACCAAGACAATACAGAAAACATGAGGTCCCCACAGACAAAACCATCCCATCATACATGAACACCGTATACAGATCACCCTATCGGCGGGGCAGTTTAAAGCATGCCTAGATCCGCCCCTGGTGGGGAGAAACACCGCCTGGATGCAAAGATGAGGCTAGAAAATTCTCCATAAAAATTGTATTCAAGAATGGTGTATATATAGTATATGGAAAGATGCACTCTCCATGCACTCAAATACGAATAACTTCCATCAGACAGCGCTGGCTGTCCTGTCAGCTGGGTGAATGTCCTCCTGCGCTGTTCACAACGTTGCCAGGATGAATGCCATACCACAGCATGTGCCACCGTAACACAGTGTACGCATTTCATGAATACAGCAGCCAGCCAGCCGCTCGGTCGCTGCAGCTGGAGATGCTCCTATTGCTTCCAGTATACCTGCACCAGCGGCGCGCAGGGGCGAATCTAGGCATGGGGGGGATGCCCCCCTAAATGCCCAGTCTGCCCCCTCTGCCCCACCAATCATGATGGCATGCAAAACAACCCCCGATATTTCAGATTAAAGTGCCTATATTTAAAATGATTTGAAACACTACTACTGCTACTAACTAACTTCAGCTGTGGCACCACTAAACCAACAGCATTTCATCATTGAAAACAGAAAACTCTGAGTCAGACCTTTAGCTCTATGCTCTATGTGTTATGTATGCACCTGTTGCAACTTCAACAACAACCGATGTTATTATGGATGCTTACTTGATTAATGGGCCCCATACCATTTTCCCCTGCACCCCCTCCCCCAACCCTCCCAATCGGAAAATGTTACATCCGCCCCTGGCGGCGCATGCCCTCATAGTAACCCGATGTACTTTATATTTCTCTGCATTCAACTCCTATCCCGCGTGAGAACGTCTATGCACCCTTGTTCCCTATAGAGTGAGTGTATTGAATGTGTAGTACAAGTATGGTACTGCACTCTCAACTTCATATACAATGCAGTAGCCTACATACAGTACTGTGCAGTACAGGCTCTGCACAGGGCCCTGTTCTCCCCTTGGATCTCCATGACATGATCAGAACGCTGTTCCGCAGTGTTGTAGTGGGACTTTTAGAAGCGGGGGAACGCCTCTTAAAGGGAAATTCTACCCATTTTATTATTTTTTTTTGGAAATGGATCCGCAAGGGTCCATTTGGTTTCATTTTACACTGTATCCATAGGGTCCATTTGGTTACCAATGGTCCTTTCTAGGAAGGAAGGAGGACTCTATCATATAAGGAAAAAATGGTGAAAAACGAGGGTTTTATCTCTGGCTCCTGTCAACCGATTCCGCCCCAACTCAACCCAAAAAAGCACTAGATTTCCAGGAGTTTTGCACTAATTTTGGCACTAGGGGGGTCTGGAAAAAAGCTAAATAAAGTGACAAATGTCCCAAGTTGGCAACATTGATTGTCACATGCTAAACACCTTATCCCTAACTCCTTTCCTTTTTTAAATATTTTGAAAAATCTTTTGGAAGAGTTCAACATGTCAATCTATTCCCTGTTGTGAGCTTGTAAACTGGCCATTTTAACTATTGAAAAACATATTTTTAAAAAACACAACTGTAGTTTAAAAAAGGCAAAGAAGTTAAGGGATAAGGGGTTTAGTGGTGGCGGAAATCTAGGCCCCAGAGTCTTAGGCACCATTTATACTGGCAGCTGAATCCAGGCTGAATTTCAAGATTGAAATCTGATTGGTCTAACAGGTCACATGACTAATTTAAACGAATCAGATTCCAAGCTGCATGTGGCTCAGATTTGATTCAGGCTGGATTTGGCTGCCAGTGTAAACTAGGCAGCGCTTTTGAAGTTAAGCGTTTTTTTGTTTGTTTTGTTTTGTTTTGTTTTGTTTTGTTTTTGTTTTTGCGTGACTCAACTTATGAAATGTGTTCCTGACGTTCCCTAGGGGAGGGACAAAGACACACACCCACCCCTACCCCCCGAGCCCTCATGAAGAAAATTAACATTCTCCACAGTTCATTGAACTCATTTCAATAATCACAAAACGCAACAAGCTAATCTTCATACAGAAAGACAAGGCCGAGCTGCTTCCTGTTTACTCTGTTATGTCAGGGACGTTTTTTCCATTAGGCAGACTAAGCAGTTGCCTGGGACGCCGGGGCGTCCACCAGACATGCATATAATATGTTCTTCAGTTCATAATTCCATCCCTTGGGGGGGTGCCATTTTACTGTGCCGGTCATAGGTCTGACGTCACAGGAGATTTTCCCTGGAGCCCCCCCTTACCAAATGGACCCTTACGGGAAAATCTTGCCTGGGGAAATTGTTTAGAAACGCAACTGCATTATGTTGTATAGATGTGGCTGCAGAGAAAGTTCTGGAGGAGTACCAGTGTTGTTTTTTTGAGAATATTTTGATTTAGTCTTAGTGTTTTCATATTTAGACATATTTAGTCTTTTAGTCCAATCTAGTCTGCTGACAATTCATATTTTTAGTCTAGTCTTAGTCTTGGTAGTTTAGTGTTACACACAAATACATTGTAGGTTTATATATGTTATACAGATTTCTACGAAACATGCAATGTATAAATATATTCACACATACTTAAAAAGAAAGAAAAAAAGAAGATAAACATGTTTCTTATTTCCATTAGTCTTATAGGTTATGATTTAGTCTTTGACTTAGTCTTTCGAAAATCATTTGTTAGTCTAGTCTTAGTCGACTAAATATCAAAAACCTTAGTCGACTTAGTCTTTAGTCTTAGTCAACAAAAAACAACACTGAGTAGTACAGTTTACAGCAGGGGTTTTCAACAGGTGGTCCGGGGATCACCAGTGGTCCTTGAGAAGGTTCTAGGTGGTCCCCAGACTAAATGATGGAAAGTTAACCAGATGTAACTCTTGAGAATGTGAAAATGAAACCAAATGGAACCTTGCGGGTCCATTGGGTTTCATTTTCACACTCTCAAAAGTTAAACTATTCTCATGTGAATTAGCCCAAGTCTACACAACTAGAGAAGGTAGAAGATTAATATACATTTTGATCTGTATATTTGACTGTTTTTTTTAGTTTTGGGGTCTGTGGGGCTAAAATGTCATCAATTGGTGGTCCGTGGCTCAAATGATGAAGAAATAGTGGGCCCTGGTATGGAAAAGGTTGAAAACCCCTGTTTTACAGTACTGCTGTTACAGTACAGTACAGTTACAGTATTCTACTTTACTGTAGAGCGGTGTACTTCATTCTGTTGGTGCAAAAACGCTCAGTCTCGGTTCATTTGCTAGGGTCTGCCGTGACGGCGCTTTTCCTCCTCAATTGGCAACAGCCCCTTCAAAAGAATTCAAAAGACCCCCCCCCCCTCCTCCCCTCCCCCTTTTGCTGTACATATTTCTTTTGATTTCTTTTCTTTAAAAAAATGTTGGTATCCACTGATTTTTGTAACTCAATTTTCACCCTGTGTGAAGTATATACTGTAATCCTGGGCTTATATTACACACCCTCCTCCGCCAACCAGGTCCACAGTAAAGGGGGACATGGGGAGGCAAACCAGACTTTCTGTCCGACATACAGTGTTGGACAGTAACAAATTTTAGATTACATATTACTGTAATAGTATTACTTTTGCTCCAAAAAGTAAAGTAACGAGATTACACTAGATTACTCTTGTAGATCCAGTCCACATGCTGCATCCTGCGCACAGTTATGTACACTACAAATCGCTTGCTGCTTTATTTTGTATTTTATTTTTAAATACAAATTTCGAAATCTGGTTTTGTTAGTTGCAGGTCTGTGTTGTGATTCAAGGTTAAAATGTTCCCATTGCTTCTCTCTGCTCCTTTTATTTATTGATTTTATTTTTTTTTATCTAAGAAAGACATTTACAATGTCAGATTTTGTTGGCTTTGTTTTCAGGTGCAGTTTGTGGGATTGGAGACTATTATTAAAAAAAATGGATTCAGTTCTAAAAAGAACTTGCTAAACAGATTATGTTGTACATCTCTACTTTTTCAAAGGTGGGAGTTGAGAACTTGGGAAAGTAATAACGTAATGTGTAATATATTACTCTTCGATTCCAGTAAGCTGCAACCGGTGTATACTCGCTCGGTCACACTGCGCTCCTTGCGCCAATAGATGCAATTCTGCGCCTCACGTAGGAAGAAGGATCAACACATTTCAGCGCTGGCAGCAGGCAGGCATGTGCCTGTCAGATTGCCTGCACCTCCCTGTACCGGCGCCTCTCGTTGGAAATGAATGATTACTCGGGCACGTCGGTCGCTTCCCACGTGAAAAGGCCTCGACAACACAACACTCCCACCTCCAACAGGCTGCGTTAACCCTTTACTGTATGTACTGAACGCGTTTTGGTGTTCAACGCATTAGGTTACACTTTAGCTATTGAAAAATATCAGATCTACGAGCTCATATCTCACCACCGAGTGGCACGATATGAGCTGGTAGATCTGATTTTTTTCTTTAATTGTGAAAATGATGCACAAATCTATGTAAGAATATATTCTATTTGACACCTGATTGTAGTTTCTGACTAGTTTATAGTTTCTGATGCTAGATGACAGATTCTGACAGATTCTAGTCTCTCTGAAAAATCTTAACATATTTCATGCCAAGGACCACTAGAATTATCTATATTTGGCTGTGGACCCCCCCCCCCCCCCCCCCCCCCCCCCATCTGAAAACATGTTGTAAGGATCCCCCAGAAGCAACAATTTTAGTTCAAAATATTTGCTCTAGAAAGTATATATATTCAGAAGATTTGCATTACATTTTCAAAAAAAAAATCTAAAATATCAGAGCTACAAGCTCACAGCGCGCCACTCGGTGGCACGCTGAGCTTGTAGGTCTGATATTTTTCAATAGCTTAAGTGTAACATAATGCACACAAAGGGTTAAAGGGGGCCACTGACTGTGATCTGCCGGATTGACGGAGTGTTTCATTTTTTTGCCACTGACTTCTGCCTTCCTTGATACCAGTAACTGATGGAGTATACGAAGTATAGTGGAGAACCCCAGGGGGGTTTGGGTAGCGCTACGACAGGAGATTGGACAACAGTACTGTTGTAGTGGGACATTTAGAAGTGGGGGGACGCCTCTTAAAGGGGATTTCCACACATTTTCATTTTTTTTTCTGAGAGTGTAAAAATGTGAACCAAATGGACCCACTAGGGTCCATTTGGTTCCATTTGGGGCAAGAGAGGTCTGACTCAGAGAGTTTTCTGTTTTCAATGATGAAATGCTGTTGGTTTAGTGGTGACACAGCTGTAGTTAGTTAGTAGCAGTAGTAGTGTTTCAAATCATTTTAAATATAAGCACTTTAATTTGAAACATCTTGGGTTGTTTTGCATGCCATCATGTTTGGGGGGGGTATTTAGACTGGGTATTTAGGGGGGCATTGCCGCCCCATGCCCATGCCTAGATCCGCCCCTCCACTACACCCCTGGACAACAGATTTGCATACATGGATGAACAGACTCGTAAGAAGCATGGCTTTCAACCCCTTCATTTCTCTCACCCCAGGCTTGTGGATCCCCACTGGGTCGCCTCCCACGGCCCTCTCCACGGCCCAGAGACAACAGCTCAGTGTTCAGGAGCTTCAGTGCCAGTGTTGCCAACTGCCAAAATCCAAAATGCACTAGTGGCACTTCCAAAATGCTAGAAGCTTGCCTGGAGGGGAATAGATACAGTAGTATACTAGTTAACTATAACTAACTAAAAACTAAAATAATAAAAAAAAACATTTGAGCTAACTGAAACTAATAAAAACTAAAAATGCATGCAAATGCGATAACTAAACTAAAACTCAGAAAACTAACTAAAACTAACTGAAATTATACCCCCCCAAAAAACATCCTTTTAGTTTTAGTATCCTCCTTTAGTTTTAGCTCTTATAAAGCTTTTAAATCCAAAATGTGTTGGTGACCAGCATGAGGAGGAGATGCTTCTATCACCTGGTTGAGTATCAACCTTTTCCTACTTTGGCACATTTTTAATCCTATATCGGACAACTAAAGCACAGAAGAAAAAAAAAAAAAAAAAAAAAAAAAAAAAAAACTAAAACTATAACTAAACTAAAACTAACTAAAACTAAATATTTTCACCAAAATAAAAACTAAAACTAACTAAAACTAACTGAATTAGCAAATAAAATGTCAAAACTAAAACGAAAAATCCATAACTATAAAAACCCTGGCATATAGCCTTTATCCACAATTTCAGGCTGGATTCCGGAGAAAACAAAACATACACACAGATAAGAGCAAACATCCAGATCAAAATGACCATTGATCTTCTACATTCTCTAGTTGTGTAGACTTGTGTCTCTAGTTGGGCTGATTCACATGATGAATATTTATACTCTCAAAGATTTACATCTGGTTAACCAATTGTCCATCATTTAGCCTGAGGACCATTGGTTGAAAACCACTGTCATATGAGGAGTAATGGTGGGAAATTAGGGTTTTATCTCTGGTGCCTGTCAATCAATTTCGCCCCAACTCAGAACTAAATTTTCCGATAGGAGCTTTTCACAATTTTTGGTGCTATAGCTTAATATAGCGACAAATGCGACACAAGTTTGCAACACGCACACACGCACGCACACACACACACACACTAAAATCCCCTGTTGCTTTGCACTTCAAAATCTGTCTGCCTTCCTCTCTCCATGGCCCTGCAGGTTCCATGCATAAAAGGAAAGTTAGACGATCAATTCACAAAGTAAACCTAGGAGGGGGTTCAAACAGGGGCGGATGTAACATGTCCCATTTGGGGGGGGGGGCAAGAGAACATTTTGGAGGGGCAAGAGAAAATGGTATGGGGGCGGCTTCATCGCCCGTGTCGCTGCGCGCCGGACTTTTATTAGTCAAGTAAAGCATCAATAATAACATCAGTTATTGAAGTTGCACCAGACACGCAGCATGCATAAAGCTAAAGGTCTGACTTGGAGAGTTTTGTTTTCACTGATGAAATGCTGTTGGTTTAGTGGTGACACAGCTGTAGTTAGTTAGTAGCAGTAGCAGTGTGTGTGTGTGTGGAGGGGGGGGGGGGGGGGCAGACTGGGTATTTAGGGGGGCATTGCCCCCCCCCCCCATGCCCATGCCTAGATCCGCCCCTGGTTTCAAAGTTTCTGCTGTAGCCCAGGGCAAGAGCAAGAAAAGCTCAAGGCAAACTTCAGTGAATAGCAAACACTGCAGATTTGCGAGCTTCACAACACCAAACGTCGCCATGCATTTTGAACACATAGATCGGATATTTTTCAGCAGATTTTTTATTATCATAAAAAACATTAACATACCTTAGAGATGTTGTGTGGACATGCTAAAAAAGATCCCCCCATTCTGTGTTTCCTACAAATTGAGTTCTGAAAATTGACATTGACATGGTGAAACAACTTGATGACATCTTAAAGTTCTCTTACATCATGTTAGACAAATTTAACTCAATAGAAACATTTTGTAGGCCAATATATCTAGCATAATGTGGTTTTTGATGTAATAAAGCAGGGGTTTTCAACAGGTGGTCCGGGGACCACCAGTGGTCCTTGAGAGAGTTCCAGGTGGTCCCCAGGCTAAATGATGGAAAGTTGGTTAACCAGATGTAACTCTTGAGAACGTAAAAATGAAACCAAATGGACCCTTGCGGGTCCATTTGGTTTCATTTTTACACTCTCAAGAGTTAAAATATTCGTCATCTGAATTAGCAGCACTTAATTTTGTTATGTTTGCTAAATCCAGCCTGGAATTGTGGACAAAACCAAAAGAAATCTTCCTTGGTGTGCAAATGTAATCAAATAGTGGTCCGTGGCCGTGGTGGTCCGTGGCTCAAATGCTGAATATTTGGTGGTCCCTGGAGTCAAAAAGGTTGAAAACCCCTGTAATAAAGTACATCGTCAAGTAATTAAATCCCTCGCTACACCTGCTAGTACCAGGGCAGGGCGCCTCAGCACGTCGTTTGATAAAACAATTCTACAAACTCAGTTTGCAGAATTTTGCACTTGGTTCTGATCTCAGTCAGTCACTCAGATTCATACGGTGGTTCGACTAGAGCAGTGCTTTTCACACATTTTCATACCAGGGCCCACTATTTATTCATTGTTTATTATTCATTTATTATTCATTTGATGTTGAGTTTAATCTCTCGGACCCAAAAGCAAGTTTTTTGTCTACAATTTAGGAGAAAAACATTGGTCTGGTCAAAATGACAATTATTTGGCCTTTTCTAATTGTGTGGATTATTGAGAATTATGTAATTCAGAAATTAAGTAATTCAAATATAATGTAACTCCGGAGAGTGTAAATTGAAACCAAATGGACCCGTAAGGGTGAATTTGGTTTAATTTTACATTCTCAAGAGCTAAATGTCCATCGTTTAGCTGGGGACCAAGTGGAATCCTCTCAGGGAACACTGGTGGTCCCCGAACCACCTGTTGAAAACACCCTGAACTAGAGGAATAGACCTGGTGAGCAGCAAATTAAACATAATGTGTTTTTCAAGCAATTTGGACAGATGAGCAGTCAGTCAATGTTCCAGAATCAATGTTATAATTACTCTGTTTTCCTTTTCTTTTTCTTTTTTTACAACTTTCAGAACAGAGCAGTCTGAAGACGTAGGCTAAATATATCACATCTAATCTAGTCAACACCATGCACCAGAGTTGCCCACACTTTTTTGACTTGAGAGCTACTTTCAAAATGACCGTCTCAAGATCTACTCATAAAAAAAATCCATTTCAAGACCCCCAAGAAAGTTTAGTTTGAAATAGTGGTGATGGTGTTACTTACTGTTATAGTGTTTGAGAATAATGCACTTATAATGAAAAATGGAAGGGGAGAATTGGAAGGTTTTCCTGTATATGCTACTTCTGAAGTTTGAAAACAGTATTTGGGGTTTGAGTTGACAGTTTGTGATGTTAAGTTTAGTTTCCTGCACCCAAAGCTAATAACTTTCACGTTTTTGTCCACAATTGGGAAAGAGAACTGGGCAACATTTTGGTCAAAATAACAATTATTCTCCATTCTCTAATTGTGTGGACTCTTGAAATTACGTAATTCAGATGTTTAAAAATACTTTAACTCTTGAGAGTGTAAATGAAACCAAACGGACCCGTAAGGGTCAATTTGGTAATGAGCTTTAATTAGATTAGATCTTTATTATCCCAGAGGGAAATTTCTTTTGCTCGGGTCAAATACATCCTCATAAAATAGTGCCCGTGTATTGAAACAGAGTCTGGCGGCTCCGGCCCTCGACTTGTACCATTTTTTTTTTCTAATTTGGCCCGCTGTGTATTTGAGTTTGACATCCCTGACCTGAACCATGAACCGTGGTTGAAAAAAAAAACAACTAAAGTTGCTCTTTAAGTACATTTTGAAGCTATCACTTGTGTAATGTTACCTGAGTAGGTACCAGCATATTCTATTTTTAATTAAGTAGTAGAAGCAAGTACTTTTTTCACTTCACCGGCAGATGCTCCTCTACCTCTAGAAGAAAAATGTTTTGAGCACTGAATGTTGTTTATTTTTATTTAGGTCAAGGTTTATTCCAAACGTGTCCATTAAAAAGGAAGAAAGACGGAGAGAAGCAGCGGCTTGTTAAATTCCGCTGAGGGTTCCCTTTTGACATCCGACTGATTCGCATGCAGGCGTATTTGTGGTGTTTTTTGCATGTCTCTAAAATATTTTCCGTCGGACCAACCTCTTGAAAAGTTATTTCCCATCTTATTATTTAGCGAGTGCCGGGGTTACTGTAAAAGCTGAATGGTGCGTTCTTTCATCTGCAAGTTCACAATCTTGCAATGTGATTAAAAAAAAGCCGTAGAGGAGACAGAAGATCCGGCGTTCAATCATCGTGTCTTCTCCTCGCGATGGTGAGAGGACAGGACAGGACATCACTAGCTGTTGTCAATCAACTAGAGCCCGGAAAGTCAAGCTCAGCCAGGGGCGGATCTAGGCATGGGGGTGGGCAATGCCCCCCTAAATTCCCAGACTGCCCCACCAAACATGATGGCATGCAAAACAATCCAAGATATTTCAAATGAAAGTGCTTATATTTGAAATGATTTGAAACACTACTACTGCTACTAACTAACTACAGCTGTGTCACCACTAAACCAACAGCATTTCATCATTGAAAACAGAAAACTCTGAGTCAGACCTTTAGCTTTATGCATGCTGCGTGTCTGCTGCAACTTCTACAACAACTGATGTTATTATTGATGCTAAATTGCGTAATAAAAGTCCAGTAACAGAAAATGGTATGGGGGCCGCAGCCATACCATTTTCTCTTGCCCCTCCAACATGTTCTCTTGCCCCCACAAATGGGACATGCTACATCCGCCCTGAGCTCAGCTGAAACGTGTCTGACAAGTCATCATTTAGTGTGAGCGTTTGACTGACTAAGATGTGAAATGAAGTGAGGCCTGCGTGCCGAGACTTAACGGACTGGCTGTCTTACTGTAATTACAGTGGTTTTGCTGCAGTCAGTGTCCACACAGAAGACTTTATTTCCCAAAAGGGACACTTTCATTAACTAAGTGACGTTTGAGATGATTTGGCATTAGGTAACCATGTACTACCCGGCTCTAGTTAGCGGCAATACAAGTTTTACTTGGGATCATGGCGACTGTGGTTAAAGTTTCAAGTTTAAAGTGCTGTAGAATTTGTTAGAAACATTAGAAGTTGTTCCCATGTGGCACAAGTTCTGGTCCACGAACTCACATAATGAACGGAATTGACCTGACCGCTAGATCAGGGGTTTTCAACCTTTTTCATACCAGGGCCCACTATTTATTCTGCATATTAGCCACGGAGGACCAGCATTTGATGTTGAGTTTAGTGTCTGGCCCAAAACTAAGGATTTTTAAGTTTGTGTCCACAATTTAGGAGAGATAACTGGCAAAACGTTGGTCAAAATATCAATTCTTCTACATTTTCTAAATGTATAGATTCCTGAAAATTAAGACAATCAGATGTTTAAATATAATTTAACTCCTGAGAGCGTAAAATGTAACGAATACAACACTTTCAAGAGTTAAAAAAAAAAAAAAAAAAAAAAAAAATATATATATATATATATATATATATATATATATATATATATATATATATATATATATATATATATATATATATAACGCTTTCAAGAGATACAGATCTACAAGGCCCAATTTGGTTACAAACTGTCCATCATTTAGCTTGCATGGACCACCTGGAATCCTCTCAGGGACCACTGCTGCACGGAAGCCTTTGCAGGTGAACCAATATAGGGTAAAATAGTACTAGCAAATTAGCATAATTTGTGTGTGTGTGTGTACTGTATGTGGGGGGGGGGGGGGGGGGGGGTGAATGCCGATTGTAAATAAATAAATAAATATTTTCAGCTAAAGCAATTTGAGACAACATTGTACACATTCTTATTTTTCCCGAAGCTAATCCTTGAGTCAGGGAGTATTAGTTAAACCACACGCATTTCATCATTGAAAACAGAAAACTCTCTGAGTCAGACCTTTAGCTTTATGCATGCTGCATGTCTGTTGCAACTTCAACAACAACTGATGTTATTATTGATGCTTTACTTGACTAATAAAAGTCCTGTAACCAAAAATTTAGCCCGTGTCGCTTCGTGCCACAGGCGATGAAGCCGCACCCATACCATTTTCTCCTGCCCCTCCAATGTGTTCTCTTGCCCCCCCCCCCCCAAACGGGACATGTTACATCCGCACCTGTTTCAGACCATCATGGCATTTTAATGGCCGATGCGGAACATTCCGATTATGCTACACTGATTATATTGTGCATCGCTACTACCAACACAACTGCCACAACAGAGAAAAATCATTGACATTTTTTCCACAGACCTCAATTAAATAAAGAATGAGGGGACTTTTTATAACGTCGACACCACATCTTTGAGAGATAATAACAACATGTAAAATGTTGAAAATGTTGGAATTCTTCTTTAACGGAATCTACAACACAAATACATTCTCATAACCTCCTTTTAATCCTTAATAGAGAAAACCAAAACCATGATGCAAATGGAATGAAAATTATAATGCAAATGATAGTGTAGCGGCCAGCTACAGCTGAGCCAATAGGAGGCACTTCCTGTCTGGGGTTGTGGTTCCAGTGTTTTGTGCGGGAAAACATAGCGCGGGTTTTACTCGAGTGTGTTCATGCTGTGAGGGTGGTTGGGAGAGTTGCCGAATGCCGTTACGTCTTCATGCTGCTTAATTGTCTCGTGCTGCTGTTTAATAAATTGATGACTGAGAAAGTGCACCACGTTTCTGCCTCCTGTTCCTGTGATCGTTACAATATACAGTAGTTGTGTGTGTGTGAGTTCCACAGAGTACAGTATGCAATGAGTGTCCATAATGCTGTGTTCTACAGAGTACAGTATGCAGTGAGTGTCCATAATGCTGTGTTCCACAGAGTACAGTATGCAGTGGGCAGTGATGGGCAGTAGCTTGTTACAAGTAGCTAAGCTACATAACTTAACTACATTTTCCTTCCTTTCCTACATTTGTTCTGGGAATAGCTTGTAGTGAAGCTACACTACTTGTTTCAGATTGTAGCTTACTACATTTTCTGTGTTCTACAGAATACAGTATGCAGTGAGTGTCCATAATGCTGTGTTCTACAGAGTACAGTATGCAGTGAGCAGGGGCGGATTGCCCATCTGGAGTACAGAGAGTTTTCCCGGTGGCCTGCGCCACCTAGTGGCCTGGACAATACGCTAGATGCTCGCCTGGAACATACAGATCAAAAATGACCATTAATCTTCTACATTCTCTAGTTGTGTAGACTAAGTTGGGCTAATTCACATGATGAATATTTTAACTCTTGAGGGTGTAAAAATGAAACCAAATGGACCCGCAATTTACGCTCTCAAAGAGTTACATCTGGTTAACCATCTGCCGCCCGCTGCCTTTGCCAGGGTGGCCTGGCAAAGGCAAAATTGTCCCGGTGGGAAAATATGTGCCAATCCGCCCCTGGCAGTGAGTGTCCATAATGCTGTGTTCCACAGCAGTACGGTATGCAGTGAGTGTCCATAATGCTGTGTTCTACAGAGTACAGTATGCAGTGAGTGTCCATAATGTTATGTTCCACAGAGTACAGTATGCAGTGAATGTCAGTTTCAAGGAGATGGCAGCGTGACGTCCCTTTATGGCTCTGGCAGCGCTCTGAGGAGCCCAGCTGTACCGTAGGAGCAGGAAGTCTTATCAGCGCCAAGCGTTCGTTCAGGGTCAGGGAGCAGCGCTGAGATCAGAGCACCAGAGGGTGCCCCTGTACGCACCCTTCACACACACACACACACACACACACGCACACGCACACACACACACACACACACACACACACACACACACACACACACACACACACACACACACACACACACACACACACACACACACACACACACACACACACACGTCATCGTGTCTGGTAGGGCATTTAGGGGGGGGCATTCCCCCCCATGCCCATGCCTAGATCCGCCCCTGATCTCTAAGTTACAAGGACGCGGTTTTGGTGTTGTTTTCCTTTTCCTTTTTTCTGTGACCTCAGAGAGTGCAGGTGATTCAGGCCTGCAGTGCATACTAACCAGGGCTGTACTCAACTGTTAGGCTTGCTGTTCTCTAGTGCAGTGGTTTTTAACCTTTTTGATGCCAGGGACCACCATTTTTCAGAATTTGAGCCACGGACCACCACTTGAGGACATTTTGGCCCACAGACCCCAATACTAAAGATTTCTTTTGATTTTGTCGATCTTCTAGTTGTGTAGACTTGGGCTAATTCAGATGATGAATATTTTAACTCTTGAGAGCGTAAAAATGAAACCAAATGGACCCGCAAGGGTCCATTTGGTTTAATTTTTACGTTCTCAAGAGTTACATCTGGTTAACCAACTTAGCTGGGGACCACCTGGAACCCTCTCAGGGACCACTGGTGGTCCCCGGACCACCTGTTGAAAACCACTGATCTAGTGTACACCGTCTTACTCTATTCCAGTGTTTTTCAATCTTTTTCATACCAGAGCCCACTATTTATTCAGCATTTGAGCCACGGAGGACCACCATTCGATGACATTTTAGCCCCACGGACCCCAAACCCAATGATTTCTTCTTTTTTTTTTATCCCAAGACTGGATTACGGAAACATAACAGGCAAACCTACAGTAGATCTGTAGTTATATACAATAGGTAATTCAGAATAACTTCCAGGTTTGACACACTCAAAAGTATTTTGCAGCTTTTTAACATTTGTTTAGTTTGTTTGCCCTATTGTACACTAGTAGCCTGGCTCAGCCCTGAATCAGCACCTTAAAAAATACTAGCTCATTTTTTCCCTGTGAATAGTGAAGTGAAACGAAATGACAATTCAGACTGAGGTCAGGCTAGTACACTAGTTGAAAATAACAAAACAAAGTCCTTCTAATCTCACCACAGTTACTACATACTGTAAAGATTGATTTACAAGCACAACACAATTCCCAATTGTGTATATATCAGGGGTGGCCAACCAGTCAGAAACTAAGAGCCACTTTATTACCGTTTATTACCGTGTTGCTGCAAAGAGCCACATCATACAGAGGGGCACACATGTACATCACCCCATCCCTTCCTCTCTCTCACACACACAGACCTCTGCTCAGCCAGATTTATTGTAAATGTCACACACCAACATGATAATGACTCCTAGCCCCCACGACCCGACTTCGGATAACCGGTTTAACATGGATGGATTGCCAGTTATTTTCAATAACTAACATTGTGTGCACTGTCGCGATTTTATCACACTAAAATAAGACGCGAAAATTAAAATACTTCCTTTGAATAAACACACACACACGCACACGCACACGCACACACAGTCTGTGCGTCTCAACATAATGCTGTGTTAACAGTTAACGGATGGAAAGTATCCAAAGTCACATCCAATAATAGATTACGCCGAGCCCATCAAGATGCCGCATGGCGTTAGAAATTCATAGGCATGAATTTATTAATGGGGCCAAATTAACTGTGGTTCTCTC
>CM076984.1:32596393-32615115 GCA_039105355.1 Benthosema pterotum | reverse complement strand
GCATTAAAAACATGACAAATGCCAGAGCGATCGGAATAAGCCCCACCCCCAGACTGCTATGGTCCAATCACAGCCAGGGGTTGACACTAAGATCTCCGAGGCACTTGCCCATCGGGCAAGTGCAAGTCAGGTTCTACTTGCCCTCAGGTCATGGTCACTTGCCCCACAAAAATATATTGTAAATTTTGCATTTAAGTTTACTTCCTACTTGGGTGCTTGGGTTCCAGGTAGTCCCTAGTTAAGTTGGTTAACCAGATGTAACTCTTGAGAACGTAAAAATGAAACCAAATGGACCCTTGCGGGTCCATTTGGTTTCATTTTTACACTCTCAAGAGTTAAAAATTAATCATCTTAATTAGCCCAGGTCTACACAACTAGAGAATGTAGAAGATTAATGGTCATTTTGATGTGTATGTTAATTTGCCTGTTTTGTTTCCCAAATCCAGCCTGGAATTGTGGATAGCTAGAAGAGGGAAAGAACAGAGGCAGAGTGCAATGACTGCCTTCAAGACAAATTTATCTTGTGTTGTGTTATAGTGCACTAAGTTGCACACTTGCCCGATCAGGCAACCAGGTAGCAGTCTTCACTTGCCCCAACATTTTTTTTACTTGCCCGGGCAAGGCGGCAAGTGTTAGTGTCAAGCCCTGACAGCTAAGCGTAGCATGTGATAGACAAATCTTTCCACCAATAGTTTGTATATAATAAATAGTTTGTAAAACATTTTTTAATTAAACTGTGACTTGTGGAAACTTGTGGAAAAACAGTGCAATTCCAATTCCCGTTTGTCACCCCTCAATGTCGCGACCTTTTGGGCAACCTCTTAGTCACTGGGATCATGCGATGTCCAAAGTCACCGAACCTATTTATAGGCACTGCTTTGTTGCAGAGGCCAAAAATAACTACTCACACGCATATTTTTCAACTGCCTTGTTGACAGATTTGGAATATATTTTGAAGGAATGGACACACACACTACAGACCCTCCACCCAAAATTGCCCCCCCCCCATGCCCATACCTAGATCCGCCCCTGAATCAATGTGGAAAACGGTGAACAGTTTTCAATGGGCTGAGACAAAAGCTATGTACGCAGACACTGACAATGATAGCCAAGCCACTCTATGCAATTAGCCTGCTGCATGGGTCTGGCTGCGTGGCTGGATGGCACACCACTGCAGAGACAACATAAAATAACATGACACAAATATATTCTCACAGTTAATTCATCATTCAGACCAGGGGTTTTCAACAGGTGGTCCGGGGACCACCAGTGGTCCCTGAGAAGGTTCCAGGTGGTCCCCAGGCTAAATGATGGAAAGTTGGTTAACCAAATGTAACTCTTGAGAATGTAAGAATGAAACCAAATGGACCCTTGCGGGTCCATGCATTTGGTTTCATTATTACACTCTCAAGAGTTAACATATTCATCATTTGAATTAGCACCATTTGCACTGTTTTGTTGGCAAAATCCAGCCTGGAACTGTGGACAAAACCAAAATAATTCTATAATTTTAGGTCTTCGGTATGAAAATGTAATCAAATGGTGGTCTGTGGCTCAAATGCTGAATAAAATGGTGGTCCCTGGAGTCAAAAAGTTTTAAAACCACTGATTCAGACGCAAACATAATAAGGATGCAGGCTTTTAAAGTGGCTGTAAGTGAAGTCAGTTGAGTAGCTTTCGCAGTCTTATTTTCAGATCATTCTAGAGAAGGGGTTTTCAACCTTCGACCACCATTTGAGGACTTTTTAGCCCCACAGACCCAAAAACTACAGATTTCTTTTGATTTTGTCCACAATATGGATTTGGGAGACAAACAGTAAAACGGATGAAACATTACCATTAATCTTCTACATTCTCTAGTTGTGTAGACTAATTCAGATGATGAATATTTTAACTCCTGAGAGTGTAATCATGTAATCATGCTTACGCTGTAATCATGCTATGTAAACAAACATAGAATCCATGACATATAACCAATGCTTAAGTCCTTAAAGTTCATGGAAACGATGTGTAAATGACGAGGAAATGAAGAGAACAAGACTCAAGTTAGGCCAGCAGCACTTTGAAAAGCCGGACCGAATTCACAAGACAGACAAAAACTTATTCACAACAAAGCTTCAATACAATACACAGAAACTGTCCACATAATTCAGAAACAATCTCACACCAGAAAATGGTACAAGACGGACAAAAAGAAAATGCTTTGAAGCTCTCGCCTCCAACATGACAGCGTGTTGTGAACAATGTGTTTTCAGACACTTTGTTCTTTGGAATTAAATTAAGTTTTACATTAAAGAAGGTTTGCACTTCATAAGCGGCGGCAATAAAAGAGGGAGGGTTGTACCTTATCTCCCCAGCCTGTACTCTCCCCCTGCCTTTATTACGGAGGCAATTTGCATTTTAATTCAGAGCTTGAACCTACGCTTAATAGAATTAAACTGAGAGACACATTGACATGGTTTCCTGACCCTGGGATTGGCTTGTTAGTGCAGGAAGGGCAGAATCACTCAGAACCCCCGACGCCACGCACCGCTGGTGACCTTGACGGAGATAAGCAGCTTTAAGGTAAACAGAGGTGACTAAAACGTCAATTATTACCAGCCGATTTGTCCGAAGCGCCTGCCCATCGACTCGGCCATGCGTTTAACCTGACAAAATTAACAAAACAAAAACCAAAAAAAAAAAAAAACACATTCCAAATGAGATCCACCCTTGAAAGAGCTCTGTGTGTGATTGACAGGGGATTGTAGAGAGACACAAAACAACGTTGGCATGTTTTCTTTTGCTTTCCTTTCCTGCTCTTCCTTATATTCTCTATCTCTATCTCTCGCTCTCTCTTGGAGAGACCCAGATTTTTTTTTGTCTTGCCATAATAACTCCCAGGCCCCAATAAACTCCCATCTGTGAAATTGGAAGTGGGTCTTGTCAGACGTTTGAATGTTTACAGCAAGCTTTTTGAGTTCCCCCCCTCCTCCCCATTTCCAGTCAATATTAGGTTAGACCGGGACGGAAATAGCTTGTGAGGGAGAAAGGGCTGTGAAGCATGAACATTCGGCCTGTCAGCTCACTGCGAGAGAGAGAGAGAGAGAGAGAGAGAGAGAGAGAGAGAGAGAGAGAGAGAGAGAGAGAGAGAGAGAGAGAGAGAGAGAGAGAGAGAGAGAGAGAGAGAGAGAGAGAGAGAGAGAGAGAGAGAGAGAGACGAACAAGACAGGATGAAGTTTGGCATTTTATAATTAGAGATGAGAGGCCCGGGGTTGGCAAATAATAATGCACTTCAATTGACACACATCAGCGTCTTTGGGCTGCGGGTTGAAGCTAGTGGACCAGCAACACGGAGAATAATAAGAGATCCATCCGCATGACGCCAGCTGACGCCAGACAATAACAAAACGTGCGTGGAACGACGACGGATTGTCAAAATGATAAAGACGTCGCGCTGAACAGAACAACGAGGACGTACTGCACACATCGGCACCAAGACATCAAGACTCCGCTCCATGCCACACTGGAAGGCAACGTTCAAATATCCACCGAGAATTTAGCACTGAACATTTTGCGCCAAACAAATTTGTTTAGAAATCCATGTCATTATACCTGCATCTCTACTGTGGAAAACAGCTCATCTACAAGCTCTCAACATGTCATAGTGTGATGTGCTGAGATGAGCTTGTAGAGCTTGCTATTTTTGTCAAAAGGGGACCTCTTGATTTGACATGTAAATATGAAATAAATGCTTAAACATGAACAACAACCAATATAATAAAAATGATGAGTAATTACTTTTTCTAAGGGGTCAGGAGTAAAGTAAAGACATTACTCGCCAGGTAATATTGCCCAACTCTGTCCAACAATGATCCTAGAGTTGTGTTGGCTCCTGGTGCTGTGAGCGTATTCTGTATGAGTCACAGGGTTGTGTGTGTGTGTGTGTGTGTGTGTGTGTGTGTGTGTGTGTGTGTGTGTGTGTGTGTGTGTGTGTGTGTGTGTGTGTGTGTGTGTGTGTGTGTGTGCGTGTGTGTGTGTGCGTGTGCGTGTGTGTGTGGGACGTTGCATAAACAAGCTGTGTTCTCTTACGGTAGCCAGACGGTCATGACCTCTGAGGGCAGCATCCATCACAAACTTATAATTGATATTGAAAAGGACTGTGATGTGAAGAGAAACACAAAAGCGGGCGGAACAAAAAAAAAACAGCACAGAGGGAAGGTAATTTGACCCGACGCCAGGTAAAGTGGAATTCTGAATGGGCCCCATTGTGGAACGGAGAGCGGTCATTTCCCATATTCAATTTTGCGAGAGTGTGTTGTGTTATTGATGCGAGGAGCGTTACCTGGACCTGGAAGGGGCCTGGGGGTGATTTAGCGGGCCGTTGTCCCCCTCTCTCCTCTCCTCTCCTCTCCACTCTGGATGGCCGTGAGGGTATTTTGCGATCCATCCTCCTATCAGGGTCACTGCAGCGTTGCTTCCATCTGTGGAGAAAGAAAGAAAGAAAGAAAGAAAGAAAGAAAGAAAGAAAGAAAAAAAGAAAGAAAGAAAGAAAGAAAGAAAGAAAGAAAGAAAGAAAGAAAGAAAGAAAGAAAGAAAGAAAGAAAGAAAGAAAGAAAGAAAGAAAGAAAGAAAGGCATTGGAGAAAATTAAGTGAAACTTTTTTTGTTTTCTCTTTCCTTTATCTTTCTCTTTTACAACCCTTTGTTTATGTGTGTCTTCCCTGAAACGACTGACTGACCGGGCGGGGCTGTGACGGCGACAGGGAGTAGGTGCGGATCTAGGCATGCGTATGGGGGGGGGGGGGTCAATGCGTCAATGCCCATCTAAATGCCCAGTCTGCCCCCACAAAACATCCCAAGATATTTCAAATTAAAGTGCTTATATTTAAAATGATTTGAAACACTACTACTGCAACTACCGAATTACAGCTGTGTCACCACTAAACCAACAGCATTTCATCATTGAAAACAGAAAACTCTCTGAGTCAGACCTTTAGCTTTATGCATGCTGCGTGTCTGTTGCAACTTCAACAACAACTGATGTTATTATTGAAGGTTTACTTGCATAATAAAAGTCCTGTAACCGAAAATGGAATGGGTGCGGCCCCACGGGTGATGAAGACGCACCCTTACCATTTTCTCCTGCCCTCCCCAATTGGGGAATGTTACATCCGCCCCTGACAGGAAGCAAAATGTGATGGCCCGGTCGGTAGGGTAGTAGGTAGCGGTAGAAGAGCAAAGAGAGCGTCTTTCATTTTCTCCGTTTTATGGTGGCCTATTTCTGCCTCGTTTCGTGACCGAAAGGCACTTTTCTTTCGCTTTTCTCTGCAGCCCCCAATGCCTCCACGATTGATTTAACCCATTTTGTCCTTTTTGCACTTTTCAAACACACCTCAAAATACACCTATTAGCTGATGTTTGTGCTCTGTGCTGCAAGCTATACTTTTCTGTTTTTTTTCTTGGATTCTCTGCTTTGCTTTTAACCTGTTTTCTTAATTGTTTTTTACTCACTGTTTGGCGACCTTGAGTGCCCTGAAAGGCCTTATAAATAAAATGTATTTTATTATTATTATTATTATTATTATTAGATTGAACTTTCTGACACTAGAATCTAGTTTCTGGCCCTAGATCGTAGTTTCTAGCTCTAGATTATAGTTTTTCTGAAAAATCAATATTTCTGTGTCAGTGATGCTCAATATATTTCATGCCAAGGACCCCTAGAATTGTCTGTATTTGGCAGTCTGCGGTGGACCCCCTCCCCCATCTGAAAATATCCCATGGAGGGACACACAAAGAAACAAAGATTGGAGTTAATAACATTCGCTCTGATTTGCACCATGTTTTAAGGATTTTCCAAAAATAGCAGACCTACAAGCTCGTATCGCGCCACTCGGTGGCGCGATATGAGCTTGTAGATCTGCTATTTTTCAATAGTTAAAGCTAGTTAATGCTTGGAACACCCAAATGCGTTCGGTACAGAACTGGTTAAACTAACACACCTCTACAGCCTGCGATATTTCCAGTCCTGTGTGCAACATGCAGCCTTATATTGTCCCATACTTTCTAGTTGTTGCCTTTGCCTTGTCAATAGGTATTTGTAGCCGCTGTGCCTTGGCCAATAAAGAAGAGAGATTAGTCACTGCAGAGGTGCTGAACTGATGGCGGCGGCCAGAGTATAGAGCAGTGGTTTTCAACCAGTGGTCCGGGGACCACCAGTGCTCCTTGAGAGATTTCTAGGTGGTCCCCTGCAGGTAAATGGATTTAACATTTTAAATAGAAATTGACAGCTAATGACTTGAAAATTATGCTGATAATCATTTGCATCAAATATTTTGGAAAATCAAACAAAAACATGATTTCCATAATAATTTGGAACGCAGTGTATAGCCTATATTACAGCAGGAGCATTGGCTAGTTAGAAGCATACACCCCATAGACCAGATGAACAGCCACTCAAATGGCTGCTAGTTGCGGGACATGTTGTATCCCATAGCCTGGAGGGGTGAGGGGTGTGCTGAGATGAGCAATTCATCAAAAAAAACAACATGGTAGACAACATGAACCGATTTAGAAAATGTTCCAGGATTTATGTCCTTAGACTGTTGGCAGCATGCCAAAAGAAATACCTATATGTATGTCGCTGATCACTCCGATAGTGTAGTGACGTGCAAGCATGTTTACACACACGCACGCACGCGCGCACGCACACGCGCGCACGCGCGCGCCTGGCAGAATGCATGCTTCCCCTGGCAGAGATTAATTACTGGAATAGGAAATTGCCTACAATATGGATATTGTAAACCAGATGTGAGGAGTAGATGTCACATGCTGAGTAGTGAGTGATTCTTCCTCTGACCCTGAACCCTGTTTGAACACATGATTCATCCATACAGGATGATGTACAGCAGATTATTACTGGCTACAGAATAGAACTTTAAATTGGACAAACGGGTCAGAGTTTAAACGAGAGTTCAATTCAAGAACTAAGAACTATTCATTTTCCATGGGGTTTTCTCGATAATAGCCAACATGACTTAAAAGACGTCAATAGCTATGGCATTGTACCGCCAAAAAAACACTACTTTTAAGCATTCCATGTTTTCTGTTCTGTTAGCTTTAAACACATGATACACACAAGAGTTAATACCGTAATTTCCGGATTATAAGCTGCGACTTTTTTCCCGTGCTTTGGACCCAGCGACTTATTCAGCGGTGCGGCCAATGTATGGCTAACAAACACTATAGGGCGTTCTAAGTCTAAATGCACGGTATGCACACCAACTTTAAGTGGGCCGAGCAAGAAATGTAGGGGGACAGGTCACAGGCAGTTCGCGCAAAACCAAAAAACAAAAACAAAAAGTGAAACCTAATGTACCAGAACGGCAGCCACTACTAAGACAGACACTACTAAATGCATCACGGAAAACAAACGAATAAGTGCATATAACGCAGCTAAAGGCAGTCGAGCTGGCTGAAAAAGAAGGAAATCGATCTGCTGCACGTAGCCTTGGGATCAATGAATCAATGATTAGACGGCGGACCAGCGCGAGGACCCCCAACGCGAGGACCCCCAACGCGAGGACCGCCAACGCGAGGACCGCCAACGCGTGGACCCCCAACGCGAGGACCCCCAGCGCGAGGACCGCCAACGCGAGGACCGCCAACGCGAGGACCGCCAACGCGTGGACCGCCAACGCGAGGACCCCCAGCGCGAGGACCGCCAACGCGAGGACCGCCAACGCGAGGACCATGCGGAAAGCAACTTTTTCTCAAGTCTGCCAGTGGATCCTGACTGCGTGGAAAAGTGTCAAAACATCCACGAACGGGTTTCGAAAGGCTGGACTACTGCAGCAGCAGCAGCGCGATCAGGAAGAGGAGGGGGTCCGTGGAGGCGGCAAAAAAGACTGGAAAAAAGTCACAGCGTCGAGCGTCTTAAACATTAACTCATTGAGCGCGATCGGATTTTCTTTGTTTTCTTTCCACTGCCGCGGCTCAAACCAGTTCGATCGGTAAAAAAGCCTTATTTTGAAGCTCAGATCTCCTAAACAGGATGTGCTGTTTCTGTTATGCTGTGTCTGTTGTCTTGCCTAATCAATCATCTGGCGATCTGCCCCAAAACATCCGGCTCACAAGTCAGGAAGTGCTGTGTAGCCCTGGCTGCTTAACCCATGCGCCAGCGACATTGAGGGGGCAAACCGGAGGAGAGCCGTTTGAATGCATTGGGTTGAATGGACGTCAATGGGACGGGGGAAAAAAAAGTTGTCCCCAATTCTGTCCCAAATGAAAGTCAGCAACGGGATGATCATCAGACGATGCGCACGGACTAATAGTTGGATTAAAGAATGAAATCTACATCTCGTCGTGATACGAGCCGTCCGCGTGACCGGCGGAGGGGTTCTAACGGGATTTCCACGAGCCCCGCGTGGACGGCGCCAAGAGAATTAAGAGGATTCCTGGTGGTCCCCAGCTAAATGATGGTCAGTTGGTTAACCAGATGTACGGTAGGCTACCTTTTTTAGAGTGTAAAAGTGAAACTCCGTTCACTTCATGCACCAAATGGACCGCAAGCGCTCATTTGGTTTCATGAAGTGAACGGAGTTTGCGTATCTCTGGCTACACTCTATGGCCAGCCCTGGATATAATATTTCTTAATCGGGGGGGCAGCAAAAATGGCAGTTGGTTTAGCGGTGCATTCCGTCATGTTTGGTGGGGCAGTCAGGGCGTTTAGAGGGCATTGCCCCCCATGCCTAGCTCCGTCCTGGTCTATGGCTCTAGCGTTAATTACATACAGCACGTGCAGTTCTGTAGTCGTTTAAATAATAAAAAGGATGCTTCTCAAACAGCATTTCGTTGCCGACAATCTCATCTGTGCAAGAACCCTTACATATGGTAATTAAGCATTAAAACACCCGCGGCTAATAGGCCAGTGCGTCTTGTATATGTACACAATTGATTTTTTCGCTAAATTTGGCCGATGCGGCCTATATTCAGGTGCGCTTTATAACCCGGAAATTACGGTACTTGATTGCATAACCATTGTTTTTGATGACTGCAGCCATGCGTCTTGGCCATTGAAGAAAAAAGGGTGGTCTAATATTTTTTTTTCCATGACTGTATATCTAATATTGACTTATTGTCTATGTATAGCTGTGTACTAGAACACACCTGTGCAGTGAGGTTGTTCTTGACGTTGTGTGCACAAGTCAGCATATTTGAAGGAATATGATGAGGATAGGACTATACTGTATGAGTGGATAAACTACATAATGATTGGACCAACTACAGTTTCACTGTGGCTACCGTAGCAGTATGAGATGGGGAAACAAAGCTGGTTTTGATGACCTCGCTGACCCGTTTACACTCCCAAGAGTTAAAATAATCACTAAAGAAATAATCACTAGAAACTAGAGAATGTGGAAGATTATTTCGTCATTTCGATTTGCATGTTTAAAAACCCAGATCCAGCCTGGAATTGTGGACAATAGCAAAAGAAATGTTTACTTTTGAGTCTGTGGGGCTAAAATGTCCTCAAATTGTGGTCCGTGGCTCAAATTCGGAATAAATAGTGGGCCTACCAGGGCCCACTATTGAAATGGGTTGAAAACCACTGCTCTATTCTAATAAATATGCACCTGCCGACTCCTGTCAACTTCTTCACCTCCAACAGACATGATAAAACCGTATCTCCTCTATAATGACCCGGAGAGGGTCATCCATCCAATCACTCCATTTCATTCAGATTGGATTATTGCAACTCGCTACATGTCGGCATCGACCAATCGTTTGCTCAGGGTTATTACAGCCGATCCAAAACGCTACTGCCCATCTCCTCCCCGCTGGAAAATAAGAATTGAGAGCACATCAATCCAGCCCTCGCCTCGCTCCACTGGCTCCCGGTTCGACTCTGCATTGATTTTTAAGATTTCAATGTCTGTGTGTCTTTTTTTTTTAATTCATAATGGGTTAGCGGCTCTCAGCCCTTGCAGGCCTCATCTCAAAACCCACCTAAGGGCTTTGAAGTCCAACAGACCAGTTAAAGCTGAATCATGGGCGGATCTAGGCATGGGCATGGGGGGCAATGCCCAGTCTGCCCCACCAAACACGATGGCATGCAAAACAACCCAAGATGTTTCAAATTAAAGTGCTTATATCTAAAATGATTTGAAACACTACTACTGCTACTAACTACAATTTTGGCACCACTAAACAAACAGCATTTCATCATTGAAAACAGACCTTTAGCTTTATGCATGCTGCGTGTCTGTTGCAACTTCAACAACAACTGATGTTATTATTGATGCTTTACTTGCCTAATAAAAGTCCCTTAACCGAAAATGGTATGGGTGCGACTTCATCGCCCGTGGCGCGAAGCGACACGGGCGATGAAGCCGTCCCCATACCATTTTCTCTTGCCCCTCCAACATGTTCTCTTGCTCCCCCCCAAATGGGACATGTTACATCCACCCCTGAGCTGAATGCGATAGTGACCAACACAGGAACAAATGGGTGACTGCCCAGTGCCTGTGCGGACACTGCCCCAAGGCTCTGGAATGCTTTGCCCTTTCACATCAGAGTCCAGTCCATAATTGCATTTAAGTCTTTTCTTAAAGGCCCTGTTACACCAAGCAATGTTTCGATCAATATCAACAAGCAACGTCAATTATCAACGTTGACTTTTCACTTTTCTATACACAATGATCACCTCCTGGTTGTTTTCAGAAAGGTCAGATCATTAACGCCCTCTACTGGTCAACATTTCGTGATCCCTCAATCAAAGCCTTGGGTTGGCTTCATGTGATCCTTTCTCCCAGACTCCACACCAGCAGACAGCGCCTCCAGTCTTGAAGCTGGCTTCCCTGGTGGCCAAGTTTGGTACTGCAGGCGGGTGGAATTCATGCACGAACGCCCCGAGAGCACGCACGCTCGTTTGCTTTGTGCACGCGGAAAGGGCAGTTTGTTTTTAAGTTGTTTTCTGAATAAACCAGCGGTCCTCACGTCATATACTACCTCTCAAAACATAACGGATGTATTATATGACAGATAATAAGCTCAATGCAAACCCACAAGCTTGTTTTTGATGCTTTTTGATGTTTTTTTTCCTTTCCTCGTTCGCGACGGCGCTCGTTCATGGTTCCCATAATCCCTTGCGTCGGGCGCGTTCATGGAGAAATACTTCCGCATTTGGACACCAAATTTTGGTGTCCAAATGCGGAAATAGGCGCACTTCCGGCGGTCTTCCGGGTGCTTCAAAGCGCCAATGAGCAACTTGTATTGAAATGAACAGCAAGGGGGCGGGGCTATCGCTCCAGTCCGGTCTCTGTTATTTTATTACTCTATGCCAGACTCCCACAAATAAACTTTTCTGAAAACAACATGGCTGCTGCCTCCCTGGACAGAAAATGGTGTAACTTTTTTTGATTGCTAAGTGAACATTTGGTCGAATACAGACTAAAAACAAATCGTAAAAACAATGTTTAATACATTTAGTGTTATAACTTTTTTTTTTAAACCATTAACATGGTGAAACACAACTTGATGACATCAGGTTGTGTTTCACCATGCTAATGATTTTATTTTATTTTTTAGTATCCAGTTGTGAGCACATCAACACATCAACCAGCCGAGATTCCCAGCTTCAAGTGAATAAATTGTGTTCACTTGAAACCAGGCATGTGGATCAGCTGCCTCCATCCTCCCTTATCCCGTCAAAGGAGTGCGAATGTGTGCACGTGTGTGTTTGTGTGTGCAGGGGCAGATTTAGGCATGGGCATGGGGGCAATGCCCCCTAAATACCCAGTCTGCCCCCCCAAACATGATGCCATGCAAAACAACCCAAGATATTTCATATTAAAGTGCTTCTATTTAAAATGATTTGAAACACTACTACTGCTACTAACTAACTACAGCTGTGTCACCACTAAACCAACAGCATTTCATCATTGAAAACAGAAAAGTCTCTGAATCAGACCTTTAGCTTTATGCATGCTGTGTGTCTGTTGCAACAACAACAACAACTATTATTGATGCTTTACTTGACTAATAAAAGTCCTGTAACTGAATGGTATGGGGGCGACTTCATGGGCGATGAAGCCGCCCCCATACCATTTTCTCCTGCCCCTGAACATGTTCTTGCCCCTCCCCCCCCCCAAACGGGACATGTTACATCCGCCCCTGATGTGTGTTTTTGTGTGTATGTGTGTGTGACACGCAAATCTATCTGGCGAGCTACAGTAGCTAGGAACACATTGACACCATTTCAAATAGTCCTTCGGCCTCGCTTTCTCCAAGCGCCACTACTCCCCAGTCGTCGTTGTCGTCGCCATGCACGCAGAATGCGGGATGTGCTAGCCGTGTTTGTTGTTTTTGCTCGGGGAGAAAATGCAAGCATTCCACGCAGTGATCTGAGCGAGGGTAGATTGAGAGAGGCATTGCATTGATCTATAATTGGAATCTGTTCTTGGACGTGAAGAGTATCTAACAGCTCTCCCCCTCTCCCGTAAACCCCTCCCCTCTTCCTCTTCCTCTCAGCTAATGGGAAAGGCACGCAAGGACACTTCTTCTTACATTTCTGTCTTCCCTGAGAGAAAATGGCAGGTTTAAGAGAGAACCCGCGGCTCCGGCGGTAAGGCACGCACCCCAGGATATTCAGAGGGGGAAAACTACCGTAATTTCCGGATTATAAGCCGCATCTGACTATAAGCCGCACCAGGCAATAAGCTTCATGTTAGAGCAGTGGTTTTCAACCTTTTTTTGATCCCAGGGCCCACTATTTATTCAGCATTTGAGCCAGAGCTCAACGATTTAACAGCATCTTCACCCCACAGACCCCCAAAACTAAAGATTTATTTTGGTTTTGTTCACAATTCCAGGCTGGATTTTCGCAAACAAAGGAGGCAAAACATCAAAACTTACGACTTATTAATAAAGTGGTGCTAATTTAGATGGTGAATATCATAACTCTTGAGAGTGTAAACATGAAACCAAATGGACCCGCAAGGGTTCATTTGGTTTCATTTTTGCACTCTCAAAGAGTTACAACTTAACCACGAAGTTATCCAACTTTCCATCCTTTCATCTGCGGAGCCCACCTGGAACCCTCTCAGGGACCACCCCTGTGTTACCTGTAAAAATCCATAGATTGGCCGCACCGTTGTATAAGCCGCAGGGTCAAAAGCTTGTGAAAAAAGTAGCAGCTTATAATCCGGAAATTACGGTACCTTGCGACTCTTACTCTTCGAATGCCGTTGTCGTTTTCGCCACGCCAGAACGGCAATGTGGACACACACGCACACACACACACACGGGGGTCGTAAACAACGGCGTCATGAAGGCCATGAAGGGGTCTTGGGGGTCCTTGGTGATGTGGTCACTGGTACTGTAGACATTACATCAGGTGGTCTGTCTGGAGGCTGGCTGGGAGCCTTTGAAGGAGAAGACTAATTAATGCGTGTGACTCCTTTTTTTCTCTTCCCTGTGCTCTATACAGCAGAGGTCTGGTAACTTGGATGATGGAGAGTGTACGGTTCTAAATTAAACTGAGCCTTTTCATAGCGTTGTCTAACTTAGATTTAATTTACCTCCCGTAAAAGAGGACAGGATGGAATCTGTAACTGGATTATTAATCCTAAACCCAAGCAGTTATTACTCGGTTGGTATTACACATGCATTCCAGGAGTTATAATAACGTCTTGAACAAACAACCATTTGTGATTTTGGCCATTTATATTTATTTACTAAACACACTCACACATGAACAGACACACTTCTCACTACACTTGTGGTACAGTAATACAATGCCTCTATTGTCCCGTGGGTCAATAAGTCTAGTAGTCAGACGGATTACAACTACTTAATTACGATGCCTAGGGCAATATCAGCAACAGGTAATAACTGTAAAATAAAAGACAGAAAACACAATATATACAATTAGTCCACAGATACATCGACTATATAAAGTATCATTCAATTGTAACAATTATGGTGCATAAACAATATATTTAATCACTTACGCGAGCCCGGCATCCATCCTGCTTGTTTGTTACATTTTTCTCATTTGGGGTTTGAAACAAAGAAAGGAAAAACGGACTTTAGGGGGGACGTCCTTAGACTGTCAATTGCTAATTTACGACCCATTAGATCTCCCCAGTGTTACTTGAAATTCGACACTTCACACCTTCCAACTAGTTCTGCAGTAGTATACATTTTGTTCTCTAGTTTCACACATGTCTACCAATGCATATCATTGAGATCTTCCCTGAGATAAACATTTGGCAAATAAGGCACATTTCTAGACTTAATATCCTAGATAACTATTCTAATTGTAAATGAAAACCAAAAGTTACTATAATAAAAACTGGGTTAAGATACATTTGGGCTCATCCAGAGGATTCAGCAATTTGGATGACAGAGAGAGAAGGTCACATGGCATATACTGTCAGACAAGAAACCTCTTATGTCCGTGTTTTAACGTTTTTCATAGTTGCCTTAGCATGACCTCAGTCTGAATTGTCATTTTCTTTCACTTCATTATTCAGACTGATCAGTCCCTCTCCACCATAGCAGTTTCTGGGATGGGCTTTATCAAAGCAGCAGTCTTAACGATGATTGGTTCATATGAACCCATAAGAATATTGAGAAAGCAGACAACGTTTGGAACGAAGTGATTGACAGGGCTGTTGGCCAATCAGGTGCTGGGATTGGATTTCCAACCGGCACAAACGGCCCCAAAGGCAGGGAAGGCAGTCTTTGAATCACAGGAAAAAAATAAGCTAGTATTTTTTAAGGTGTTGATTCAGGGCTGAGCCAGGCTATAGTTGCCTTACGTCATCATTCTATGTTGCAAAAATGTATATAAATACTGTTTTTTCTGTCTTATTCTTTTTTAATGCTAATATCATGTTTGCATGGTTGTATGTTGGGACAACTGAAATGAATCGCAATATATTGGCTTTGACTTTTTTAATAGCTTTATATTCATCTGAAACAGAACCCTGCTTCTCGCTGCTTGAGCAATGAGCATGCATAGACTACTGTTTGTTTGTTTGTTTGTTTGTTTGTTTGTTTGTTTTTTTGTTTGTTTGTTTTTTTCTTTCCAGACATCGCTACTATCTGCTGTGGTGATCAGTCAATCAAGGTTCAGATCTAATCAGATTTTTCATCTCATAGCAATTGAAATGTGAACATTTCTCACGTGCTAGAAACAAGCACATCCAGCAAGTACCAATAATGTATTTGTAAGTCACTTATAAAGAAACAAGACAACGGTTGCTTATAATTAGCAAACATTGCAAGGCAGGAGTGTGTGTGTGTGTGTGTGTGTGTGTGTGTGCGCCTTTGTTCTGATCCCGACCAGTGTCTTGGCTGGGAAACTCATGGATAATTCACATGGGTTAACTTAGGGTTACACCTTCATAGTAAGATTTTGAAAGCAGTAGAGAAAGTGTAAAAAAGTTAATTGCATTCATTTCTTATCATGGTGCATGCAATATAGCATTTTACACAGACAGACACAGACAGGCACAGACAGATCCGCCCCTGTTCCAGCAGCTGCTGCTGTGTCTACCTCTACACTACAGCGCATGGCCACTGTACTGTGCATCTACACCATGAACATGGGCTGCTATAGGACAAGATGGATGGCAGGCTCATTGCTAATGTATGCCATTGTCAGTGGCTAAAACCGAGTGTGACATTTATCACCTCAGGGAGAGAGGAAAGACCCGGAGCTCTGCGGCGTCCTTACCCTCTAATCTGTTTGGCTATCCACAGATCCACCGGCTTTAGCTGGATTCATCCACCAACACACACCGCCACTGTGAGTAGGAGGTAGCCTGAGAGAGAGACACAGAGAGAGAGAGAGAGAGAGAGAGAGAGAGAGAGAGAGAGAGAGAGAGAGAGAGAGAGAGAGAGAGAGAGAGAGAGAGAGAGAGAGAGAGAGAGAGAGAGAGAGAGACAGAGACAGAGACAGAGACAGAGACAGAGAGACAGAGAGAGACAGAGACAGAGAGAGACAGAGACAGAGACAGAGAGAGAGAGAGAGAGAGAGAGAGAGAGAGAGAGAGAGAGAGAGAGAGAGAGGTGCAGAGAGAAAGAGAGAGAGATGCAGAGAGAAAGAGAGGGAGAGAGAGAGAGAGAGAGAGAGAAAGAGATGCAGAGAGAGAGAGATGCAGAGAGAGAGACAGAGAGAGAGACAGAGAGAGAGACATAGACAGAGACAGGCAGAGAGAGAGAGGGAGACAGAGAGAGAGAGAGAGAGAGAGAGAGATACAGAGAGAGACAGAGACAGAGAGATGTCTGAATCAATCATGTAGAGATACAGTACAGTAGGTCTACTCCAAAAATAAGCACATATGGTGAAAAGCAGACAGAGTTACGACACTGAGCGGGGCAGAAATCAGCAGTGATGGGCAAGTTACTGGGAAAATGTAGTAACCTACACTACTTGCTACTCTCGATAAAATGTACCTAAGCTACACTACAAGCTATCCCCAGAAAATTGTAGCAAGCCACACTACAAGCTACACGACAAAAGTAGCTTGATGTAGCTTGCTACATCAACACTACATAATATAAATATATATCTCAACTTAATGTACAACTTTGTAAATAATACTCATAATAATAAAATAATATTAATACATGTGTATTATGTACATTAGAGGGATGTATATTTGAGGTTTTCTACCCATTAAAGTGGGCGGAATTTGAAAATGTGTGTGGGAAAATGTAGTAAGCTACAATCTTTGTTCTCAAAATAAGTAGTGTAGCTTCACTACAAGCTACTCGAAACAAGTAGTGTAGCTTCACTACAAGCTATTCCCAGAACAAATGTAGTAAGCTACACTACAAGTTACAGGAAAATGTAGTTAAGCTATGTAGCTTAGCTACTTGTAACAAGCTACTGCCCATCACTGGAAATCAGACAACCTGGTCACATATTTTCATGTACTGGTTGGTGCGAGCCCATAGACCCCCCCCCCCCCCCCCCCCCCCAACACAATACATCAGGGGTTTTCATCCCTTTTCATACCAGGGCCCACTATTTATTCAGCATTCGAGCCACGGACCACCATTTGATGTCATTTTAGCCCCACAGACCCCCAAACCCCAAAGATTTCTTCTGTTTTTATCTACAGTTCCAGGATGAATTTCAGAAACACAATAGGCAAACTTAGATCTCCAGTTGTGTAGATTTGGGATAATTCAGATGATGAATATTTTAACTCTTGAGCGTAAAAATGAAACCAAATGTACCATTTGGTTTCATTTTACACTCTCACATTTGGTTTCATTTTTACATTCTCAAGAGTTACACCTGGTACATAAGCTTTCCATCATTTCGCCTGGGGACCACCTGGAACCCTCTCAAGGACCACTGGTGGTCCCCGGACCACCTAAACTATAAATCATTGAACAAACTGTCTAGGATTGTGTCAATGGCTAGCAAAATCATTTAAGCCCCAAAAGGCTCGGAGCCTATACTGTACAAGGAGAGGGTGAGGAGGAAAGCTCTGAACATCGTAGCCCCCTGGGAGTTCCCCTGGCGACCAAAAACATTTATTAAAAGTCCTTCATTCCAAGAGCCGTCAATATTCTCAATGCGACAGAATAATGCACTGCATGACAGTGGTGTTGGTTATGGTGATGGTAATGATGATGATGATGATGGTGATCATGAAACAGGCTCTTTACTGTTTGGTGGTGATGGAACAGGTTTTTACTGTTGGTGTATGTAATATTGGAGTAGATTCTTATTCAGGGGCGGATTGGCCATCTGGAGTACAGGGAGTTTTCCCGGTGGCCTGTGCCACCTAGTGGCCTGGACAAGTTCCAAAATGCACTAGTGGCACTTCCAAAATGCACTAGAATGTGCTAGATGCTCGCCTGGAACATGCAGATCAAAATGACCGTTAATCTAATTCATCATGTGGGCTAATTCACATGATGAATATTTTAACTCTTGAAGAGTTACATCTGGTTAACCAGTTGGTGTATATAATATTGCTGTAGCTTCTTATTGTTGGTAATTATGAACAGGTTTTTATTTTTTGGTGTCTTAGTGCTAGTGCCTCATTTATCTATGTTGTGATCTTCACTGCTTGTTATTGTACTTCTAATGTCTTATACAGAGTTGGGCAGTAACACATTTTAGATCACATACTACTGTAATATTGTTACTTTTGCTCCAAAAAGTAAAGTAACGAGATTACTCTGCCAAAATGGGTAATAAGTAATGCATTACTTTGCAAGTAACGCCAAGTTACTTACTTAAAATGAGCTTGTTGTTGCATTCAAGAATAGATCAGATTTACAAGCTATCGACAGGTACTGTAACAACAGAGATGTGCACTAGATTGTAGATCCAGTCCACGCGCTGCATCCTGCGCACAGTTATGTACACTACAAATCGCTTGCTGCTTTATTTGGTATTTTATTTTTAAATACAAGACCTCAACTGTCTTTGAAAACAATTGTGAAAAAGTTTAAAAAGTCAAAGAGACAAATTTCGAAATCTGGTTTTGTTAGTTGCAGGTCTGTTTTGTGATTCATGGTTAAATTGTTCCCATTGCTTCTCTCTGCGTGGTCAATAAAGTGGACAATAAAGATCTATTATTATCATTATTATTATTTATATTATTTTATTAATATGATTACTATTTTAAAAGGTTGTACATTAAGTTGAGATATATATTTACATGTATGTAGTGCTGATGTAGCAAGCTACATCAAGCTACTTTTGTT
>CM076984.1:32548893-32586393 GCA_039105355.1 Benthosema pterotum | reverse complement strand
ACAGTTGTGGCACCACTGAACCAACAGCATTTCGTCATTGAAAACAGAAAAGTCTCAGACCTTTAGCTTTTGCAGGCTGCTTTCTGCAGTTGTGTAACAAAAAATGGTATGGGTGCGGCTTCATGATGCCCCCCCCCCCCCCCCCAACTGGGAAATGTTACATCCGCCCCTGCTTTGAGGAGGAACTACAGACATTTCCATTGTGATGCAACTGTTGCGTTGCCTGTGGAAAATCAAGTTTTCCTTCAAGTGTTAATCATGTTGGTTAATGTAATTATCCACCGTTCCAGCACATCGTTAACTCCCCGCGTCGTATATAATAATACTCTAGCTAGGAGGAGACGGACTTCTCTCATCACGAGGAGACAGCAGATCACTTGGAGTTCTGCCACACATAAGCGCATAGCCGCGGCCGACCGTGATGAAAAATGCCCTGGTTGGCAAAGTTAATATTATTCTAATAATAATATTATTAGCCATGAGTGAAAGCTCCAATCAGAAGCCAGCATTCTGGTCACGTGAGCTGTTAGATATGTCACGACAACGGACCGCCTAGCACAGACAAACATAGCCTACACGCAACTGCACATAACTAAAAGCAGTCTTGTATGTACTATTGCATACCTGGGCATTATGCGGCCCGGGGGCCAAATGCGGCCCTTTTGCTGACTCTGACCGGCCCGGGGACCTCCTGTGGTCCTTGAGAGAGTTCCAAGTTAAATATGGAAAGTTGGTTAACCAGATGTAACTCTTTGAGAGCGTAAAAATGAAACCAAATGGACGCTCTCGGGTCCATTTGATATGAACCGGTGAGTTGCGCCTCGGTCAGTTATTAGGAAACAACTCACCGGTTCCCTTATATACCCATATACCTGTGTGTGTGTGTGTGTGTGTGTGTGTGTGTGTGTGTGTGTGTGTGTGTGTGTGTGTGTGTGTGTGTGTGTGTGTGTGTGTGGTGTGTGTGTGTGTGTGTGTGTGTGTGTGTGTGTGTATATGCATGCAGAGTATAGGCCCTCTGCTGTGGATTTGAACTGCATTTAAATTCAAAGTGGATGTTCACAGCGACCATGTCATGTGTCACCAATACATGTAGAGAGAGAGAGAGAGAGAGAGAGAGAGAGAGAGAGAGAGAGAGGGAGAGAGAGGGAGAGAGGGAGAGAGAGGGAGAGAGAGAGAGAGAGAGAGAGAGAGGGAGAGAGGGAGAGAGATATGTTGAGAGCTTCAAGTCTGAACTTGCAATGCAAAGTAGTTCTGTGAGAACACTGTACAGTCTGACAGACACACGTACGCACGCACACGCACACGCACACGCACACACACACACACACACACACACACACACACACACACACACACACACACACACACACACACACACACACACACACACACACACACACAATCTTTCTCTCTCACTTTCTCTTTCTTGTTCAAACTTGCTCATCATAAGGAGTTGTCCAAATCCTTGAGGTTTCTCAAATCCCATAAGGCCTCATTTGTTTAATTAATTGTCAAGACTCCAGCCAGCATTTCCTTGGTGGTGAAGGGAATTGGATTGTCAAACTGGTACTCTTCTATACACTATCTCTCCATTATGTGCAGCCTAGTCTCTGTATGCGTATAAATGTTTCACTTTCACATTTCGAGGTGGTGCTGACGTGCTGCATTGTCTTCTGGTTTTGTCCTCTAACTTTTACAGTGTACATTTTATTCCACATAAGTATCTTCCCTATATACTGTATCTATAACCAAAAATCCATATCCATATTGTATTTTATATATTTCCTTTAGTCCTGTGACCCACAAGATGTATATCTTGTACAGGACTTATATTAGGCATGTAAGCACCAATGATAACATGCATAAAGCTAAAGATCTGACTCGATAGATTTCTTTTTTGAATGATGACATGGAGTTGGTTTAGTGGTGCCACATTTTTAGTTTTAGTTTTTAGTTAATAATTGACAGAAATAATACCTAACAAGGCTGGTTTTATTCATCTGCAGTTGTGTTAGGCTACGTTCGTCCGCACAACTCATTTACTTTCTCAATTAACTATGAAAGCAGCACTAGGTGAGGATCATAGAAGAAAAAACAATTCCCCCAAAAATGGCAGGTGTTCACGTGAACACCTGCTATTTTTCCTTCAAACATTTTTAATGGAGGCAGTTTCATCTTTACAATTATCTTGCCATTAAGAGACATTCATTTTTGAAGGGAAATTACTTTTTTGCTCTTTGACAGGGACGTCATCGTAAACCGGTGTTGACCGGTATCTCTGGCCCTCGACTTGTACCAATTTTTCTATTTTGGCCCACTCTGTATTTGGGTTTAAACACACCCTAGACACCCCTGCACACCCTAGGCTTAGACCTTTCTTGTCAGTCAATGTGTTTAATTCAGCCTGTTTTTTTGAGGAGAGAGTCGTGTTCTGACTCCATCCACTTTTTTGCAATACAATTTGCCAATTACCCAACGTGATGTGATCCAGGACCATCACATCACTGTACTGGGAGCAGCGCGGTGCCGGTGCTCTGCTGTGACCCGGCTCCTAATTGGGGTATTTGGCCTTATCAATATGTGATTAAATAAAAACCAGGCATCTCCACGCTGACAGAACTTAAAGACAGGCCAGGCCAGGCAATCTGAGACTGAAACGCTACGCAGGCTGAATGGACAAGTAGCCACGCACACGCCGTGAGTGCCCATGTATGCATGCATGCGCACACAACCCACACACGCATGCACGGAATGCACGCGCCGCTGCTCTTTGCAAACCGAACCCGCGCGTGTGTTTCATCTCACTCTGCAGGTCCGCCGAGACCGAGTTCAGTTAAAAAAAAACAGCACTTCAATTAGTGTAAGAAATATTAGCCGCTCTGGTTTTCATATATCCATTGTCAAACTGGACACGTAGTGCAGCGCAGCGCGGCGAGGCGAGCAGATCCCCGAGATGATGTCTGAGGGCTCTGATCTGGCATCTAAATGCCTTCATAACAAATCGGCCATGAATCACCTGCCTTTTCACCAGCTTCATTATGGGAAATTAAAATCATTTTAATGAACGGTAATTCTGGAGAGTGCCCGGAATCTGACACCGTGCACAAACTCCGCGGCTCTGTGTCATGATGAATTAGAAAAGGAAAGGAATTCATATTGACTAATAAAAAAAGATTAGTGTCGGGCATTCTGTCAGCAGAGTGTCCCTGTGTCGCTCATGATGCTTTGTTATTATCAGTGGTGAGGGAATACTGTGCTGTAACAGTGCGCCTGGAATTCAAAATGGATCAGGAAAAAGATGGATCTTAGCCTGGATCCAGCCCTGAATTGCCATCGTAAAAAATACAACCTTATTTTACCCCCAAAGTTAAAACAAAAACGACAATTCAGACTGAGGTCTGGCTGGATGGATCTTATTTTTTCTTTATTTTTTTTTTATCCCACAATTTCGTAGCCCATTTTTTCAGCCAGTGTCAATTACCTTGTGATGTGATCCTGGGCTCTACACACCCTCCGCGAACCTGGGGAGGCAACGGATTGGCCTCATGCTTCCTTCAATGCATGAGGAGTCCAAGCTGACTACTTTTCACCTGACAGTGGGGCGTCTTCCTGGTTGGACACGGCACGTGGAAGGAACACGTTATTCCAACCAGTTCCAGTCCCCTCCATCAGGCGCCCCGGCTGGCCAGGGGGAGGCAGTTTAGAGCCCAGGATTACTGCATGTTTTCCTGAGGGTATACCATCTACCCTAGGGGACACGGGGAGAACATGCAAACTCCACACCCCCTTTCCACCCTTTCGCCAACCCCGCCTCGGGTATGGGCACTGATGACGTGGAGGAGGAGACACGCCGTCAGCACCCATAGCGTCCCTAGCGGGAATCGAACCTACGACAGCATTAACGACCAGTTGGGGGCCACCGTGCCCACCAGATAGATCTTATTTATTCCTGCCCATATTACTGTTCACTAGTCACGCACATAGCCTCTGTTTTAGCTGCTGGTGTGTGACACATGCATGCATAAGGAAATATCATTAAAATTAATGCTGAGAGGTATTGTGCCTGACAGCAACGACAACAACATGCAGCTACTTTTGAACAAACAAAAAGAAGGAAAAAAAAAGAGAGATTGATTGCTATTTTGAGTTCTCCTTCTCTTAAAAATACATCCTGGTTGAAGTTACGTCTTGATAAGAACAAATGGCATCTCTAAAATATATGATAACAATTGAGTGTCTTGGCCTGTGACAGGTTTTTTTTTCTCCCCCAGATAAGACCATTCTGGGATAAAACAAAGAAACAGAAACAGATCTCAGACAGTGATAGTTGAAACTAAACAAACATTTATAGTATACCCATCTGGATAGACGGTGGACAGAATAGACAAGGAATCTTTAGACTTTTGTTGTATATTTTGACTTTTAAAATACATACATCAACCTCTTTTTGTATACATTTCAGCCATTTGAAAATAGCCGGATTATTATGCATTTGAAAAATGTGAATGAGACATTCTGGATTGTTGGTGTTTGTTTACTATAGTTTTGAACTGTAAGAGTCAGCCATTTCACAATGATGGAGGTGGATTGTCCTTGCAATTATACTTTTTGGCACATCCAAGTCAAATTAAGCTCTATTTGGACAGGGCCGGCCGTTGGCTATATATGCTAAATATGAATATGAATTTCGGGGACGGGTGGAATAAGCAACCAATTATCAAATGCGAGCGTGCGCACACACTGTGTTCACCGACTTACGAGCTCACACGTTCATTTCTCTTTTTGGTCGCGTTTGCAATCTAATGCACTTGCAGGGCCGGCTATATGCATGTTCACAGGGGGGAATGCCCCCCTAAACGCCCTAACTATAATGAACCTGCCGCATCAAGTTTTCACCTCCCCCCCCAATTGTACAAAGATAGTTATTTGATCAACGTTTAGTGGAAGCTCAGTGGCTGCTGCAGTGAACACACTCTACTCCTGTGGCTAGTAGGGTAATAATGTGGATGAAATTGGAATAGTCCAGCGTGCCCCGACAGCCACGTGTGCTTTTATTGTAAACTCATAGCGCTGTGGACAAGCACAAGCCTGATGTTTGTAAACTTCATCCGCCAAACATTACCGGAACGATAACAACGAACAAACGTTATTTTTCGTGCCGAACCGGTTCGGGAACGATATTTTGGTGCTGGAACGATTGCAAGAACGAAAACGTTAGATATATATCTACCCGAACCGTTTCTGAACCGTTCCTGAAAAATAATTTCGTTTTCAAGCCCTGGACAGGATTCGTGTTGGTTGAAATCAGGTGATATTCTGGGCCAGACGTCAATCAAGACATCACTAATTTATCCTGGTCCTGACCATGCATTGCAGGGTTTTAATTACAGTAAAGTAAACAAAATGCCAGTACTCCTTTCCACCACTGGATTAGGCATGGGCATGGAGGGGCATGGAGGGGCAATGCCCCCCCCTACCCCCCCCCCCCCCAAACACAATGCCATGCAAAACAACCAAACATATTTCAAATTAAAGTGCTTATAATTAAGATGATTTGAAACACTACTACTGCTACTAACTAACTACAGCTGTCACCACTAAACCAACAGCATTTCATCATTGAAAATAGAAAACTATGAGTCAGACCTTTAGCTTTATACATGCTGCCTGTCTGTTGCAACTTCAACAACAACTGATGTTATTATTGATGCTTTACTTGACTAATAAAAGTCCTGTAACCGAAAATGGTATGGGTGCCGCCCCCATACCATTTTCTTTTGCCCGTCCAACATGTTCTCTTGCCCCCCCAAATGGGACATGTTACATCCGCCCCTGGACCCACGTCGGTGACATGGATGGACAGGCTGTCATCAGACCAATGCTGACGGCCGCAGCACCCGACACACCCCGCACCGCACAGCAACACTATATATAGCCGAGGCTGTGTGTCTAAATGTCAATGATTTATGCCGACACGTGTAAACGCCACTGTCACATTAATAATTGTCGTTAGGCAAAACGGACGCGAAAAACGGCACGGTCGAACTGCGTCTCAGGCTCAGACGACTGCGTACTGATGGTTGTGACGGAACCATCAGTACCATGATGATGACCAGCAGGACAGTTGGGAAGTAACTCTGTACTCTACATAAGATATGTACAGTACCACCAACACACGTAATAATCCTATTGTACATTTGAGTTCTGGAAAAGGTGTAACGCGTAACACGTGTAACACCGGGTGTCCATATACTGTATAGGCATAGCTATGCCTATATATGGACTGTGTCTAGTATTAAGGGTAAGGGTATTAACTCTATAAGAGCTAACCATTCTGGGAAAACAGGTGGAAGTACTGTGCTAAGCTTTTTGAGTGATGTCACTAGGGATGTCACTAATTTAAAACAAGGTCAATAAAAAACAAAGTCCTATAGCGACATTTACATGCCATATACCGTCTGAAAGAGCACACTTGCTGCTTTCACAAGAAAAAAAAAAATGCATTCATACCACCTATTGTTCAGGACTTATTGCCATTTGAATGCAATAGAGACATGAGCAGTCTTGTAAAAATACATTGTATAGAGACATTGACAGACAAATATATATATGAACCAAATGAAGATATTGTACATGCTATACACCGATTGACAGCCCTATTTGTCCATTTTTAGGGAAAAAAAAATTACATTCCTCCCATCTTCCGTTCGTCTGTAATTGTCATTTGAATTCAACTTGCGTTGTGGGCCAACACCATATCATTTATGGAATAATATTTTTCAGGTCTATATAATATAATTATGTTGACAGTAATATATAAAAACCATATACCATATGAAAGGGCACACCCTCTGCTCCAATAATTGGGGATTTTATGTCAGAATCCCTGCAATAGTCAGAGAAATGCCTCGGATCCGTTGCGCGCGTGCGTGCGTGTGCGTGCGTGCGTGTGCACGTGTGCACGTGTGTGTGTGTGTGTGTGTGTGTGTGTGTGTGTGTGTGGGAGGGGGGCTGTTGTGCTTTCTTTGCAAAGACGTTTAGCTGCTAAACGTAGCTAGCATAACTTGAAGACCACACACACACACACACACACACACACACACACACACACACACACACACACACACACACACACACACACACACACACACACACACACACACACCCAACACACACGCGCCAACGACCCAGATTTTGCTAACGATCGTTTAGCTGCACCTGCCTGACTCCTCCATAACGGCCCCTCTCCCTCCGACAGAGAGAGAGAGAGAGAGAGAAAGAGAGAGAGAAATAGAGAAAGAAAGAATGCAATCCCCATGCGAGTGCAGTCACACTGTGTCCAGATGACTAAAGTAAAATAGCCTCTTGCATTTGATGAAAAAAAAAAACAAGCGATCGCTTCACAATGCTGTTTTGCTAAGAGCAGAGAGAGAGAGAGAGAGAGTGCAGGGGACTGACGAGTGCCAAGGCTCTGCTACTCCAGCTGTCTCTCCTTGTGTTTACTTCCTCAAAGCAGGGAAAAAAATGGGTAGGGGGGCGGAGTATTGGTTGTGACGTCGTCAGGGCCTTAAAGCAACAGTATACTACAGATCCATTAGGGATTTAATGCGTACAGCTTGGGTTTTAATTGAAAAAAATATGATTGAATGATAAATGTCTGAACGACGTATATAACAGTGGTTAGCCTCCAGGTGGCACTGTTCTACAACGACGTTTATATACCCATTCAGCTCTCATTGAGTTAACGGTAAAAAATTATATAAAGAAAAATTTAGGGGTGGGTTTGAACCTGGGATGTTGACATGTTTAGGTTTTGGGATGTATATTAGAGGTTTTCCACCAATTAAAAATGGGCGGAAATTGAAAATATGTGTGGGAAAATGTAATAAGCTCAGGGGTTGACACTAAGGTCTCGGAGGCACTTGCCCATCGGGCAAGTGCAAGTCAGGTTCTACTTGCCCTCAGCTCATGGTCACTTGCCCCCTAAAATATATAGGGGGCAAGTAAATATACATTTCAGCACCACGGACAGAGTCACTACAGCTACCATAACAGAAAGCTCATTTCAGCACCACGGACAGAGTAACAGAAAGCTCATTTCAGTACCACGGACAGAGTCACTACAGCTACCATAACAGAAAGCCCATTTCAGCACCACGGACAGAGTAACAGAAAGCTCATTTCAGCACCACGGACAGAGTCTCTACAGTCAGGTTCTACTTGCCCTCAGCTCATGGTCACTTGCCCCCTAAAATATATTGTAAATTTTGCAGATGTAACTCTTGAGAACGTAAAAATGAAACCAAATGGACCCTTGCGGGTCCATTTGGTTTCATTTTTAGGCTCCCAAGAGTTACAATTCATCATCTTAATTACCCCAGGTCTACACAACTAGAGAATGTAGAAGATTAGGTCATTTTGATGTGAAAGTTAAATTGCCTGTTTTGTTTCCCAAATCCAGCCTGGAATTGTGGATAGCTAGAAAGCAGGGAAAGACACAGAGGCAGAGTGCAATGACTGCCTTCAAGACAAATTTATCTTGTGTTGTGTTATAGTGCACTAAGTTGCACACTTGCCCGATCGGGCAACCAGGTAGCAGTCTTCACTTGCCCCACCATTTTTTTTTTACTTTCCCCGGGCAAGCGGGCAAGTGTTAGCTCTGAAGCTACAATCCTTGTTACTCGAAACGAGTAGTGTAGCTTCAGTGCAAATGTAGAACAAATGTAGTAAGCTACACTCCAAGTTACAGGAAGATGTAGTTAAGCTACTTGCTTAGCTACTTGTAACAAGCTACTGCCCATCACTGAGAATAGCATGTTAGCCAATAGCCAATACCAACCAATACCAATACCGATATACAGTATGTCTAACAATTTATCTATCTATCTAGATAACAGATAACCATTGGTTATTGCCATCAGTTAATGCCAGTTGTATTTGCTAATACCGATATTGAATGATAACAATATCGGCCGATACCAATTATGTGGCAGATATATCAGTGCTATCACTATATTTCTGCTATGAACTAGTTTAAGGGGAATCTTCCACAGGACAAAGCAGTTGTGGCACCACTAAACCAACAGCATTTCATCATTGAAAACAGAAAACTCTGAGTCAGACCTTTAGCTTTATGCATGCTGCGTGTCTGTTGCAACTTCAACAACAACTGATGTTATTATTGATGCTTATCCTTGCCTAATAAAAGTCCTGTAACTGAAAATGGTGTGGGTGCGATGAAGCCGCCCTCATACCATTTTCTCCTGCCCCCCAATTGGGAAATGTTACATCCGCCCCTGAGGTATGAGCTAGAATGTGCCAAAGTGGCAAATAGTTGGTATTCAACCCTTGCCTTTACTTGCCTAGTGGATTTGAATTTGCATAGTGGACCATTTGTACACTAAAAGCATTATTTGCAGTTCTGAATCCCTGATGGATTTGATTTAGATAGATTTTACACTCTCAAGAGTTAAAATATTCATCATCTGAATTAGCCATTTTTGGAATGTATGTTTTGCTTGTTTTGTTTCCCAAATCCAGCCTGGAATTGAAACAAAAGCAAAATAAATCTTTAGATTTGGGGTCGGTCGGGCTAAAATATCCTCAAATGGTGGTCCGTGGCTCAAATCCTGAATAAATGGTGGTCCCCGGGCTGAAAAAGGTTGAAAAGCCTTGACATACAGTAAGAGGTGCATGGACTGCGGTATACGACAGTGATGATGATGTGTTGTGAGGTGGCGTCACCACTAACATCAACGTGTGACGCCAGTCACCATGTGACAGTACATTAAGTAAAGTCAATCAGCAGGAGGAGGGCATTGTTTTAAACCAGGGGTGCCCACACTTTTTTGACTTGAGAGCTACTTTCAAGAAGATCTACAACATAAAAAATGTGATTGTTCCATTACTGAAAATCCATTTCAAGCCCCCCTAGAAAGGTTGAGCTTTGAACTTATAATGAATGAATTTGAGTTGACAGTTTGTGATGTTGAGTTTAGTTTCTTTCACCCAAAAGTCAAAAAACACCCGCACACTGTCCTCAATTGCAGTGGAATTTATTAAGGGAGCTCCCTTAATAAATTCCACTGCAATTGAGGACAGTGTGCGGGTGTTTTTTGACTTTTGATGTTGGGATTTTTTACCCTCTCCTACGCACCTGTCGCAGTAGGTGTGCATAGGTCTTTTTCCTGTTGAGTTTAGTTTCTTTCACCCAAAACTAACAAAAGAACTTTCACGTTTTTGTCCACAATTGGGAAAGAGAACTGGCAACACGTTGGTCAAAATAACAATTATTCTCCATTTTCTAATTGCCTGGACTCTACGTAATTCAGATGTTTAAATATAATTTAACTCTTGAGAGTGTAAAATGCAACCAAATTGCCTGGACTCTACGTAATTCAGATGTTTAAATATAATTTAACTCTTGAGAGTGTAAAATGCAACCAAATGGACCCGTAAGGGTCCATTTGGTTTCATTTTAACACTCTCAAGAGTTACAGATCTATAAAGGGTCCAAGTGCTGTCATGTGATCTACCTGCATGGTCTGTGTGATCTACTGGGAGAACAAGATCTACCTTTTGGGCACCCTGCCATATACGTATGTATATGTGGCAGGTTCCTTTCACTAAGACAGAGCTGGGTAAGACAGCTTTCTCTCTCAGTGGCCCAACGTCATGGAATGATCTCTAACATTCTCTAAAATTGACCTCACTGCCACCTCTTGGTCAATTCAAAGGATTGCTCCAGAACAAATTTTATACTGACTGTTTGTGTTTTAATTGATTTGTTTTATTTTTGACTGGTTGCGCTTTTTACTGACTTTCAAGTCTTTGTTATATGTATATTAACTGTTTGTATTTGGATGTATTTCTGTGTACTGTAACCTCGGCTGCATTGAAAATGAGGGCTTAAATAAAGGCGATGATGATGCCAGTACATTCAGGAGGGGGGCATTGTTTTAAACACTTCAGACAGTCGACATTTCCCAAAAGAAAAGGCGTGCATTTAATTCAATCCGCCCACTCACTAACATACACAGGTGTGTGCACACACACACACACACACACACACACACCCACACCCACACCCACACCCACACCCACACCCACACCCACACACACACACACACACACACACACACACACACACACACACACACAATATGAGTCTAGGGAGTGGAGCCCTTGATTGATTTATTGAGTGTTTAAACTAGCCCAGTAATAGCAGTGCTGACACAGCTACAGTACAATGCAACAATAGATTGGACTGTACAATAGATGCCAATTACTACAACATAGTCAATTGTTCACCACAGGTATAGAGTTTCCCCCTCTAATTTTAATTTTTTTTTGCAAAAAGGGTGAATGTCACTTCACCCTTTTTGCAAAAAAAAGAAAATGTTTATTACGTTTTAAAAGATTCATGACACTATCCTGTGTGGCTTTAGACAAATGTATTTTATATTATGATTTTATTTTCTAGATTTTAGCTATAAGTCCAGTGTCTCTGATGTGCCGGTCACTTATTTCCTAGACAATGAACTATACCCTCCAGTAAGACGGCCCTCTACCTATTCACAAGGAAGGGCAGTGCACTTGCAGTAGGAATTGTAGTCCATTGAGTAAGGGATCCCAGTGTCCATGACATCAGAGAATATCTAAAACTACATATTACACACAAACAAGAATTGATCCAACATCAATTAACTGGCGGCTGATGCATTATTTCTGCAGAAGGCTCAAACATACTCCAGGGTATGTCTCATTAGCCAGGGATCCTTTTGAGGCCTGTGTTGTACAGCACTGTAAAACATCCTGGCCCAAGAAATCTCCGCTCAGTCGTTTCAGATCAAACGGAATAGAAACAGGGGTTGACACTAAGGTCTCCGAGGTACTTGCCCATGGGGCAAGTGCAAGTCAGGTTCTACTTGCCCTCAGGTCATGGTCACTTGCCCCCCAGGTTCCAGGTGGTCCCCAGTTAAGTTGGTTAACCAGATGTAACTCTTGAGAACGTAAAAATGAAACCAAATGGACCCTTGCGGGTCCATTTGGTTTCATTTTTACACTCTCAAGAGTTAAAATTCATCATCTTAATTAGTCATTTTGATGTGTATGTTAATTTGCCTGTTTTGTTTCCCAAATCCAGCCTGGAATTGTGGATAGCTAGAAAGCAGGGAAAGACACAGAGGTAGAGTGCAATGACTGCCTTCAAGACAAATTTATCTTGTGTTGTGTTATAGTGCACTAAGTTGCACACTTGCCCGATCGGGCAACCAGGTAGCAGTCTTCACTTGCCCCACCATTTTTTTTTTTTACTTGCCCCGGGCAAGCGGGCAAGTGTTAGTGTCAAGCCCTGAGAAAGCTCCAACAATCAGCGTTGCGACAGGCGAGGAGCGCTCAATGTTCTGAGCGTCCAGGAGCGGGCCTGCAGGCCTTCAGAGATGTGTCACTATGAGATGTAATGTCTGGAGAGACTGTGCAAAACGCAACCAAACGGTGTCGCTTATAGACGTGGATGAGTGGGTAGGGAAAAAGTTCTGTGCTCAACTCGTCTTCCAGTTACATCATCGTTCGGCAGATTTTTCAGGAATAGAAAGCCATATTAACTTGGATTCCCCATTCCCCAGCCCTCCTGTGAGACACAGACTGAGTAGAAAATAATAGTGGCAATTTGTCATGTACATTAGTGAGGACCAATTATATGTAGATACATTGAAACGTGGTAAAGTGGACCTTTAATTTGAATTTCACTTTTTTTTTTATAATCCTCCCTACTATACCGTATAACCAGGGGTTAAAATTGGGCAGGGACACACGGGAGCTCCGCCCCAGTTAGAGATTTGCCGCCAAAGCATGGGGGAAGCTATCAAAATGTTAATATTAAATATCCTGATATTAAATAACCTGTTACCACAGGGAGAGAAGTCTCTCCCTGCCAGTTTGCACGACCAGAGCCAAAGAGTATTGTAGAGTTCGAGGTAGGCAAACTACGTTCACTTCATGGGGTCAGTCCAATTGAGCTACAGTATGAACCAAATGCCAAAATGCATTTATATCAGGGGTTTTCAAGAGGTGGCCTGGGGACCACCAGTGGACCCTGAGAACATTCCAGGTGGTCCCCAGGCTAAATGTTGGAAAGTTGGTTAACCAGATATAACTCTTTGAGAGCGTAAAAATGCAGCCAAATGTACCCTTGCGGGTCCATTTGGTTTCATGTTTGCACTCTCACGAGTTACAATATTCATCTCAATTAGTCTACACACCTCGAGAATGTAGAAGATTAATGGTCAATTTGATCTGTATGTTTGACTGTTTTTTTCCCCCCCGAAATCCAGCCTGGTATTGTGGACAAAAAGCAAAAGAAATCTTTAGTTTTGGGGTCTGTGGGGCTAAAATGTCCTCTAATGGTGGTCCATGGCTCAAATTCTGAATAAATGGTGAACCCTGGTATGAAAAAGGTTGAAAACCACTGCTATATAATGTTGAAAATAGGTAAGTACTTTACAGTGCCACTACATTCGACAGCATATAATCCAAACATTTTGCAATCTACGCTGTACTGCACTGTATATACAATCAAAGCCGCTCTAGCTTTTGATCACAGGATGCTGCTGAAACATCACAATGCATGCTTTGCTCACACAGGCTCTCACACACACACACAGGTACGCACCAGGGGCGGATGTAACATGTCCTATTGGGGGGGCAAGAGAACATCTTGGAGGGGCAAGAGAAAATGGTATGGGTGCGTCTTCATCGCCTGTGTCGCTTCGCGCCACAGGTGATGAAGCCGCACCCATACCATTTTCCGGTTACAGGACTTTTATTAGTCAAGTAAAGCATCAATAATAACATCAGTTGTTGTTGTTGAAGTTGCAACAGACATGCAGCATGCATAAAGCTAAAGGTCTGACTCAGAGAGTTTCCTGTTTTCAATGATGAAATGCTGTTGGTTTAGTGGTGACACAGCTGTAGTTAGTTAGTAGCAGTAGTAGTGTTATAATAATAATTTTAAATATAAGCACTTTAATTTGAAATATCTTGGGTTGTTTTGCATGCCATCATGTTTGGGGGGGGGGGCAAACTGGAAATTTGCCCATGGCTAGATCCGCCCCTGGTACACACACACACACACACACACACACACACACACACACACACACAGAACAGAACAGAATAAAAAAGCCGCTGCGTGCGTGCGAGTGCCGGTTCCCCGGTGGCTCCCTCCGTAGGTGATTTAATTCGCTTGTTCGACATTGAGTTCCGACCACAAAGACGGTTCCTGGGACGCGCTCTGCCTTCATCTCGGCGCTAGTAGAATTACCTGAGGTGCCACCGGCGCCAATGTATATGATGGATAGCGCTAATCCATTATTCGCGCGACGTATTTGATGCTGCTATAGATGCGCTGCTTAGGGATTGCAGTGAAAATTCAATTAAGGCGTTGTAGTCGAAAGGTGCTATATGCTAATTTGCAGTTAGGAGTGTTTGAAATGCACACAGCTGCCATAAGTGATTGTGAAAGAACGGCTCCACACGGCAGAGATGTGGACAACTGTCTACTGCGCTAGCGGCTGAGCTGGCTGTCCTTGCCGCCGCGCCGGCCTCCACCAAGTTCCTTTCAATTAGCAATGATACGTAAAGCGCTGTCTCAAAGGCGGCGAGGGACCGATCTAGCTGCAGCCCCCACTACTGTCAGATCCCCTCTATAGGAATGTATTCTCTGCAATGGGTGGAAAGTAGCTAAACGTTTACTCAAGTAGTGGACTTTAGCATTTGGTGATTTGCGAGGTTCATGCAGCCTGAATAGGGACAAGCTGGAGTTGGAAATACATGGTTTATGCATGTAATTTGTAGGTATTAGTGAAAAATCTAAAATAAAGGAGTTTGAGAAAGAATAAAATCAGTAGCCACAGCATTTCATCATTGAAAACAGAAAACTCTCTGAGTCAGAACTTTAGCTTTATGCATGCTGTGTGTCTGTTGCAACTTCAACAACAACTGATGTTATTATTGATGCTTTACTTGAATAATAATAGTCCTGTAACTGAAAATGGGACATGTTATATCCGCCCATGCCACTACGGTGATGGCAAAAACACATCATGCATACTAGACACCTAGTCCTCCTCCATATGAGTTCTGGGGACCACCTGCAGCGGTTTAAAAGCAGAAGCGGGTTGCTTTGCTTAAAAATGGGAACTCATCGATGAGACAGACAGACTGGTCCAAATGTACAGTACACTTCCTAAACAGTTTGCACTTTAGAGCCTCTGGAACAGTGTTGCCAAATTGGGGCATTTGCCACTATTATTAGCTCTTTTCCAGACACCCCTAGCGCCAAAATTAGTGGAAAAACTCCTGGCGGAAAATCTAGTGCTTCTTTGCTGGTGAGATGGGGCGAAATTGGTTGACAGGCGCCAGAGATAAAACCCGTTTTTCACCATTTTTCCTCCTATGATAGAGTCCTCCTTCCTTCCAAGAAAGGACCATTGGTAACCAAATGGACCGTTTTAGAGCTGTAACTCTTGAGATCGATATATAAACCTGCTTGCCGTAGCAGCCATTCCTACTAAGAACCAGTGATGGGCAGTAACTTGTTACAAGTAGCTAAGCTACATAGCTTAACTACATTTTCCCGTAGCTTGTAGTGTAGCCTACTACATTTGTTCTGGGAATAGCTTGTAGTGTAGTGAATAACTTAGTCCAGGCTTTCCCTTGAACTGAAAAAACAAACAAACAATATATATATATATAATGTTGGAGCAACTTAAAGTTGTAAATTGCGGGCCCCTTTTCTAGTTTTGCTCAGCACCATTGGAGGAGGTGCGTTACCCCTTTTAACTTACTGTTGATGCTAAACTGCCTATAACTGCCTATAACTAAAAAGAGCGGAAATGGAAATAATCCACTGGAAAGACATTTAAAAAAAATATTTTTCTAGGGCTGGGACTTTCACTGATTAATTGAGATTATTTAATTACAGAAAGAATAATGTCATTAACAAAATTAACTCATTTTAATCGCACACACATTTTTCAATACAGAACCTTTTTTACTGGCATCATACCGGTGCATGCAATGGGAAGAAAAGTTAATCAGCCTAGCTGATGATAATACTTGCTTCTGAGTACCTAAAGATGCTTTACAAGGGGAACATGAAAAACAACTTTATGTGTTTGGACTTTAACGTGGTGACATGTCTGTCTGAGTTGCTGTGACACGAGCAGATTGCAAACACACTAGAGTACATTCATTATTAAATGAAGCCAAAAGATATAGAGGGGGTTTCAACCTTTTTCATACCAGGGCCCACTATTTATTCAGCATTTGAGCCATGAATCACCATTTGAGGATATTTTAGTCACACAGACTCCCAAAGTAAAGATTTATTTTGCTTTTGTCCACAATACCAGGTTGGATTTGGGGAAAAAAAACAAGCAAACATACAGAACAAAAACGACTATTAATCTTCTACATTCTCTAGTTCTGTATACTTGGGCTAATTGAGATAGTTTTGAAACCAAAAGGACCCTTGTGTGTTACATCTGGTTAACCAACTGTCCATCATTTAGCTTGGGACCACCTGGAATCGTCTCTGGGACCACTAGTTGAAAACCACTGCTATAGACATTAGTGTTAGCTATGCTAGCTGATAGAGACAGACAGACAACAGACACCGCACCAGCACGACCACCATCCAGAGATATAGCACGTTGTCCAAGTGGATAGAAAATAAGATTTAAAAGGCTATGTACGTGAATGGAAGCACAGATGTGTGCAACTATGCAATAAAGTTGTGTTGTGTCCCGACGGCACTCGCATCAGCTCATCTACGAGTCAACAGTGCATCGAATGGACTTTGGGCTAACACTTGCGTGTATCCGTGCCAACGTCATAAGCACACGCCGCTTTCCTGCACAGATCTACCAGTTGCCTCCGTGCTGCAGTGCACGGCGTTATGGTCTTGCAAATCTGTGTTTTTCCCGCAGTTACTGTACTTGAATCGATATGACGTTAGGATCGAACCAACGTGTGATTCAGACACTATTTGTACCGATGTAGACATGCGCACATTGATCCAGTCAGATCATTGACATTTAAATTGATTATCGATTCATATCGATATTTTTTGACACCACTACAAAACAGCTGTTTCCAGGGCTCATTCAGAGATAAATGCATTTAAAGTTAAATCTTTTTTTACTTATCAGTTATTGTTGTAAAGTGCGTGAGGTGTTTTCTGGGTTTTGTAGCGACATCACCACTTAAAGGACTTCACGAGGTGTTGTACAGTGAGTTAGAGAGCTTCTTTATAAAACAAAACCTAAAACGACTTTTGGAGTGATGAACAGACAACAAAACAACCAATCACTCCATAAGTCATGGTAAATCTTCTAAGGAGTTAAATACTTTTAACTAGAGCTGTCAATCGATTAAAAAATTTAATCGCGATTAATCGCATGGTTGCCCATAGTTAATCTTTGATTAATCGCAATTTAATCGCATATTTTTATGAGTTCTAAATATACCTTAAATGAGTGTTTTTCAAGAATATTCATATAAAGGTCAATTATTTATTCTTCATTTGAGCCACAGACCACCATTTCATGGCATTTATTTAGACTTCCAGACCTAAATTAAAGAATTTGTCAACAATTTGATGTTGGTATCATTAGGAGCGAACATGCGCATTTTGTAGAAAGTTTTCTACATTCTCTAATTGTGTAGACTTATTTTAAAGTAACTCTTTAACTGATGCAGATATTTAAAAATTATCCACCTGCATTTGGCGAAATTGAACCAAATGGACCCACTTGGCCTTTGGTTTTACTGTGAGTTAATCTTGCACTAAAAAATTTAATCGAGTTAACTCAAGGCTGAGTTAACTCGCGATTAACTAGTTAATGCTGACAGCCTTACTTTTAACTCAAATACAGTGCATTTGACAGGGATTGACTTTGACTGGGGTTGAGTACTTGGTGTGTCCACTAGCATTGAACGATATCCACGGTGTAATTACATCACTGGGGTGTAATCAGCTACATAACCGAGTAAAATGTACCGTTTCAGCCATGACATGAGAGCACTGGTTGCCTGTGATTATTGTTTATGGAAGCAGTAGAGAATGGCAGCATCAAATAATGCTAGTTTCCATGATCTATCCGTCCTGTGTGCAACTGTCTGTCTGCCGTAAACTAACCTCAGTACCACGCTAATACTGATGTTCCGGTCCGACTCCACAAGCTGGAAATACTAATAGCTCGCCGTAATGCAGAGCGCGTGCAGAAAGTAGCTGATCTGCAAGCTTACAAGTTCATGGATGCGTTCATTTTAGGTTTGTTCATGATTAGTTTCTGTCACACCATAATATACTGTAATGGTTAAAATCACTCTGGGATGATACAGTAGTAGTGTATACGACCGAATAGACTGCAGCGCAAGCATGCATACATTGGCTTCCCCATTGTTGGGGTCTCACAACAACATTCATCGCCTGTGGCACAAAGCGACACGGGCCATGAAGCCGCCGCCCTAATACCATTTTCGCCTGCCCCCCGATTTGGGAATTGTTAGATCCGGGCCTGCTGAGTACTTCTTTCCGCCGCTGTAGCAAAGTCCAACTAACTTCATTGGTCAACACGGATCTCACAATGCAAACTATGCAATAACCTGATTGCTCCACGGGTCAATTAAGGCTTAAACGGACAAGCCGATGAGATCAATACATGCCTTCCTGGGGAATTGTCCAGAGAATTATTAGGGGATCCGGGAGCGACGCGTCTATCATCATTGCTGTCATTACCAAAAAATAAAAAAATAAACCTCTGGGTTTTGTGTGTCTGCACGGTAAATAAAGGAGTGCAATAATAAGCTCCCCGGTCCTGATAATTGCAGTCAATTTAGCCATAAGTAGACGTTGTAGTGAATGGAGCCCCAGTGTTATCTGTGCGGAGGCAGCCTGTGATAGCAACGCCGAGTCCCCGGGGTCCCAGGAGACTAATAACACTAGCAGGATTACCCAGGCCTCGGTCTAGCTCTCGCGAAGAACCAAGGACGTTTGCCAATAACAACTTTATCTGTCTCCCCCACGCGCTGCGAGGTTCTGGCATTCGTAAAACCGCTGGAAAATTAAGAATCTCTTTGTTTTGTCTCCAAGCTGAGGGAGGGGGGTGGGGGGTGGGGGAATGGCCCGGGTCATCACCGCCAGGAGGGGAAAACCAATGACACGATTGTTGGTGGGGGGAGAAGAGAAAAGCTTTCAGATATAATTTTTTTGTTGTTGTTCTGTACAGTATATCTGGTCGTCGTCATTTCTCTCCCTGCTCTCATCATATGATTGATCAGAAGCTTGTCTTGCATACCCTGGGCTCATAGTCTTCCCCGCGCCCCCCCTACTGGCGTAATGGCGCTGGCGCAGAAGACTCTGGCTTTGCGAATCAGAGGTGGATCTGGCTCTGCACGAAGCCTGGCGAGCCAATCAGAGCACGTTTCCACATAAAAAAAACAATGACGCAAATCAGCAGAGACCCACTTTGTAGTTTTTCGAAGCTAGGCTAGCTAACAGGGCACTGATACTGGGGACTACAGACACTGCGCACTACCGGCACCTGTGTTCTACGTGGCAATCTGCGCTGCTCTGATTGGTTACATTCTAACCAAATAGGAGTTGAAATCCCATCCCTGGAAAGTTAAATCTCTAGCGAATTCCTAGCGCTAGCGAATCAGAACCCTGCCACAACTACAGACCCATATACAAGCTTGTAATGCTTGTAATTAGGGTGGGAACTAAGCCAGGTTATGTTTTGCGTGCATCGTCCTTTCTCGCGTTTAAATCATGCAAACTCTTCCTGAGTTGTTCTAACCTGTAGTTACAAGAGAAGACCTTTTTCAGGTTCATGTTTTAGGTTGTTATTAGAGAAAGTAAAAGATGGGTGTTAAAAGTAGGGTAAGTGATTTGAAATTCATCGTGTAGTACCAGCCTGGTGCACTAGGGGCCCCCAAGAGTAGCTACACTATGTGAACCTGCTGCTCGATCCTGATTGGAGGAGAATTCACCCTCCACCTGGGGAACTTTTATTAGCTCCTCTGCTAACGTGGGGGAGGGGGAAACTCCAAATATGGTCTGCACACCTTATAATAGAGCATTTTAATCCAAATATGGTCTGCACACCTTATAATAGAGCATTTTAACAGACATCTCACAGTGGATTACGTCCAACCACCTGAAGTTAAAAATCCGGACAGATTGAACTGCTATTTTCCCCCGCTAAGTCCTCCCCCATACAGGAGCTAACCATATCCGTTGACAACGCCAACCTCAGCCCCTACAGCGAAAAACCATGGCATTGTCCTGGACAGCCAGCTCTCATTCAAAACACACATTGCAGCTGTCACCTGATCCTGCAGGTTCACACTCCACAACATCAGAAGGATTAGACCCTTCATCACCCAAGAGTCAGCCCAGCTTCTCATCCAGACAACAGTCATATCTAAACTGGACTACTGTAACTCCCTCCTTACTGGTCTACCGGCATGTGCACTTAAGCCCCTCCAATTGATCCAAAATGCCGCAGCCCGCTTGGTCTTTAACCAGCCAAAATTCTCACATGTCACTGCGCTTCTGCCGCAGTCTGAAAACACACCTATTCAGACTCCATCTCAGCCCATAGCACCTGTATTACATACCAACCCACAGTACTTGCTGCAATGACTTATATAGGTTGCCTAATGTATTACAATGTTTTTAGCGCTTCATTGTATATTGTAAAATGTATTGTAAATCCTGATTAAATTGTAAACCTTTTCACCATTGTAAGTCGCTCTGGATCAAGAGCGTCTGCTAAATGCCTAAATTGTACATTCCTTGCTTTCTTTAGTCTTAGGGATTTTAGCTATGGGAGAGGGAAGTCGAACATGGTCCTAAATACATACAGGTATGTGTTTACAAAACTTTAGAGAAATTTCTTGCACAAATATGTGTGCAAAGTGCAGTTCGGTGTGCTGCTTCCTTCACATTCAGTAGATCTGTGAACTTCATACGGCCAGTTATAATCTCCTGGGATTTATTATGACTGTAGTAGATAATAAAATAAATCGCTTTAAAATTTCGTAAACAAATACTGTATGTATTCAGGACCATGTTCAAATGCCCCCTCCCATAGCTAGAATCCCTAAAACTAAAGAAAGCAAGGAATACAAAAACAATTAACACCCATCTTTTACTTCCTCTAATAACAAAGTAAACGTGGTATTATTGCTTTAAACATGAACACATACAGTACATACCCAGGGGGAGTGTTGTTTACACATTTCTCAAGCCTTTCCTCAATCTGCTGCATGCTAATAATATTATGAAGGCATTTTGAGCGTCTTTTTCACAAGATTCATAATTACGCTTGATAATTACTTGGCCCGTTATTCCACTTATTGGTTTAATGGGGAAGACTCTGTCGTAATTTCTTCCCCGGCGTAAATATCAGTACATCATCATCTCTGTGAAGTGTCCCTTCCTCCATAAGGACTCATGTGCAATTAAGGGAAATGAGGCTGAGAAATTGTCTCGGTTCTCCCGGAAAAAAAACATCCTTTCTTAGTACAAACCTGTGTTTTTCCTGGTGGGGTACTGTAAATGGCTTTCTATTCACCTTTCACGTGTTAGAACATTCTGGGAGATATCAATTTTTGGATCATAGGCAGGCATTTTTTAGTCTTAGACTTTTGGACGTTTTAGTCACCTTTTAGTCGGTTGGACATATTGCTTAATACTTACTCTGCAAGCATTTGTTAATGTGTAGCTATAGCTACTGCCACCGATTTTTCATATGAAAGTAATATTTCATATATTTCGGTCTATTTTTCTGGTCGGGTATTTTAGTACGGCACACAGGACGTTACTTCCGTTCCGTCTCTTATTCGGGTCCCTCAGCTGGCAAGAGCAGTTTCTATCCTCATTTCTATCCTTAACAGTTTTAGTCGATGAAAAGTCAAAGTTGGAGGGAACTAAAAACCTTGAGTTCCATTTTAACAATAAAAAATGTATTTAAACTAATGTTATGTCAGAGTATAATAGGTACCATATGATAGAAATATTTCATATTTCTGAGGTTTATTGTGAATGATTTCACATATGTCATACTCATACCATTGGTTTGTAACTGGGTCACACTACCACCTTGTAGATCTGCTATTTTGAGAAACGTGCCACCATGTCTCTATACTATGCCATATTTACATCACATTAAGAACATCTTGACATTATTTGTTTCCAGAACGTCCTAACTGTTTCTGATTGTAACCTGTTTATCATTACTAATGCACAGTTATTGTTTGATTTTTATGTCGCCAATGTTGATATCTGTTCCAGGAGACACTTAGCCTAGGTCACTCTGATCTCTGAACCAGTTTCATCCAGTATAATCTTTTATTGTTTTACCTATCCATGTGTAACTATGACGACAATTCATTGTGATTAGAATTCTGTTAAATATTCTCAACATCCTTTGGGATGTTGGGAGAGCCTTTGTTCATTATGGTTTGTCTGTGCTTCCGTATATTAAATGCTCTCCACCAGAATACGACTGGATTATTCAACAAAGAAACATGACTCCGTTGACTGGTAATAAAATACTTTGTTTTGCATGTCTTTGGTCAAGGGTCCATCTGGTTCAGGAGTGTTTTCACTCATTTCATGATGTTTACCTCTGGGTACATTTACTCAGATCCAGGGTTACCATTTTACCTCTGATCCATAGCTCTGAATTGCAATTGAATATACTAACAATCCTAAATGCTCTTAAAGCTTGCTGTAAGTACATTTTGGGCTAAGTTCTTACTTTGTGTTACTTGAGACTATCACAATTGGTTTCACCTCAAGTACTCTCTGTTTTCCGACTGTCTGATAGTCGGTGGTCCTTTTCTAAATTTTGTTCTGCTATCGAAGGATATTCAGTCCTTTTCCTATTGTCACCCATATATGGATATTATTATTAAAAAAAGTATCCATCACCATATATTTAAGGTACAGTTGTAAAGCTAGACCTGTTGTTGATTTTTCATCACATAGACAACACCGGTGTTGTTTTTAGCAGGGCGTCAGTCTTAGTCTTTTGGACGAAATGCTTATTTGTTTCATTCACATTTTTGGTAATTTCTATTATGATAGTTTTAATTGACATCCTGAAAAGACTATTTTTTTTAGCTCATCGACGTTAGTCTTAGTCCTGACAGAAGATATGCTGATGAAGTCATTTTAGTTGCAGTCAAGCTGGACAAAAACAACGCTGGGCCCTACTGCATGTTTGTGTATTAAACACCAGGTCTTGTGACTTCACTTAAGACGTGGAGGCATGACCAATGGGATTTGGACACCCAAAATAACCAAGCATGATTGCAGGCCATGCCTAAAGCCATGCAAGGTCTTAAGTTAAATCATTAGATCTGGTATTTAAGACGCTCACAATTTGCCTCGCATAAGGCGATAGTGGCACTGTGTGGATATTAGTCTCATCCCTCTCTATGCATTGTCCCGGCCCCTTATTTTCATACTGGGCCCTGGTTGCTTATAGCCAGAGCCCTATAGTGGGAGAGTTAGGATATTCCGGTTCACTCCTATGCGCCCAGCCGCTCGCTCTGCTGGAGGAGCATAGAGCCAACAGCACCCCATTCACACACTGTTAACAACTGACAATCTGCTGGAGGAGCATAGAGCCAACAGCACCCCATTCACACAACAGTTAACAACTGACAATCTGCTGGAGGAGCATAGAGCCAACAGCACCCCATTCACACACACACTGTTAACAACTGACAATCTGCTGGAGGAGCATAGAGCCAACAGCACCCCATTCACACACACTGTTAACAACTGACAATCTGCTGGAGGAGCATAGAGCCAACAGCACCCCATTCACACACACTGTTAACAACTGACAATCTGGCGATACGGGGTGTCTCATGAGACTGTCTGCGAGGTTGCAGCTGAGTCCTATTGGGGGTAGGAGTAGCAGTAGGAGTATGCAGAAATGTGTTGGAGTCAGATATTTAATCCAGCTTTAATGACTTTAAAACCCTTGTTCTTTAGCTTTTGTGACTGAACGATACCTTAAAACAGTTGTCGTTTTGCATAAGTACCTAAAATAGCTCTTATTTGCGCCGTTCTTGTTGAAAACAATGTATTCCCAACTGCATCTAGGACTCAGCGAGGATCTGTATAGTCCTGTGACGACTGGCTGCTCAGCTCTGCTTCTGGGTCCATGAATGAATATGAATGAACTCTCCCACTATAATGCTCTGGTTATGCCTGGTTCTGGACGAATGTGTTTGGCTCGTCGTCACCACTTCAACAGTCAGGTACTTCCCCAATTGAGAGGGACCAGACGTAATCTGCCTGCAGGGGCAATATGCATTGCAAAAGCAGATGAAGGCTGCTGGCTACCAGGGACGTGCTCACATAGACGTTATGGGTGGGACAATTCACTTACCTCATGATATTTAGGGTTCTGAATTGATTTATATTGCGATTCTTGGTTATGCTGTGATTCGATTTGATATATATCGATCTATCACATTTTTTCCCACAAATGACTGTGCTTTTGTTATACTAGAACATCTTAAAGGGGAATTCCACCCATTTTTAAGGTATTTTTTTCTGAGGGCCAAATGGACCCTAACGGGTCCATTTTGTTCCATTGGTACGCCCTCAGAAAAAAAAAGTTCATGAAATAAAAATCATTAACAATGTCATCAAGTTGTGTTTCACCACAAGTTCAATCAACTACAACATTTTAAAGCAATTTTAAACAATACTGATAGCAAAAAGCAAAAAAATGCAGCCTGATAACGTCAGTCAGTCTTTCTAATATGAACACATTAAAGGTAGGGGAAGTGATTTGAAATTCATGGTGTAGTACCAGCCTGGTGCACTAGGGGCCCCCAACAGTAGCTACACTATGTGAACCTGCTGCTCGCTCCTGATTGGAGGAGAATTGTGGTGACCTGGGGAACTTTTATTAGCTCCTCTGCTAACGTGGGGGAGGGGGAAACCCCATATGTGGTTTCCACACCTTATAATAGAGCATTTTAACAGAAAAAAAAAAATTTTTGGGTGATATCTGACAAAAGTGAAATCACTTCCCCTACCTGGTCGGGCTCTAAATTAAGTGAAATCACTTACTATACCTTTAAAATGGGTCTTATTTGCGCCGCCCTAAATTAAAACATTGCATTCCCAACTGCGTGATTCGGCAGACACTGAACACAGAGCCTTCTAGTAGGAACCCTAGAAGGCTCTGACTGAACAGAAAGTCAGAAACTCGCTTAGTTTTTGGCCCCTCAAAATCGCAACTCTTCCACTAGATGGCTCTGTGTAGCTACAGTCAGCGCCATCTAGCTCTGGCTGTAATGGCTACAGTAGGAGCAGGGAGCTTCCATGTCGTTCTCTGAGAAACCAAATGTTTACCTTTGGGTTACAGTTACTTAAAGGTAGGGGAAGTGATTTGAAATTCATGGTGTAGTACCAGCCTGGTGCACTAGGGGCCCCCAACAGTAGCTACACTATGTGAACCTGCTGCTCGCTCCTGATTGGAGGAGAATTGGTGGTGACCAGGGGAACTTTTATTAGCTCCTCTGCTAACGTGGGGGAGGGGGAAACTCCATATGTGGTTTCCACACCTTATAATAGAGCATTTTAACAGAAAAAAAAATATTTTTGGGTGATATCTGACAAAAGTGAAATCACTTCCCCTACCTTTAATTAATAGGCCTACATAACTATAAAAAAAAAAAACGATTTTGAACCAAACGATTCGATATTGGCCTATCGATTTTTTCTGCCCACCCCTAATAGACGTCAAAGGGGGGCTTCTGCCCCTGCCCTTTTACCCAACACAACTGCCCTCTCCACACCCTGAAGGCAGTATTTATATGTGGTGAAAGAAATGCAAATTCCACTCATTTCCGTGGGCAGCAGCATTCAGGAGAATTGCACCCCTCCCCAAAATGTTTATTTTCTTTTCTGGATAGTTTAGCTGCAGTACCGCAGTGTCCTGAGGTGGTGGGGGCGCTGATATGCAGGGTATTTTATAGTAGAGTCATTATAAGACTGATGCTAGAAAAACCCAGGGTTGTTTAAATTCCATGTCTTGGAAAATGAACAATGGTGGACATTATAAGCAAAGTGGGAATACAAATTTGGAACCGAAGACTGAAGGAGAGAAGGACATCATTATGAGGCCAAAATCAAACAATCTGTTCCTGAGAGCAATTTACATTAAAGCTCCTATATGATATGAAATACTGATTGTCTTTCATTTCAAATTTGTGGGGATAGAAAATTAAAGAACAACTTTTTTTTAAAAGATTAAGGAACAACTTTTTTTTTATAGAGTTTTCAATGTATCGCACTGTATCGCATCGAATCGAAACGTATCGTACCAAATTCCACAAAATTACAACAAATCAAAATCGTATCGAAATTGCACTGAATCGAATCGAATCGTATCGTTCTGTATATAAGATAAAGATGAGATAGAAAACACCCATGGGAGCACTTCATTATACTTATTTTACTAAAATTGGACTAAAGGTTTTGCGACCAAGACTAATTGTCCAGATGGCAAAAATGTGACTAAAACGAAACACTGTATTTTCTGGACTATAAGGCACACTTAAAAGCCTTTCATTTTATCCAAAAACAACAGTGTGCCTTATAATCCAGTGCACCTTATACTGTGGACCGTTTGACTGTAGTAGCTTCTAATCTATGTTGACAGCAGTAGCTTCTATTCTCTGCACTTCATAATCCGATGTGCATCATATATGACAAAACAGTTCTAAAATGGGCCATTCATTGAAAGTGCGCCTTATAATCCGGTGCGCCTTATAGTGCGGAAAATATGGTAAGCATTTCTTTCAGATGCCTGACTAAATCTAAAAAAAAATGCCTGTCATTTTTTTTTTGCCTGCCTCTCTCTCTTTCTCCCTCCCTCTCTCTCATGCACCTACAGTATAAAGCATGTGTCCTCTCTTTAATTTACCATTGCATCATATTGCGTGTTGCTCCCTCCACCCCTCCCCCCTCCTGAGTGGATCCAGATGCTCCGGCGCTCTAGCTCTGCCTTGGGGAACACCTGACATTAAGGCTGCATTCTTCACCAGCGCCTTTCATATTATGGTTACAAAGCCTTTCCCATGTTTCTATTTTAGAAGCAAGGCCCCCCTACCCCCCCCGCCCCCCACCATGTCCCCGACCATTTCATTTCAGCTGCAAGACATGCACACATTCAAGCCGTGACCTCCTCCCATCCGAGATAGACAGGCACGCACGCATGCACGCACACACACGTGCACTCACGCACACACGGTACGCCCGAGGTGATAGCAGCCAAAGTAAGCTTTGAAACATTGCCAGTAGGTCTAAAACGTGTTTGTTTGTGTTCGTTTTTTTCGCTTGTTTTTATACAGAGTGCCAGTTACTTGTCCCCCTTTTTTCTTCCCAGTTTAGTCCATATATGTATATGCCAATCCCTGACTTGCCCACACATTTCTCTAGTCTTGTAACTGCTACTCCTACAGTATGTATAGTGGAAGGACATGATCAATCACCACACATTGTTCATGACAAAATAGGGCTGGGATTCGATTAAAAAATAATCTAATTAATTTGAAGCATCATAATTAATTAATCTCAATTAATCACATATTTATATTTGACCTGAGATTTTTTTTTGGTCAATTAAACAGATTAATATATGAGTCTTTTGTATATAAGAATAATATATGAGTGAGATTTTCAAGTCAAAATCTCCCATCATCCAAGCAAAGCCATCTTACTACTTGATTTATTGCTTAATAATAATAATAAATAAATAAATCTTTATTTGTATAGCACATTTCATGGCATGAAATTCGAAGTGCTTTACAGAGCACTGGAGAAAGAAAGTAGGGTTGCCACATGTGTCTGACAAAAATCCTGGACATTTTGACCATCCAACCGCCGGCCTATTATCGGCGGTGATTGCCGGCCTTTTGGTCGGAAGCAACGCACCTCTTTAAACATCTAACCCAGAAATATATCACACTTTTACACTGAAATGTTACTGCTCTCATTATTTTATTACTCTTCTACATATCAGATTAATAATTAGGCTACTTAACCATTACTTAACCAACTCTTTCTGGAGCAGTCCAGTTTTCATTCAGTTCTCATCTCAGTTATCTTTAGATGAACAGATTTAGATTCAGGAGTTTTTCCACTAATTTTGGTGGTAGGGAAAGAGGTAAATATAGCGACAAATGTGCCAAGTTGGCAACCTACAGTACCTACAGGCACGGTACAATTTAATAGGACTATCATACTGATTTGAGACTGTCAGTGATGCAAGTCAGGTTAGTTGCGGTCTCTAGTTTTGGCCATGTAAAAAAAAAAAAAAAACAGAACACTTTTGACCATGTATAAAAATGTGGGACATTCAAGTGTCCAGGATTTTTTTTTCCCTGGACAAACCATGAAAATCCGGGACGTGTGGCAACACTGCTCCACAGTGCGGTCCGTTTCACACTTACTGGTGTCTTCGTCGGTGCTGTCTCCATCGTCCTCTTCCTCCTCCTCCACTTTGGGCGGGTTCTTCACAGCCATGTAGACCATCTTGTCCCGGCCCACTCCCAGTCGGCCCGATGACGCCGCCTACAGATCCTGATGGCTGTTGTGGTAATCATCCTCCGTTATCACCTCCGTTCCTCCTAGAATGCACAAACGTTGAGGGAAAAAAATACAGATGTAACATTTCCCAATAGACCTTTAGGTAAGCCCCGCCCTCTTGTCCACCATAGGACACTCATTCATTCCAATGTAAATATCATGGACTTTACAAAATAAATACTGGTTCATTTTTTGGAACCACCAGACCTCCAAAATCTCTTCCAAATCCATCAGCAAGGCATGTTCTATGCAGTGGAAAAACTGTGTGTGTGACATTTATTTTTTTTTAACAATGTTTTATCATATAGGAAAGCTATTGGTGGAGAGGTTTGTTATGCTTAGCTGTGATTGGACCATAGCAGCAGGGAGAGGCTTACCTAAATTTCTATTGGGGGCGCAGGCGAAATTGGCATGAGGGCAGCGCGACACGGGCGACGAAGCCACCCTCATACCATTTTCAGTTAAATTCTTTACAAGATGTATACAGTATATTGTACAGCACTTATAGGCAAGTAAGCATGAATAATAATATCAGTCGTCGTTGAAGTTACAACAAACACGCAGCATGCATAAAGCTAAAGATCTGACTCAGAGAGTTTTCTGTTTTCAATGATGAAATGCTGTTGGTTAGATTGGTGCCACAATTCTAGTTAGTTAGTAGCAGTAGTACCGTTTGAAATCATTTAAAATGTAAGCACTTTAATTTGAAATATCTTTGCATGCATGACATCATGTTTGGTGAGGCAGTCAGGGCATTTAGAGGGGGGCATTGCCCCCCTCATGCCCATGCCTAGATCCGGCCCTGCTGCTAGGCCCCAAGAATGCCAAAGTGTGACGTTTATAAAATGACCCCAAACATGGTTAAAAGTGAAATATCCCTTGAGGGCATTCTGAATGCAGGATAGGACAGGGTAGGACAAGGAGGGTATAAAATCAGTGCTAACACTTGATATTAATGACACATTTACATAATCCGTCGGCACCACCGGAGGCTATAGTTAGGATTTAATACAGGGCCGGATCTAGCCAGCCCTACTAGGGTGGGCTGGAAGAATGGCAGGGTGTATGGGCACATCCAAAGTTTTTCCATACGAAGCAGTGGTTCTCTCTCTTTTTAGCCCCACTAGACCCCAAAACTAAAGATTTATTTTGCTTTTCACCACAATACTAGGTTGGATTTAGTAAACAAAACAGTCAAACATACAAATCAAAATGACCATTAATCTTCTACATTCTCTAGTTGTGTAGATTTGGGCTAATTCACATGATGAACATTTTAACTCTTGAGAGTGTAAACATGAAACCAAATGGACCCGCATTTGGTTGGTACATCTGGTTAACCAACATTCCAACATTTAGCCTGGGGAGTGTGTTGCAAAATAATAAATAGATTCTTAGACAATAAGTAATTCAGATGTTTAAGAAAAAAAAAAAAACTCTTGAGAGCGTAAATTATACCAAATGGACCACTGGTTGAAAACAACTGCTCTAGGGCTCTGCAGCACTCAATTCTCACAGGTGTGTGTGTGTGTGTGTGTGTGTGTGTGTGTGTGTGTGTGTGTGTGTGTGTGTGTGTGTGTGTGTGTGACTGTGTGTGTGTGTGTGTGTGTGTGTGTGTGTGTGTGTGTGTGTGTGTGTGTGTGTGTGTGTGTGTGTGTGTGTGTGTGTGTGTGTGTGTGTGTGTGTTTTTTTTAAAGGTATCGTGACATTAAAAACACGTTTTTGTTCATTTTTTGTGTTTTGGGGGGGTTCTTGACAACAATTACACCATAAAAAGTCGGTATTTGAACATTCAGTGGTTTCTCCGTATTTGTAGTTATGCTAATTAGTTTTAAAAACGGCTCGTCTGGTTGGGCACCGGATAGTTGCGTGTACATCACGGTAAACACCCACCCACAGCCGTGCTGTCTCCAGCCTCCACTGCTCTGCTCTCCGCCTCTCTCCTCCGTTTGAGGGACGTGCACACATAGACCATGAAGGGAGCTCGAGCCTCTTTTACACCGACGGCTGTAAACAACAGCCCAGATCATGAATGCAATTTCGCTAGAAGTGCCCTCTCATTGTATTACAGGCACTGCCCTAAACACTCTCTGCATGTCCCTGCATGTCCCGACACTGCCGAGATACCCGAGAGAGAGAGAGAGAGAGAGAGAGAGAGAGAGAGAGAGAGAGAGAGAGAGAGAGAGAGAGAGAGAGAGAGAGAGAGAGAGAGAGAGAGAGAGAGAGAGAGAGAGGTTTGATTATTGTGTAAAATAATTCCCTTCTTCCACCTTTCACTCTGGGGCACGCTGCCGTTCGCAGCCTAGAGCAATCTAGTCTCAGCGTTGCGACATTGAGGGGTCAGAAACCGAACGCTTTGCGCTGTTCATGCAGCATGAGTAGGAACAGACTAGAGTTGGAAATAGCCCTACGATATTTTCAACAAGAGCAACATGCCAACTGTTGTCATGTTTATGTTGTAGCCTAGCTACTATTACTACAAAACGAACTAAAATAAAGGGTTTTACGACCATTAAAGCTGTCTCTGCCTACTTCAGGTCCAGGACTTGTCCCTATTTGCTGCCACCATTCTCAATAGAAGTTGATGTAGAAGAGCCTCCATTAGACTGGCCCCATGAAGTGAACGGAGTTTGCACAACTCTATACCCTAAGTTCTGGCACAGCAGCCGGTCTCTGCCTGCCTCTCTGTCCCTCTCTCTCTGTCTCTGCTCGATCATTTTACTTTGATATAACCCGTAATTTGTGCGACATCGGCTAGGATTCTGTTTATATTATTGATTAGGCCTACTATTTACAAACAACTGATATAAAGAGTATAGATTAGAATCAATGTCGTATACAGCAGTTTTAAAACCAATGGTCCGGGGACCACCAGTGCCCTGAAGAAATCCAGCCTGGTATTGTGGGTCTATGGGGTGAAAATGTCATCAAATGGTGGTCCATGGCTCAAACGCTGAATAAATAGTGGTCCCTGGTATCAAAATGGTTGAAAACCACTGTAATGCAGTACAGTTGAACTGCTGATCACCAAATATTTAGTCTCAAAGACAAGTCTATGGATTTGTTCGGGACACTAAAAATGAGGCAACCACAGTGTCAGTGGTCTAGTTAGTATTTCCTGTCTATTCAACCAAGATCAGCTATTTTTGTTATATATGAATTGAAATCCTGAATTATTTTAGAACAATGACATCACAATGTTAATAATTAACTATCCTATTAACTAACCACATTTTGTCCCCTTTCCCCACTCAACATGTCCCACACATGCAACACTTATTTTACCTCAAATGAACAGGTTGGACCTGGCCACCCTATCTAGGAGGCGGGGAAGTTTGTTGGAGAGGAGGGGTAGAGGGGTTGGTGGGTGGATCATGACAGTGATTGACATAGAAGGAGTAAAGTACGACCCCTAGTGGCCAAAATAATGTGTTTTTCTCCATGCCCCATTAGAATGTAAAAGAAAGGGACCAAAAACACATTGAGTATTTTTTTCTATGAAAGCCTGTTAAACACATTTTGAGGATCATCTCCAACATAATAAAATGATGTTACAAATAATGTCACGATACCTTTAAGATGGGAATAATAAAAACCTTCAAATCCACAAGCATCAAACTAGATGCAACATTTTTTTCAGGGGAAAGTGCATATTCCGAGTTGTGTTGAGCATGATTGCGCGTGCGTGTGTGTGTGTGTGTGTGTGTGTGTGTGTGTGTGTGTGTGTGTGTGTGTGTGTGTGTGTGTGTGTGTGTGTGTGTGTGTGTGTGTGTGTGTGTGTGGGAGGTACCGCCGTGCCTCTATTTGCAGAATCAATCCAATCACCAGCTATAGAGAGACACTGAACTTGCTGACAATTATCCAGCTGAGGACGGGAAGAGACCAATCAAGGGCTGGGGGTAATGGTGTGTCGTTTTCATCTCCTCTGAATAGCTTCCCCACACAGTAAACGTTGTAATCACCTCTCTCACAATTATAGCCAACCACAGCCACCTCTATAGCCCGAATGAATGCTTTCCTAAATTTACCATTGAGGTTCAAATGGACAACTACCCCCCCACCCCCCCCCCACCCCAACCCCCCCACCCCCCGACTGTTATGACTGCTGGCAATTATCGACAGAGAGAACATGGATCATTGCACCTTTACGGGGAGGAAAAACCCAAAGCTTGTGACAGGCTTTAACCCATTGTGTCATGATCAGATTCTAGTTCCTGATGCTAGATTCTAGTTCACAGTGCTAGATTCTAGTTCACAGTGCTATATTCTAGTTCACAGTGCTATATTCTAGTTCACAGTGCTAGATTCTAGTTCACAGTGCTATACTCTAGTTCACAGTGCTATACTCTAGTTCACAGCGCTAGACTCTAGTTCACAGCGCTATACTCTAGTTCACAGTGCTATACTCTAGTTCACAGTGCTAGACTCTAGTTCACAGTGCTAGACTCTAGTTCACAGTGCTCGATTCTAGTTCACAGTGCTAGATTCTAGTTCACAGTGCTAGATTCTAGTTCACAGTGCTAGATTCTAGTTCAGTGCTAGATTCTAGTTCACAGTGCTAGATTCTAGTTCACAGTGCTAGATTCTAGTTCACAGTGCTAGATTCTAGTTCAGTGCTAGATTCTAGTTCAGTGCTAGATTCTAGTTCACAGTGCTAGATTCTAGTTCACAGTGCTAGATTCTAGTTCAGTGCTAGATTCTAGTTCACAGTGCTAGATTCTAGTTCAGTGATATATTATAGTTCACAGTGCTAGATTCTAGTTCAGTGCCAGATTCTAGTTCACAGTGCTAGATTCTAGTTCAGTGCTATATTCTATAGTTCAGTGCTATATTCTAGTTCAGTGCTAGATTAGTTCAGAGTGCTAGATTCTAGTTCACAGTGCTATATTCTAGTTCACAGTGCTAGAAGCTCACAATTAGGCATTGTAAACAATCTTTCTCATTTCTCAGTGTGTTGTGCAGGTGCACACAAATGCGCATGCAAATGCAAGTGTGCATGCACGTGTCTTAAAGGGGAATTCCACTCATTTTCAATATTTTACTATGTCATTAATATACCTTAGAGATGTTGTGTGGATGGTAAAAAGGTTCCCCCATTCTGTGTTTCCTAGAAATGGAGATCTGAAAAAAATCATTAGCATGGTGAAATACATCTTGATGACATAAAGATGTGTTTCGCCATATTAATGTTTCCAACACCAGATTCTAGTTCCTCTGACTTCCTCATGCTAGATTCTAGTCCCCCACGGTAGATTCTAGTTCCTCTCAGTAGATTGTAGTTTCTGAAGTTAGATTCCAGTTTCTGACACTAGATTCTAGTTCCCGACACTAGATTCTAGTCCAAGACACTAAATTCTAGTTTGTGACACTAAATTCTAGTCCCTGGCGTGAGGTTCTAGTTTTTCTGGAAAAATCTCTTTCTGTGTCAGTGATGCTTAACATATTTCATAGGAAGGACCCCCAGAAATATCTATTATTTAGCCGCAGAACCTCATCTAAAAACATGTTGTTCTCGGGATCCCCCAGAAGCAAAGATTTGAGTTAAAATGTTTGCTTCCAAAATAATGTATTCAAAGATTTGCACCACATTTTCACAATTTTTCTAAAAATAGCAGAACTACAAGCTCATATCGCGCCACTCGGTGGCGCGATATGAGCTTGTAGATCTGCTATTTTTCAACAGCTAAAACACCAAAACGCGTTCAGTACAGAAAGGGTTAATCTGAAACACTCCTGCTGAGAGTGTGTGCGGCGCTCCCCCGAAAAGCCGGGGCTAAAATAAGTCACGGATAATGCTCACACAAGTATATTAAAGTCCGAAAAATATTAGTATAGATGTATATGGTGTGCATTAGGCACTGCCTTCTCAATTCTAATTTGATTATGATTCAGTCCAGACTCTACCATTCTCCATCAGCAATGCATCACACTATTACTGCACAGAGCAGTGCAATCAGTCAGATAAACGTAATATTGTATTTAGAACTGTATTATGTACCGTTTTATAATAATATATTATTACCTCTTCTCACATCCCATACACAGTGTGTAGATCAGGGGCGGATGTAACATTTCTCAATGGGGGGTGGGGGGGGGGGGGGGGGGGGGGGGGGGGGGCGCAGCAGAAAATGGTATGGGGCGGCTTCATCCTCCACGGGTGATGAAGCCGCACCCATACCATTTTCGGTTACAGGACTTTTATTAGGCAAGTAAGCCATCATCACACCCAGCATGCATAAAGCTAAAGGTCTGACTCAGAGAGTTTTCTGTTTTGAATGATGAAATGCTGTTGGTTTAGTGATGCGACAGCTGTAGATAGTTAGTAGCAGTAGTGTTTTTTTTTTTTTTTTTTTTTTTTTTTTTTTTTTTTTTAATATAAGCACTTTAATTTGAAATATCCTGGGTTGTTTTGCCTGCCATCGTGTTTGGTGGGGCAGTCTGGGCATTTAGGGGGGCATTGGCCCCCCATGCCCATGCCTAAATCCGCCCGTGGTGTTGATCCTTCCCCACCCGTCCTTCTGTGAAAACTCTAGAGGTCTCAACAGGCCCTGAAAACGAAGGACTGGATCCAATCTACTATAATGTGTGTCACAATCTGAGGCTCAAGTAGCCCAGGGTCAATTTTCGTTTTTTGCAGATTATTAAAGTATGCAATGTAAGCTTTCATATGACGCCTCACTCAAGGAAATTGGAGCATTGTTGGAGTATTTAAATCTGACTGTCCCAAAATAGCAAAACTGAGAAAAAGCTTCAAAAAGCCATTTGAAGTTTTGCCACCTAGAGCAGAGTAGAAGTGGGTGTTAACAATGGGAGGTGACAACGGCCATCCACTCAACCCATAATGTGTCATTTTTAAATACCCTAACCACCCCCACAAACTATGTAAATATAACTAACTGTATACATTATATCAGTGGTTTTCAACCTTTTTCATACTAGGGCCCACTATTTATTCAGAATTTGAGCCACGGACAACCATTTGATGACATTTTAGCCCCATAGACCCCAAAGCTAAAGATTTCTTTTACTTTTGTCAACAATGCTAGGATGGATCGATTTCAGAGAAAACAAAACAGTCCAACATAAAGATCAAAATGACCATTAATCTTCTACATTCTCTAGTTGTGTAGCATGAGCATGGACCCGAACGGAAAAGACAGACTAGGTCAGCTCCATATTACGGAGCTGGCCATGTCTGTTTATTCATTCAATTTGTTGTTTACTTTCTTTTCACTAGTGAGACTGGGTGTGTGGGGCGAACCCGCACACATTTTGAGATATTAGATTGTTGACTTTTATTTCTGGTTTTGTTGAATTGCTTTTTTTCCCTCCCCTTATTTTGTTTAGTTATTGCCTTTTATATTTTGTTTGGTTCATTTTTTGTCACTTTGGAGAGAGAGGTTACATTACCTGTAGATATTGTTTTTTCTTTATTCTATATCAGTTTTATGATCAGAGAGGCCCCAAGAGTGCAGCCTGTGAGCAGATAGATGTTCTGTGCACAGTACTATGGAATTAATCTGTTCAGAGACTGTAACACTGTGCTACTCAAAATCAGGGGTTGACACTAAGGTCTCGGAGGCACTTGCCCATCGGGCAAGTGCAAGTCAGGTTCTACTTGCCCTCAACTCATGGTCACTTGCCCCCCAAAAATATAGTGTAAATTTTGCAGATGCAACTCTTGAGAACGTAAAAATGAAACCAAATGGACCCTTGCGGGTCCATTTGGTTTCATTTTTACACTCTCAAGAGTTAAAATTCATCATCTTAATTAGCCCAGGTCTACACAACTAGAGAATGTAGAAGATTAGGTCATTGTGATGTGTATGTTAATTTGCCTGTTTTGTTTTCCAAATCCTGCCTGGAATTGTGGATATCTAGAAAGCAGGGAAAGCCACAGAGGCAGAGTGCAATGACCGCCTTAAAGACAAATTTATCTTGTGTTGTGTTATAGTGCACCAAGTTGCACACTTGCCCGATCGGGCAACCAGGTAGCAGTCTTCACTTGCCCCACCATTTTTTTACTTGCCCCGGGCAAGCGGGCAAGTGTTAGTGTCAAGCCCTGCCTGGGCATTATGCGGCCCGTGAAAGGGTACTGACCGGCCTGTGAAAGGGTACCCTGGTTTTCAACCAGTGGTCCGGGGACCACCAGTGGTCCTTGAGAGAGTTCCAATTAAATATGGATGTTGGTTAGACAGATATAACTCTTTGAGAGCGTAAAAATGAAACCAAATGGACCCTTGTGGGTCCATTTGGTTCCATGTTTACACTCTCAAGAGTTAAAATCTAATCTGAATTAGAGAATGTAAAAGAATGTTCTTTTTTTTTTTTATCTATGTTTGCCTGTTTTGTTTGTGAAATCCAGCCTGGGATTGTGGAAAAGCAAAAGAAATCTTTAATTTTGGGTCTGTGGGGCTAAAACGTCATCAAATGGTGGATTTCTGTGGCTTAAATACTGAATGAATAGAGGTCCCTGGTGTCAAAATGGTTGGTCTTACTCTTACTTTTATCTTGAAAATTAAATTAATACAACGCAGGCTTTAGTTCAGCCTTTAGTCTTGGCCCTCCACAATATTTTATAGATCTCATTTGGCCCCTTGGGGAAAATAATTGCCCACCTCTGCTCAAATGTATACCATGTGACCGTTGGCCCGGATCTGAAAGGACGTTGTGCCAGGGACCCCTATACAACCGTGGTTTTCAACCAGTGGTCCACAGACCACCAGTGGTCCTTTAGAGATTTCCAGGTTTTCCCCAGCTCTAAAAGTTGGTTAACCAGGTCCATGTCTTTGAGAGTAAAA
>CM076984.1:32471393-32543893 GCA_039105355.1 Benthosema pterotum | reverse complement strand
TCATCATGTGAATTAGCCCAAGCCTACACAACTAGAGTTTCCCGTTTCCTAAATCCAGCCTGGAATTGTGGACAAAAGCAAAATAAATCTTTAGTTTTGGTGTCTGTGGGGCTAAAATGTCATCAAATGGTGGTTCTCTGTGGGTCAAATACTGAATAAATAGAGGGCTCTCCACACTATTTTATGTATCTCATTTGGCCACTTGGGAAAAAAATAATTGCCCACCTCTGGCATAAATGGTCAATGGTGCATTTATATACCGGTATCACCTTTATGCAAAGCGCTTCATATAGATTGGTGCATCACATTCACCCATCCACATACACATTCATACTCTGATTGCAGCGAAACCATGCAAGGCACAACCAGCATGTCGGGAGCACTTAAAGGTTCATCATCATCATCATCATCATCATCATCATCATCATCAAATACTTCCCTAATGTCCATTTCTACAAAACCAGAGGGAGTGCAACAAGCCCATGTGCAAGGCAGATTCTGCACCAACAAGGGACTAAATTACATTCCCTCCTATGCGTCCAAAATGTGGAAGGCACTACCAACAGTCATTAAGCCATGCGAATCCCTTGACTCCTTCAAAAGCGCTCTCAAAGATCACCCTCCTACGAAGGGCTGCAATTCGATGTGTCCATGAGATCCGATTGCTCAATATCAATCAATCAAGCAAGCCCAATTCTGTGTCAAATTATCGACTCAGTAATGCAAAACCAACCAGACGGATCTGTGAAACCAAGGCTTCACAGATCCGTTTCAAGACTGAAATCCGGTTTCAAGACTGAAACTATGAACTATTTCTGTAGTGGAACTCATTCTGTAGTGCAGGGGTCAACAACCTGTCCTGTGGCTCAGTGGCTGTAGCATTATTACATACACACACTGGGGTGATCCGCACCAAAATAATATAAACATTTCTTTTCAGTTATCAGAGGTGGAGCTTTCAATCTGAACCACCCATTTTCAAAGGTTTACTCAGTTTACTATGCCATTATTATACCTTAGAGATGTTGTGTGGACTAGAAATGGAGTTCTGTAAAACTCCTTTATTTATTTTTTTTAGAAACTCCCATTTCTGAAGAAAGGTTGTGTTTCACCATAATGATTTTTCTTTGAGGACCTTTTTTTCTGAGAGTGTGCAAATGGAACCAAATGGACCCGCCAGGGTCCATTTGGTTCACATTTGCACACTCTCAGGAAAAAAATAAAATAAAATGCGGCTCCAGACAGATTTTGAATTTAATTTTGGGAGGAAAATGGCTCTTTCAACATTCTTGGGTTGCCGACCCCTTCTGTAGTGGATTTTTTAGAATGCCAATATTGTCTGTATTCTAGTGTCACCCTATCCCAGCTCTGACTACAGCTGTCAGACAGCAGACACCTGACTCATCCATTTAGCGCCATACAAGGACATGTTCTTCAACATACTGCATCTGTGTTCTCAGGGGTTGACACTAAGGTCTCCGGGGCATCGGGCAAGTGCAAGTCAGGTTCTACTTGCCCTCAGGTCATGGTCACTTGCCCCCCAAAAGTATATCGTAAATTTGCATTTAAGTTTTCTTCCTACTTGGGTGCTTTAAACCAGGGGTTTTCAACAGGTGGTCCGGGGACCACCAGTGGTCCCTGAGAGGGTTCCAGGTGGTCCCCAGTTAAGTTGGTTAACCAGATGTAACTCTTGAGAACGTAAAAATGAAACCAAATGGACCCTTGCGGGTCCATTTGGTTTCATTTTAACACTCTCAAGAGTTAAAATTCATCATCTTAATTAGCCCAGGGCTAATGTAGAGAGAGAATGTAGAAGATTAGGTCATTTTGATGAGTATGTTAATTTGCCTGTTTGGTTTCCCAAATCCAGCCTGGAATTGCGGATAGCTAGAAAACAGGGAAAGACAGAGGCAAATGTATCTTGTGTTGTGTTATAGTGCACTAAGTTGCACACTTGCCCGATCGGGCAACCAGGTAGCAGTCTTCACTTGCCCCACCATTTTGTTTACTTGCCCCGGGCAAGCGGGCAAGTGTTAGTGTCAAGCCCTGGTTCTTATTTTAAGACTTTAAGTGTATAAAGAGAGGAGTACCTATAGTCAGGAGGGCTTGCACTAGGCTTGTCCTCCATGAGTGTTCGTGTTCCGTAAACTAGACATTGATTCATCTCCATTTCACTCTCATTTGTATATGTTTATCTTACATTATTTTGTAAGTTCCTAAGACATCGAGTACAATTCTCACTCTGTTTCTCATTCTCAAACTACTCTTTTTGCAAGGTGTGCCTGGTCCTCACAAAGACACACGTTCAAGAACATACATGCACACGCGTTCAGACACACACACACACGCTTGCTCGCGTTGGGAGGAGTGAGCATGGGTCACTCATAAATATTCTGCTTTAAAGGTTCTGTACTGAACGCGTTTTTGGTGTTTTAGCTGTTGAAAAATACAGTCTCAAGCTCATATCGCCCACCCGAAGTGGCACGATATGAGGCTTGTAGTTCTGCTATTTTTGAAAATGAAATGTGTGCAAATCTTGAATGCATTTATTCGGAAGCAAACATTTTTACTGAATTCTTACTTCTGGGGATCACTAGAACAACATGTTTTTTAGATGAGGTTCTGCAGCTAAATAAATGTATTTTCTGGGGTCTTCCTATGTAAATATGTTAAGCTCACTGACACAGAAAGAGATTTTTCCAGAAAAACTAGAATATTGCAGGGAACTAGAATTTAGTGTCACAAACTAAATTTAGGTCATGACTACAATCTAGCATCGGAATTAGAATCTAGTTTCAAAACTGAATCTAACTTCAGAATCTACAAACTACTAAGAGGAACTAGAATCTAGCGTCGAAAACTAGAATCTAGCGTCGGAAACTAGCATCACTCATAAATACTCTGCTTTAAAGGTCAGTTGCAGATCTATCTAATAGACTGGTTTCTCCCGCATCGAACAGCGGCGGTGAGATGAGATGAGAGAACCACGGGGCTTTCCACATTTCCATATATACGCCACATGTAAAGTTGCAAATCCAAATGTGAGCTTCGGATTAGTCTTGAGCACTATATTTTGCGATATTTATTTTATTTTTTATTATTTTCCATTCAAAGTCATCAGAGATTAAAATTTCCAAAGGTCAGCAGCAGACATGGAAGAGCCGGAGGCGAACTTGAGGCACGGTCTGCGTTTCAGATAGAACTATGTTCAATAATGTATGAATGTATGACTGTCTAATATATATATAATAAATATATATATATATATATATATATAATATATATATATATATATATATATAATATATATATATATATATATATATATATATATATATATATATATATAATAATATATAGAGAGAGAGAGAGAGAGAGAGAGAGAGAGAGAGAGAGAGAGAGAGAGAGAGGAGAGAGAGAGAGAGAGAGAGAGAGAGAGAGAGAGAGAGAGAGAGAGAGAGAGAGAGAGAGAGGATTCATAATATATTCATTTATTTTTTCTCTTTTTGCCTTAAAGGGATAGTTCAGATTTTTGGAGCTTAACTTGTATGAACTACTGTACATTAATATAGCGGTTTCAACTGTATTAATTGATTGCCATAGTCCAGTGGTGGGAGTTCTGCTCTGGTTTTGGTCAATATTTAGTTATAGTTCTGGTCATTTTGTGAAGGTCACTGCATGGGGCCGCGGCGCAGTGAGAGTTGCTGGACTACATAAAGAAAGAAAAAACTGTCACTGACAGTCAGTGAACCTGGTTTTAATGGAATAAAAACACTGTGGAGCAGAAGCTGTTGTGCGGACTGTTTTTCTATATTTGCCACGCAGTAAAAGTAAGTGAATTAACTTCATCGGATTCATTTACTTTTCCTAAGTGGCGCCCAGTGAACCCCAGAAAATGACCGGAACTAATTCATATTTCACCAAAACCAGAGCAGAACTCCCACCACGGGAGTCTGGACATCAATACTGTTCCAACCACTATATTAATGGCGAAGTATTCCATAGAGCTTAAACATGAAAAAAAAAAAAAAAAAATCTGAACCATCCCTTTAAGGTTACTTTTACTTATGATTTTTATGAAGCCCAATTTCAGTGAGCTTTTTCAGTGATTCCATATAGACATCAACAAAAGAAAATCAGAGGAATTCTATGAATTAAAAGAAAATGATGTTAAACCGCCAGGACTAAATAATAATCACATTTATAATGGAAATGTTTTGCATTGCAAAGAAAGAGTGTTGCCTGGTCGTTTAATGACTTCGCTATAACAGCCAACATGCTGCACTCTTGACAGCCGTTCTGCCGAGCGCTTTATAAAAAAGACCATTACGATTACACGTCGCATTCAAATTTTTGCATCGGCGCAGCAGATTGTGGCAATTGCCCTCCAAGCAGGGGCGGATGTAACATTTCCCAATTGGGGGGAGGAGAAAATGGTATGGGGGCGCACCCATACCATTTTCCATTGCAGGACTTTTAATGGTCAAGTAAAGCATCAATAATAACGTCAGTTGCTGTTGAAGTTGCAACAGACACGCAGCATGCATAAAGCTAAAGGGTGTGACTCAGAGAGTTTTCTGGTTTCAATGATGAAATGCTGTTGGTTTAGTGGTGACACAGCTGTAGTTAGTTAGTAGCAGTACTAGTGTTTCAAATCATTTTAAAGGTAGGGGAAGTGATTTCACTCTTGTCAGATATCACCCCCCCAAATTTTTTTCTGTTAAAATGCTCTATTATAAGGTGTGCAGACCATACTGTACTGTATATGGAATTTCCCCCTCTCCCGCGTTAGCAGAGGAGCTAATAAAAGTTCCCCAGGTGGAGGGTGAATTCTCCTCCAATCAGGATCGAGCAGCAGGTTCACATAGTGTAGCTACTCTTGGGCGCCCCTAGTGCACCAGGCTGGTACTACACCATGAATTTCAAATCACTTCCCTTAGCTTTAAATATTAGCAGATATTTGAAATATCTTGGGTTGTTTCGCATGCCACCGTGTTTGGTGGGCAAGTTAAGTGGAGTTGTTGCGCACATCTCTAAAAAAATCTCTAAAAAAAGTTACTATGTCTATGTCTATTATATAACAAGTCCTGACCAGCAAGTGTGTTGAAGATGGTGATACTTGCTTGATGTCAATGTGGTGGGTGTTCACTCTTTGTCACTGGGTGTGTCTGAACAATCTGTGCTTGATGGTCTTGTTGATGGTCATGTGACCCTGTGAGTTGCCATATAAGGGATTGTGTCTGATCATTGTCACCTGATGAAGGCCACCTGATGAAGGCCAGCAAATGGCCGAAACGTTGTGATGCCTGTGTTTTAACACAATAAAACACTGTGGAGCAGATCGCTGTGTGCGGACTTTTTTCTTATTTTTATAGTACCATGTTTGGTGGGGCCGACTGGACATTTAGGGGCATTGCTGAACCCCCCCCCCCCCCCCCAGGCCCATGCCCAGATCCGCCCCTACATCCAAGAACATTCCTCTCGGTGTGATTCACTACTTTGAACGCCGATACTCTCTCAATGTACTTTATAAGGATAAACCTCATTTTTATTTATCCTCTATGCAGCCACGCTTGGCTGGATGCAGAGAAGGAGGAGGAACCCGCCGGCACCGCGGCATACAGATGAGAGCAGACATAACATTGACACATTTCCGTGTCAGAAATGATAAGTTATGATTTTTTTTTTTTTTTTAGTTTCTCGGTGCGCTGGCCAACCAGAGGTCACTTCATAACTCCAACATGTTGGAGTTTGAAATGTATGTGTTTTAAACATTCAATTCTAGTTATAGAGGGCAAGTACAATGCATTTATCCATATGAGGCTTATTAGCCTGTGATCCTTTTAATTTTGGGGTCTGTGGGGCTAAAATCAATGTCATCAAATGTCGGTCCTCTGTGGCTCAAATGCTGAATAAATAATGGGCCCTGGTATCAAAAAGGTTGAAAACAACTCCTGCCCAAAAGTATTATCCTCTGTTATCCACTGAGTGCAGTTCGATGTTCGGAACGTAGCGGTGCACGTCGCTGTGATGCGATCTGCTGCGTGATGAGAATGCTAAATCATTCAGGGTTGGAGAGGAAGAGCGCTGCCATGTGCCAAAAAACATGACGCAGAACCCGCAATCAATGGTTATCTTGTTTAGAGATAGTATCCATAGATTTAATCAGGCTGCAGTACGTGGGTGGGCCTGTTCCGTTGACCGAATGGTCAATATTTAATTTCATTACGTTTTTTATTTCTTAATTTTTCAGGCGGAAAAGAAAGGAGAGAAAACGGAGCAATTCAGACTCGTGTTTAATTACTTCTTTGTGTTTTTCCAAAGGAGGACTTGGTTTTCTTTGTCCTATGCGTGTAACACGGGCACGAATAGGCAATTTAGGCTCTCCCTGGCACTCCCAGGCCTGTAGCCTCCCAGGCTAAATGATGGAGTTGGTTAACCAGATGTAACTCTTTCAGAGCATAAACATGAGACCCACAAGCAGGGGTGTAGTGGAGGGGGGACGTGGGGGGACGGCGTCTCCTCACTTCTCACATCTAAAATATTTTTGGGGCAAAAGTAGGCTTATGTTTTTTGTCTTGTCATGGATACAATTATCCATTGCATCCATGCAGTGTAAATGATTATGATTGTGCGTGAATGCTTGGTGTTGGTCGGAGGGCCGTTGCGCACAGATTGGTTGCCACGCTTCTGTCAGTCTGCCCCAGGGCAGCTGTGGCTACAACGTAGTTACCATCACCGGTATGTATGGGTGATAGGGTGTGAATGGGATAGTCTGTAAAGCGCTTTGGGTATCTTGAAAGGCGCTATATAAGTCTAAGTATTATTATTATTATTATTATTATTGTAAACAATCTTTCTCAATATGCTATACTTGTTTTAATAGCATGTCTGTGTGTGTTGCGCAGGCGCACGCAAATGCGCATGCAAATGCAAGTGTCCATGCACGTGTCTTAAAGGGAGTTCCACTCATTTTCAATATTTCATTAATAATACCTTAGAGATGTTGTGTGGACATGATACAAAATCCCCCCCCCCCCCCATTCTATTCTGTGTTTCCTAGAAATGGAGGTCTGCAAAAATTCATAAGCACGGTGAGATACATCTTAATGACATCACCAAGATGTGTTTCACCATGTTAATGAGTTTCCTCTTTTCAGAGAGTGTACAAATGTACACTCTCTCCAAACTATATGGACCCTTGTGGGTCCATTTGGTTTCATGTTTACGCTCTGAAAGTCATTATATCTGGTTAACCAACTCTCCATTGTTCAATGTATACAACTGCTGTTTGTGATTTTCACATTTGTACACTCTCAGAAAAAAAAGGAAAATGGGTGGAATTCCCCTTTAACTCCTTGGTATCCATTTTGCCAGCCTGTAGCGCCCCCTTGAGGTCCAGAGTGCCATTTATATGGAGTAAGTAATTGATTGATTATCTCAAAAACAAAAAATCACAAACAGCAGTTGTATACATTGGACGATGGAGAGTTGGTTAACCAGATATAACGACTTTCAGAGCGTAAACATGAAACCAAAGGTCCATATTAGTTTGGATCTGATCACCCTAGGCCCCACCCTCCCTCCCTGCACCCACTGTCGAGATGAGTCTGAAAAGGCCCTGATACACCTAGCAATGTTTTGATCAATATCAACAAGCAACGTCAATCATCAACGTTGACTTTTCCCTCCTCTATAGAAAATGATCAACTCCTGGTTGTTCAGAAAAGTCAGATCATTAGCGCACTCTATACTGGTAAACATTTCGAAATCCTCCAATCACAGCCCTCCTTGGCGTCACCTGATCCTTTCTCCTCCCACAGATGCCTCACTGGACAGAACATTTCATGACCATTTTTAGTCTTTTAAGAGAACATTTGGTTATTTTAGGACCTTTTTTTCCCTGAGAGTGTGCAATTGGAACCAAATGGGTGGAATTCTCATGGGAAGGTGTTGCCTGTTGCCATGTGTCTCATCATGTTGCCCGTTGATGTTGATATTGATCAAAATATTGCTAGTGTATCAGGGCCTAAAGAGTGCAAATGGAACAACAGTGGATAAATTCAGCGCTGTGGATTTTTGCTGTTTGTGAACTGAAGCGTAAACCCCAGATGACCCCCCGGGCTATGGGACAGCAGCCACCACCACACTGTACACACATGGATCACCTCTATGTCCCGATGGAGGGCTATATGACTTGATTAAATTACATAATCGGATCATCATTTTGGATAACAGGACACTAGACGATGCACATTACTTGCATTCAGGCAGGGGTAGGTGTAGTGTATAAAATAAAGGGAAAATCAGCACTGTGATGTTGCTGGGCTAGGGAAAAAATGGACAAAACATTTCACCAACCAGGACTGTGCAGAAGAGACCTGTGAGTACCTCCTAAATATACTGATGCCTCCGTCGACAAGGAAATTGCATCCTATCTTACGAAAACCAACACACGACGACAGAGGGGGAAAAAAAAGGAAAACGGTAATAAGAGCCGCCGCCAACACCAAATGAGCCAATCAGACAGTAAATACTCTCACTCCAAAGACTCATTTTTCCCCTGAAACTGAGAGTGTTTGAACACTCCATTGTCTGTCATTAACCAAGTGTCATCACATTCCCTGAGAATTCACTTCACCACACGTCCATCACAACACCTCCGGCAGCTATTTCTCATAGTGACTACCGACAACCAACCAACCCATCTATTCCCAAGACACAGAACAGCCAGCTCTTGCGTTTTGGGACCCCCCCCCATTAAAAAGCAGGGCATACATTTAAACCGTGCTCCGCTACAGATGTGGGAATATACTACTAGCGATCCCCTGCGCAGCTAATGAGACTTTACAGTAATTGCTTAATAGGCGATACTACTGTGGGGATGAGATTTCCCATAAAACTTAATTTCAGATCGATTATGTGGAGCATTATACGTTCTTTTGTTAGCGGGTTCAAGAGCGTGGAAGTGAAAGGGGCTCAGTGCTGCGCCTGTGCTTTTCTATCACGTAGAAACACATTAGATAACCATCTCCACGGCTCGGGTTTTCCTGAATGAAAGAACGACAATTAATGAACGGCGGGTTCCCTTGAGATGCAAGAGAGAGAGAGCGTTGAGGGTTTGACGAGAAAAAAAGCAGCACTGCTAATGTTTTGTGATGCGTTTTGTTGATAAGCACCACAGCTTAATCTGCCTCGTGGTGTCAACTAAAGGTAATGAGCGTCACTTGCAGCCTTTTTTCCCTTTCAAAATAATTTGGATCACGTTTCAGAGTCTCTATTACTTCACAGGTGGTGAATGGTAAATGGTGCATTTTGCTCCTGATAGTGATAGTAGGTAGGCTACCTTGCATGGTTTCCAAGACACTGAATCCCCAATTGATCCTGATGTGCTAGTAGGTACTTTGCATGGTTTCCACTGCCATCAGTGTATGAAAGTGTGTGTGAATGGGTGAATGTGATGCACAAGCTATGTAAAGCACCATTTATATAGCACGTTTACCACTCACCCTGCCTTCATTAATATTACAAACAGAGAGCTGGCAGGATGTGCGTTAGGTTTTGTGTAAGCATTTTAGAACGTTTCCGACCATACCATACTGTACTGTACTTTCTTATATGGAAATGTTCACGGCCATTACCTTAAACCTTACATCGTGTTCTTCATTCCTCGGGGACACTGGCCAGGCGTACTGCGGAACAAGGAGAGAGAAAGAGAGAAAAAATGTATTACTTATTCATGTGGGCTAAAACGAAATTAATGCTTTTCACATTTTGTCTGGTACACCCACGGTGTGGGGAAAACATGACTTTCACTGTGAAGTTACAGCATGATTAATTGGATTTTGTTTCCCCAATTAGTTTTCTTTTTTTATGCATTTCTCGCATTGTATGAAAAAAAAAAAAAAAAAAAAAACGCGTGTGCAACTGCTGAAGAATGTTGGGCAAAATCTTACTTATTACTCCTTAGGTAATTTATAATATTCTGTTAAATATTACTGGGAATATATTACACATTGCATATTACTTTTATATTATGTATATAAAAGGGAAGTACAACAACAATATGTTTAGCCAGCTATTTTTATGACCGACTCCAATTTTTGTTCAATAATAATATTAAGAAGAAGAGTCAGCAATCAAGCAGAAATGCTATAAAACAGTGGTTTTCAACCAGTCTCTACAACTAGAGAATGTAGAATATTAGTGGTCATTTTGATCTGGATGTTTGACTGTTTTGTTTCCCAAATCCAGCCTGGAATTGTGGAGAAAAGCAAAAGAAATCTTTAGTCATGTCATCAAATGGTAGTCTGTGGCACCCAATGTCTTCCAACTTCAGCCAGGTAAGTTCAATACCAAGTAACGAACTGTCCAAAAATTACGTTTTACAAAGGATAGTGCTGATTCTGGACGAGCAAAGAAAAACTTGGTCCCGCCACTGTCCCCCATGCTTCAGTGGCTAAATAGAACCTCATATACACATCGCCTCTAAACAACAGGTGGGTGGGGGCAATCCTTAAGGACACCACAGCGAGTATGAAGGCCTCACTGCTTTCACTGTGTGAGGTGAAAGCCCAAGTCACCTTAAACGGTGAAGCCGTTTCGCTTCACTGTGGAGTAGAGTCCTTCACGGGTCCATTTTCAAGGAACCGACTCGATTCAGACCCGGACGTAATCGGAGCCGCTCCGATTTGGGCCCGCTGCTATAATTAACATGACAGCTCCGGACCGTTGAAAGCCCGGGACGATTTAAACCCGCTCCGAGACGGGCCCGGTGCTATTTTTGAAATGATGGCTCCGGACCGTTGAATGCCCGAGGCGATTCAAACCCGCTCCGAGACGGGCCCGGTGCTATTATTGAAATTATGGGTCCGAACCGTAAATGTCCGAGCACCCGAAATGTCCGAACGCTTTAATGAGTTCTACTAGTATATTATGAATAAGACGGTCCCTTACTGTTAGTAGTCCACTCACTGTTGGGTGGTGCTGCAGCACCACTCGATGGTCAATAGCCTACATTGAACACCATGCATGTTGAACACGGACTCGTGAGTCCAACTGTGAACTGTTCACAGCGTATACATAGAAAATAAATCCACGTCTTCTTTAGATGTTGAATCCCAGTAGTAGCTGTACTTTTCTTCTTAGCCATTATTCCACCATTGTGTGTAAATAAAAATAATAATCCATAGTCAACTATTATAACTGCCGTCTCGTGATCGTACGTCACACAATTCATATCTCCGTTGTGGAAGAGTGATTTCTTTTTTGTTCTTGTGGTCTCTGTTGCACCAGCAGCAGACCATTGTCTTTATTGCTTATCTTAATAATTATTATTATCACGATAGTTAAGTTGTAGCTGTAGTTGTAGTTGTTGTTGTGATGATGATGACGTATGCAGTAACTTCCTGCTATGCTAAAGTCACGTGACTCAATGCTCGCCTCTCACTGGCCGGAGGAGAACAAGGGTGGGATGACAAGGGTGATTGACAGCTGTGGCGGCCAATCCCCGGGTTTTGGGTGTAACCCGAGGTCCGAGACGCCCCGGAACCGGCCTGATTGTACCCGGGACATGCAGGGGACATGCGGGAACCGGCCTGAACGAACCCGCGACATCGCGGAACCGGCCCGTTTGTGCCCGGATGTCATTTCTTGTAAACGGAACCGGAACCGGCCACGGGCCGGGTCGGTGCTCGGGTTTTACCGGGTCTCGGGTTAACCCGAAGTGCTCTACTGTGGAGTATGATGCAAGGAGAATTCAAAAAGGAGATGTCGCGAAGGCACCAACGGGGGAGTCCACATTGGTTCATGGGAGGAAACAGACATGCGCAGTACATTCCAGGAAGTTTGACGCTTGCAAAACATGCATGCCATTGGTCTCTTGGATGGTTTGATCTGTACTGCGCATGCCTGTTTCCTCCCATGAACCAATGTGGACTCCCCCGTGGGTGCCTTCGCGACATCTCCTTTTTGAATTCTCCTTGGTATGATGACTGAGCCTTAAAGGTTCATTCGGAGTTTGGAATTCCGTTGACCACCACGAGCACCGCTCTGAGAACCGCAACCACCGCTATTCATAGACCACTACCAGCACCTCCCCCCCCCCTCCTCCTCCTCCTCCTCCTCCTCCCGTCCTCCTCCTCCTCCTCCTCCTCCTCCTCCCGTTCTCCTCGTGTCCATTGTTGTTTATTTTCCCCTCTGTTTTCTCTCCACTTCCTACCTGCCTCAATTATAATCATCTCTGGATATAATCAATGGATCCTTGCGGGTCCATTTGGTTTCATGTTTACACTCTCAAGAGTTAAAATATTTAAGTCTACACAACGAGAGAATGTAGAAGATTAATATATATATATATATATATATATATATATATATATATATATATATATATATATATATATATATATATATATATATATATATATATATATAGTAAGGTGGATTACAACACTGTGGATAAGGCTTAGCCGGCTCTAAGCCGGTCTAATCGGGACATTTTCGACAGGTTGGGGGGCGACCGGCGGCATTCAGGTGAAGCGTTTTATTAACATCCATCTGGTAGTGGCGGGCCGGAGCACCGGCTGCCCCCGGCCTCCTCCTCCACCTCATATTCCTGCGCGCTCCTCGCTCCGCTCGCTGCCTGCTGCAACCAGCAGGGTCGGATGTAGAGGGGGGCAGGGGTGGGCAGGGCCCACCCAAACGTGCATCCTGTATGTATGCCCACCCAATGAAAGCTAATATCAGTGGTTTTCAACAAGTGGTCCGGGGACCACTATTGGTCCTTGAGAGAGTTACAGGTCCTCAGGCTAAATGGTCGAAAGTTCAAAGTTGGTGGAATGATGGAAAGATGTTGAAAGATGCAACTCTTTGAGAGCGTAAAAATGAAAAACGGTCATTTTGATCTTGACTGTTTTGTTTCCCAAATCCAGCCTGGAATTATGGACAAAAGCAAAATAAATGCTTAGTTTTGGCGTCTGTGGGGATAAAATGTCATCAAATGGTGGTCCTTTGTGGCTCAAATGCCAAATACTGTAAATACAGGTGCTGGTCAACGAATTAGAATAATTTGAAATAGTGCAACCTTAAAATCTTTGAATGCATTTCTTGTGCAGAAAGCAAATCAGGTGTTCACCGCACCTGTCCTACTTGTTAGAGTAATCACAGAACTGTTACCTGTAAAAAAAATTGCTCAGCTGAGCTTTCCAAAAGGCCCATTTAGGCCATTTAACTGTGACACTGTTGTTTCATTGAATTAGAATAATGGAGAAACCGTTTCATTGAATTAGAATATTTTTTATTATAATTAGAATCATCATTTTCTCAGTATTTTGTGGCTGCCCCCTTGGCTTGTATGACTGCCTGAAGTCTCCGTGCAGGGGTTGACACTAAGGTCTCCGAGGCACTTGCCCATCGGGCAAGTGCAAATCAGGTTCTACTTGTCCTCAGGTCATGGTCACTTGCCCCCCCAAAAATATATTGTAAATTTTGCTTTTAAGTTTACTTCCTTAAAAGCCACAGTTAAATGGCCTAAATGGGCCTTTTGGAAAGCTCAGCTGAACAATTTTTTTTACAGGTAACAGTTCTGTGATTACTCTAACAAGTAGGACAGGTGCGGTGAACACCTGATTTGCTTTCTGCACAAGAAATGCATTCAAAGATTTTAAGGTTGCACTATTTCAAATTATTCTAATTCGTTGACCAGCACCTGTAGTGTGCCCTGGTGTCAAAACTTTGGAGTTGCCCATACACCCTGCCAATCTTCCATCCCACCCTAGTAGGGCTGGCTAAATCCGGCCCTGGCAACCAGACTCATCTGCTCCCAGGGCCGGATTTAGCCAGCCCTAGTTGGGTGGGATGGAAGAATGGCAGGGTGGGCAACTCCAAGTTTTTCATATGAAGCAGTGGTTTTCAACCCTTTTGACACCAGGGCCCACTATTTATTTGCCATTTGAGCCACGGACCACCATTTGATGACATTTTAGCTCCACAGACCCCAAAACTAAAGATTTATTTTGCTTTTGTCCACAATTCCAGGCTGGATTTGGGAAACAAAACAGTCAAACATATACAGATCAAAATGTCCATTAATCTTCTAAAATGAACCATTAATCTTCTCTTGTTGTGGAGACTATGGGCTTTTTCACATGATGAGTGAAAACATGAAACCAAATGGACCCGCAAGGGTACATCTGGTTAACCAACTTTCCACCATTTAGCTGCAGGGGACCACCTGGAACTCTCAAGGACCACTAGTGGTCCCCGGCCCACTGGTTGAAAACCACTGATATTGCGTCCCTGGCCCTGCCCACCCCTGCCCCCCCTCTAGATCCGGCCCTGTCTGCTCCAGTGGACGGATCATGATAACACACAGTCCGGTGGAGAGAGAGCGGCGGCCATTTATCATCTGCACTCTCACTATTGTTCTGTGTCTCCAGCTGGAACAGCCGCGGGACATTGGAATGGATGAGCGCTCTCTGTTTGTTCTGTTCTCCCTGCAGTTATTAAAAGGCAAGGAGGGAACGCCACTACCAAAAAGAAAGGGAAAAAAAAAATCAGCATCACATACACACAATGACTGAGAAAGTTCTCTCTTTTTGTAACGCCTTTATGTGTTTTGGTTGCATGGAGAATATTTTCATAAATTCAGGGCTTGACACTAACACTTGCCCGCTTGCCCGGGGCAAGTAAAAAAAATGGTGGGGCAAGTGAAGACTGCTACCTGGTTGCCCGATCGGGCAAGTGTGTGACTTAGTGCACTATAACACAACACAAGATAAATTTGTCTTGAAGGCAGTCATTGCACTCTGCCTCTGTGTCTTTCCCTGCTTTCTAGATATCCACAATTCCAGGCTGGATTTGGGAAACAAATTAATCTTCTACATTCTCTAGTTGTGTAGACCTGGGCTAATTAAGATGATGAATTTTAACTCTTGGGAGTGTAAAAATGAAACCAAATGGACCCGCAAGGGTCCATTTGGTTTCATTTTTACGTTCTCAAGAGTTACATCTACAAAATTTACAATATATTTTTGGGGGGCAAGTGACCATGAGCTGAGGGCAAGTAGAACCTGACTTGCACTTGCCCGATGGGCAAGTGCCTCCGAGACCTTAGTGTCAACCCCTGTAAATTGGTTCGGTGGCCGGTTATTTAAACCAGTGGTTTTCAACCATGTTGATACCAAGGCCCACTATGAATATTTTTAACTCATATGTCATATTTCATCAAAACCAGAGCAGAACTCGCACCATGGGACTCTGGATAAAATAACTAAATAACTAAAAATCCAGACTATCCCTTTAACATATATATTTTAGATATGTTCTAACTAACAAAGAACACATTTGATTAGTTGCTGATTTGGCTGCTATTGAACCAATTAATTAAATAATCACATGGTGCCTTTAGGCGTATTCTGAATGCATGCATTTGATTAAAGAATAGCTACAGTCTCAAAGGAATGGTTCTCTTCTGAACTTGAATGGGTAATTTACAAATAAATATTCAAGGAGTGATCCAATATAGAGCTTACACAGGGTTAGGGTTAGACATGGCTCACACATTATCTTTAGTTTAGTTACACATAACACTATAAAATATGGTTAAGTGGGAAACACCAATTATGACTCCAGTGATTAGCTGCTAATCTGATTAAATTAAATTAAATTATCGATTTGATTACGATTCATCAATTAATCGTTGCAGTGTGTGCGCGCGCACACACACACACACACACACACACACACACACACACACACACACACACACACACACACACACACACACACACACACACACACACACACACACACACACACACACACACACACACACACACACACACACACACACCCCGTTTCCCGAAGTCAGTGGCGTTTCTAAGCAATTTGCAGCCCTAGGCAAGATTTCCCTGGAGCCCCCTTTACTATATAACATATTACTATATAACATATTATATGTGTTTTAAATTCTAGTTATAGAGGACAAGTATCATGTATTTATCCATATGAGGCTTATTAGCTGGGTATCCCTTTTAAAGCATGTCTGGTGCTTGGTTGCCTCCTCCCCTCCCCTCACCCCCTTCCCCTCATGGCGCAAATGCCTAGTCTGCCTAATGGCAAAAACGCCCCTGCCCGAAGTCATTTGGTTTTGCGTTTGTTGCCGGGGTGGATGGGAGGGAGAATATTAATAGAAAATATGACACGCGTGTCGCGATGTGTAGCTTCTCTGGGTTGTTTGTTGGGCTTATCAGATGGCTGCGGGGTACAGATTGGGTTCAGGAGTGGTTGCTCAGGAGTCGTGATCCTCAGATATCGGGGAGGGAAACAAACAAGACAAGTCTGACGATTGATTCTCCTGCTCAAAACACATCTCATAGGCATGAGGCTTATACGTTAAACACTCCCCACGGTAGGCTATAGATCTCCCCCGCACACAGCACAGCAAACAACAACAGCACAACCGTTTCATTTCCAACGAGAGTCTGTAGTATACACAAAAACTGACAGTGAGACAACTAGGTAGAACAGGTCCAGGGCCGTTTTTTGCCATTAGGCAGATTAGGCAGTTAGTTGCCTGTGGCGCCATGAGGGAGGGGGCACCAGGGCGACCACCAGGCATTTAAAACACATGAAATATGCACCATATTTGGGTGACATTTTTGCTTGGGGGTGCCATTTTACTTGGAAAAAAAAATCTATATGCCAACATATCGCAATTGTTAATGCTATCAATATCGAATCGCCAGGTTCATTTTTTTTGTATATGTAGGCTCTATTCATTAATGTGTTCATGTCAGAAAGACTGGCTGATGTTATCAGGCTGCATTGATGTGTATGATTGAACTGTTTGTCATCTAGATTGTTGAAAATGTATTTAAAATGTACTAGTTGATTGAACTTGTGGTGAAACAACTTGATGACATCATCAAGTTGTGTATTTGTTGTGTTTGTTAATGATTTTTCTTTTAGGACCTTTTTTCTGAGGGTGTACAAATGGTACTCTCAGAAGAAATCTTGAAAATGACTGGAAATCCTGTTTAAAATGTTTGAGTATAATAAAAGCACAGTCATAACTAAGAATCACAATATAAATCGATTCAATATCAATATATTCAATATATTCAATATTGTATCGTATCGTGAGGTAAGTCTATCGTCCCACCCCTACATTTTACTGTGCTTGTCATACTGTAGGTATGACATCACAGGAGATTTTGAGGAGGGGGGCTACAGGGAAAATCTTGCCTGGGGCTCCAAATTGCTTAGAAACACCACTGAACAGGTCGCCCAATAATGTGTGGATCGGCAGTTTGAATCCTGCCCAAGGAGTCCGATTGGTCTGTGGTTTGTTTGAGGGGGAGAAAAAGAAAAGAAAAACACTAGTTCATGTTCATTTGAACACCATCCAATCAGAAACAACGTGGCTATGTAACAGGTGATGTCATGGAAATGCAAGTCAAGCACGCTCCTGGCCAGACTGATTTGCGAAGTGACATTTCAGATGTGTGGAACGCAGCAAATCTGGATGGATCCCAGGCTAGCGTAGAACCTCATAGTAAGCCCACATCCAGGGCGGATCTAGACATGGGCCTTGGGGGGGGGGGGTCAATGCCATACCAACCCAAGATATTTCAAATTAAAGTGCTTATATTTAAAATGATGTGAAACACTACTACTGCTACTACAGCTGTGTCACCACTAAACCAACAGCATTTCATCATTGAAAACAGAAAACTCTGAGTCAAACCTTTAGATTTATGCATGCTGCGTGTCTGTTGCAACTCCAACAACAACTGATGTTATTATTGATGCTTTACTTGATTAATAAAAGTCCTGTAACTGAAAATAGTATGGGTGCGGCTTCATCGCCCGTGGCGCGAAGCAGCATACCATGGGGCAAGAGAAAATGGTAATGGTATGGCCGCCCCCATACCATTTTCTCTTGACCCTCCAGCATGTTCTCTTGCCCCCCCCCCCCCCCCCCCAAATGGGGCATGTTACATCCGCCCCTGGGCCGCATATTAACCATCCGAATACATTTATGCCGCATGACATGAACCTGCTTGAGTATATCCTGCTGAACTATAACTCCACAAGCCACGTATCATATACTGTATATATTTTTGAAAATCGTCAAGCCACGTATCATATACTGTATATATTTTTGAAAATCGTCAAAAACATGTCAATACGCACATAGAGGTCATTCTCCTGCAGCCTAGAGTATAGCAGTGTGCATAACTATGTTCTTTTTGGCACCGATCTGATCGCTCCAGCGGTTTTCCGAGATTAGCAAAAGGTTGAGCAGAGGTCCTCTATACAGTATAAGCAACGTTTTCAGTCGATGAGGCACCAGACTAGAGAGAGAGAGAGAGAGACACCGGGGCGTATGTAACATGTCCCATTTGGGGGGGCAAGAGAACATGTTGGAGGGGCAAGAGAAAATGGTATGGGGCGCACCCATACCATTTTCAGTTACAGGACTTTTATTAGTCAAGTATAAGCATCAATAATAACATCAGTTGTTGTTGGAGTTGCAGCAGACTGGCAGCCCTCAATGATTTTGGCCTTGGGGGGCGAGGGTGTCGTGGGATCCACACGGCAGAAGTGCTGCGCTCTGATTTGATCTCACTAACGTGTCGTCATCTCCGGCCCCTCCCGCGCCCGTCCACTGCTGTTCTACGTCACATCATTTAGAGCGACGCCCACCCCGGAAGGTTCACTCCCCCTCAAGGCCACTTTCCAACGCGCGTTAGTCCAGGCTTTCCGTTTTCGCGCAAGGCGGACGAAAATGAAAGCCTGGGTGTCGAGGCTATTGGAGTTGCAACAGACACGCAGCATGCATAAAGCTAAAGGTCTGACTCAGAGTTTTCTGTTTTCAATGATGAAATGCTGTTGGTTTAGTGGTGACACAGCTGTAGTTAGTTAGTAGCAGTTTCAGATCATTTTAAATATAAGCACTGTAATTTGAAATATCTTGAGTTCTTTCGCATGGAATCGTGTTGGGGGGGGGGGGGGCAGACTGACCCCCCATGCCCATGCCTAGATCCGCCCCAGGAGAGAGAGAGAGCGAGAGAGAGCAGCTTCAATGACCACAGCATGCACTGTAATAATTCAATGGAGTCCATCACCATAAGCCCTGTAGAAGTCTCCATATATCTAACCCTTTGGGCTAGTGGGTGATGAGGATCCATCGCCACTGACCGTACCATAACATATGATCTGAGATGCATCATGCGTGGTCCAGCTCATTCTGTACTCAGGGACGGATCTAGGTATTGGGGGGCAATGCCCAGTCTGCCTCACCAAACACATTGACATGCAAAACAACCCAAGATATTTCAAATTAAAGTGCCTCTATTTAAAATGATTTGAAACACTAGTACTGCTACTAACTACTAACTACAGCTGTGTCACCACTAAACCAACAGCATTTCATCATTGAAAACAGAAAACTCTCTGAGTCAGACCTTTAGCTTTATGCATGCTGCGTGTCTGTTGCAACTTCAACAACAACTGATGTTATTATTGATGCTTTACTTGCCTAATAAAAGTCCTGTAACCAAAAATGGTATGGGGGCGGCTCATGACCATTTTCTCCTGCCCTCCCCCCCCAATTGGGAAATGTTACATCCACCCCTGTCTGTTCTTATCATGGCTTCCATCATCTACCAGGGACGTCATAGATCCACTCTGATCCATATAGCGCTACTGCTTCTCTGAAGAAGAGCTATTAAGTAAATTGATGTTACATCGAACATGGAGCCCGACCAGTCTCTATTCTGTTGCGGAAATCTAGAATACAACAATACAAAAACATGTCTTGTGTGATTAGAAAGTCTACTTTCCTTACAGTGGAAGCACTCTGAGCCCATCAGCACACAAATATAATGCACTCATGTTTTTTTTCCACTGGAAAAACTATAGGATTTGTCCCCTCTACCAATATTCTGTATGAAGGCTTTCTCTTAACAATATAGATATTGGTATGGATGGTATAGACCTGCGCAGTGACGTCACCAGCCCTGTTCCACTAGTGGATTCCTCATTCATTTTCCTCATAAACTTTTCGAAAATGGTTAATAAAAACACGATTGCGCCGCGGCCAAAGCCAACTCGGGTCGTGACAAATCATGACAACACACACAATATCGTCATATAATATATAATTAGGAAGAAGTAGAAAACGGCATGATACAAGACTTTTTGTCTTTTCATCTTAGAAATGATTTGATTGTCCCAAAAGTTTGTGTTTGTCATCATGATTTGTTGCGAATCGAGTTGGCTTTGTCCGCGACGTAATCGTCTTTATATAAATTAATTTTGAAAAGTCTATGAGAAAAACGAATGGGGAATCCATTTCTGGAACAGGGGCGGTGACGTCACTGCGCAGGTCTATAGAAGGTGTGAGTGAGTGAGTGAGTGAGTGAGTGAGTGAGTGAGTGAGTGAGTGAGTGAGTGAGTGAGTGAGTGAGTGAGTGAGTGAGTGAGTGAGTGAGTGAGTGAGTGAGTGAGTGAGTGAGTAAGTGAGTGAGCGAGCAGAATGCATCCTCAATCAGCTGCGTGCGCTGCACGCACAAACGCGTGCACACGCGCGCACACACACACACACAGTATAGCTGGCAAGCATTGAGGCATTACGCCAGGTGGACTGTAAAGTGTAAATGATGCATTTATATAGCGCCTTTATCCAAGACACTTTACATAGTGCATTAGTAGTAGTATACAGTAGTGGCCTTCAGTCTCCAGAGACCCTGGCACATACTTGCATTCAGTGGCGTTTCTAAGCAATTTGGAGCTCTAGGCAAACCTTTTCCTGGCTCCAGGGAAAATCGCATATTATAGAACACATTATTATGGAACATACCGGAATTATATGTGCTTTAAATGTTCAATTCTGGTTATAGAGGACAAGTATAATGTATTTATCCATATTAGTCTTATTAGCCTGGGTTGGTTAGTTGTGTAGACTTGGGCTAATTCACATGATGAATATTTTTAACTCTTGAGAGGGTAAAAATGAAACCAAATGGCCCAATGTCCATTTGGTTTAATTTTTACGTTCTCAGGAGCCCTGGACCTGGAACCCTCTCAAGGACCACTGGTGGTCCCCGGACCACCTGTTGAAAACCGCTGTTTTAAAGCATGTCTGGTGGTCGCCCCCTCCCCTCACCCCCCTCCCCCTCCCCTCATGACGCCCTAGGCAACTGCCTAGTCTGCCAAATGGCAAAAACGCCCCTGCTTGCATTGAATCAGGTGGTTCTGTGGGAGCAGTGCTTTGTGTGTCTTTGCAGTAGCCTGACCTCTGTCTGAATTGTCATTTCTTTTCACTTCATTATTCATATATACTTATACTTGAGGAGAAAAAATTAAGGTAATAAGGTTGACAAATGATTACAGGAACTATAGAGGCCTTTCTCAGTCCCATACTCAGAAAGGAGCGGCCATCTTGTTGGTAAACAAGTGTGAAGTGTTCAATGGAATGCATTCTACTAAAACTACTTCTACTAGCAGTACTACGACTAGCACCACTCCTCCTCCTCCTCCTCCTCCTACTACTACTGCTGACAGTACTACCACTAATACTACTACTACTACTAGTACTACTACTACTGGCAGTACTACTAGTGGTAGTACTACTACTACTACAAGCCCCACTACAACAGGCAGTACTACCACTACTAGCAGTACTACTACTGGCAGTACTACCACTACTACTAGCAGTACTACTACTGGCAGTACTAGTACTACTACTGGCAATACGACTACTGGCAGTACTACTACTGGCAGTACTACTACTACTAGCAGTACTACTACTAGCATCACTCCTACTACTACTACTAATGGCAATACTACTAGCACTACTACTACTACTACTAGCACTACTACTAGCACTACTACTAGCAGTACTACTACTACTAGCACTACTACTACTACTACTACTACTACTACTACTACTAGCAGACCTAGTAGTACTACTACTACCACTAGCACTACTACTACTACTACTAGCAGTACTACTACTACTAGCACTACTACTACTACTAGCACTACTACTACTAGCAGACTACTACTACATGCTAACAATAGCATGATAATGATAATATGCTAATGATAGCATGCTAATGTCAACATGCTAATGCTAGCATTAGCATGTTAGCATTAGCATGTTAGCATTAGCATGTTGGCATGTTAGCATTGACATGTTAGCATTAGCATGTTGGCATGTTAGCATTGACATGTTAGCATTAGCATGTTAGCATGTTAGCATTAGCATGTTAGCATTAGTATTTTAGCATTAGCATGTTAGCATTAGCATGTTCGGGTTAGAATGTTAGCATTAGCATGTTAGCATGTTGCTAGCATTAGCATTGGTAGCAGTAGTAGTAGTAGTAGTAGTGCTAGTAGTATAGTAGTACTGCTAGTAGTACTAGGTCTGCTAGTAGTAGTAGTAGTAGTAGTAGTAGTAGTAGTAGTAGTAGTAGTAGTAGTAGTAGTAGTAGTAGTAGTAGTATCTCCCCTCTGCCTGTCATCACATCCATTGCTGGCATGTGTAGTTACTGCTATTAGTACTACTAGTAGTAGTAGTAGTAGTAGTAGTAGTACTGCTAGTAGTAGTAGTAGTAGTGGTATGGCTAGTAGTAGTAGTAGTGCTAGTAGTAGTAGTAGTATCTTCTCTCCGCCTGTCATTGCATCCACATTCCATTGAATATAACTTATGGCTTACCATCAAGATGGCCGCCATCCCCTCAGAGTATGGGATATATAGGTCTCAGAAAGGCCTCTATTAAATGTGTCAAACTGGCTATCTTTGCAGCCCAACACATGATACTAAACAGTAGCCTCAAAGTTAAATTCGCATTATTTGTCACTACGTTACCGCAGCGAAATTGGTTCTCTGCTTTTGACCCATCACTTGGAGCGGTGAGCTCCAAGGAGCGGTGAGCTGCGGTTTGCCGCGTCCGGGAATCATTAGCTGATTTGCTGATTTTGACCCCCTTTCATACTGAGTGCCAAGCAGGGAGGCATTGGGTCCCATTTTTAGAGTATGCATAATGAGGGGAACTTTGAGCATTAAGAATTGCGATATATTGGCATATCGATTTTTTTTTGCCAACCCCTATACTCTATACCTCCTGAGCCACAACCGTGACTCGAATTGTTATGAATGGTCTCGTTTTTGTAGATTTTCTGTAAAAGAGGAATATGGCCTGCATATTTTTTCCCCATGGTGCACCTTGGTTTTGTTGAGCTGCCTTTATAAATAAATAACTAGCCTACCTACGTGTTGTATATTTTTGAGATTCTATTAGATAGCTCTCGGTACAGCACACGCAGTGAGAGACATAGCAGGGAAAAATAATAATGTCGGCCGGTCGCAAATAGATGGAAAAAGATTCAAACGGAGACTTGGCCCAAATGTTAAGACGGTGCCTCCGCTGATCCATTAGCGTTTACATTCCCAGCTGTGATGGAGGAGCGCATAACGTCTTGTGACAGCTACGGAATAAAGTAAAGGGAGCGCCCTGCTGCGAGGGCCAGCATTTATCTATAAAAGCACCACATTTCCACGGTGCAAACAGTCTCCGCGGATGACAAGTTCTCTCTTTTTTCGGCACGTCCACACAAAATATAATTTCATGCTGGATTAACCGTATCGACCGGCGGTAAAGACAAGACTAATCTACGGGCACTACAAGCCCTGCAGCCAGCAGCGGGCTTGGAGATCTTCATCACTTCACCACCACAACTCCTCTAGACATTACCAAGAGATGAGAGGGAGAGAGAGAGGGGGGGGGGGGGGGGGGGGGGGGGGGGGCAGGGGCGGTTCTAGGCATGGGCATGGGGGGGCAATGCCCCCCTAAATGCCCTGACTGCCTCACCAAACACGATGGCATGCAAAACAACCCAAGATATTTCAAATAGCTTATATTTATAATGATTTGAAACACTACTACTGCTACTAACTAACTACAGCTGTGTCACCACTAAACCAACAGCATTTCATCATTGAAAACAGAAAACTCTGAGTCAGACCTTTAGCTTTATGCATGCTGCGTGTCTGTTGCAACTTCAACAACAACTGATGTTATTATTGATGCTTTACTTGACTAATAAAAGTCACAGTAACAGAAAATGGTATTTTCTGTTACTGTACATGTATGGCATGTACTGTATGGTGTGGTATGGTATGAACATGGTATTTACCATTTTCTTCTGCCCCCCTTCTGTGTGTGCGTGCGTGCGTGCGTGCGTGCGTGTGTGTGTGTGTGTGTGTGTGTGTGTGTGTGTGTGTGTGTGCGTGCGTGCGTGCGTGCGTGTGTGTGTGTGTGTTTGATTTTGAGCTATATGACCTGAGGGTTGTCATGTACTTAATCTGGAGACATATTACTTGTGACGTTGCTCTCTACATTTCCTTAAACTACTACTATTTTACATAATTGCTTTATTACCATGATGATATTCAGAGCAGGGGTATGGATTTTCTAGTCCACAGTGCCTAAGACAGCGTTGTATGGAAAGCTAAGCTCAATTTAAAGTGACACGGTTGAGATTCTTTGCTTTACATAATCGTCATCATAGCCTACATTTTGGTACCAGCCAGGGTTGGAATTTGACTATCAATTTAGGTTCAAGGTCTTTTGTGTGTTGTCGGTTTTGTGAGGGCACTTGGAAGGAAGGAAAATGACACTTTGCCTTGGACATTAAGCAGTGTTGTAGAGAGCCTTTTAGAAGTGTGTGTGTGTGTGTGTGTGTGGGGGGGGGGGGACCCGTTGGTTCCATTTGTACACTCTCAGAAAAAAGGAAACTGATTAACATGGTGAAACACATCTGGATGATGTCATTAAGATGTATTTCACCATGCTAATGACTTTTTTCACTCCATTTCTAGGAAACACAGCATGGGGGAACCTTTTTATCGTGTCCACACAACATCTATAAGGTATACTGGTATTAATGACATAGTAAAATATTGAAATAAGTGGAATTCCCCTTTAAGACACGTGCATGCACACTTGCATTTGTAGCAAGTATATAGCATATTGAGAACGATTGTTTACAATGCCTATTTGTATAAATGTGAAGAAGACAAAAATATTTTAGATGTGAGAAGTGGGGGGACGCCATCCCCCCTCCACTACACCCCTGACATTAGGATTTGTTCATGCAGCAAAGATCACATATTACACCCTGACACATCTAATGGGACATGGCTTCAACTGACTGGCATTCTGCTGGCCAGGGACCAGTGAGGGCCATGGCTTGGGCAGCCGCCAGGGGCGGATCTAGGCATGGGCATGGGGGGGCAATGCCCTCCCAAATACCCAGTCTGCCCCACCAAACCAAACACGATGGCATGCAAAAAAAATCCAAGATATTTCAAATTAAAGTGCTTGTATTTAAAATGATTTGAAACACTACTACTGCTACTAACTAACTACTACAGTTGTGGCACCACTAAACCAACAGCATTTCATCATCTGAGTCAGACCTTTAGCTTCATGAATGCTGTGTGTTCTAACTTCAACAACAACTGATGTTATTATCTATAAAAGTCCAGTAACCAAAAATGGTATATACCCCCCCCCCCCCCAATGGGAAATGTTGTATCCGCCCCTGGCAGCCTCAGTATTGTCAGGATACACCTGTGTTCACGGTGTGAGTGTGTGTGTGTGTGTGTGTGTGTGTGTGTGTGTGTGTGTGTGTGTGTGTGTGTGTGTGTGTGTGTGTGTGTGAGTGTGAGTGTGTGTGTGTGTGTGTGTGTGCGCGTGCTGTTGACTGCTCTGGCTGCCTGCCCGGAGATGTTCGGCACCACCTGAGCAGTACTGGTTATAGAACCCCCCAGGGGATGGCTGACTGAGTGAGTGCAGCTTGTGTATACTCAACCCCGGCATGTAAGCACGAAGCCTGAGAAGAGGCTTCATCACAGACACGGCATAGAGAAAAAAAAATACGATATGCTTCATCACCAATGCAGCTCTTGTAGTGCTTTAAGTGTTGTTGATCCCTGATCCACGATGTATATAAGCAACCTGTGAGCATACAGTACAGTGACAGCTGTACTGTTAATAAAGTACATCTAGCTCTCTCTTAATTATCTCCAGGGAGAGGGGGGGGGGGGGGGGGGTAAACATTGTGCTCTTGTTGCTTGTTTATATTAGTTTATGTTGACTGTCCACAATCTACTACTGTATATCACCAATCGTCTAGCCTCGACACCCAGAAAGCGGAAAAGCCTGGACTAAATTGTTACCCACAGTGGCCTATAGGGGGAGTCAACCTTTCGGAGTGGGTGCATTACTAAATCCCCTGAATGAGCCCAAATGTATCTTAACCCAGATTTTTATTTTGTGTTTCGTTTACAAATAGAATAGCTATCTAAGATATAAAGTCTAGAAATGTGCCTTATTTGCCAAATGTTTATCTCAGGGAAGATATCGATGATATGCATTGGTAGACATGTGTGAAACTAGAGAACAAAATGTATACTACTGCAGAAATAGTTGGAATGTGTGAAGTGTCGAATTTCAAGTAACACCGGGGAGATCTAATGGGTTATAAATTAACGATTAACAGTTTAAGGACATCCCCCCTAAAGTCCGTCTTTCCTTTCTTTGTTTCAAACCCCAAATGAGAAAAATGTAACAAACAAGCAGGATGGATGTGATTGAATGTATTGTCTAGGCAGCATAATTGTTACAATCTAATTATACTTCATATAGTCTATGTATCTGTGGACTAATAGTATATATTGTGTTTTCTGTCTTTTATTTTACAGTTATTACCTGTTGCTGATATTGCCCTAGGCATTGTAACCAAGTCGTTGTAATACGTCTGACTACTATAGACTTATTGACCCACGGGACAACAGAGGCATTGTATTACTGTACCACAAGTGTAGTGAGAAGTGTGTCTGTTCGTGTGCGAGTGTGTTTAGTAAATAAATACAAATGGCCAAAATCACAAATTGTTGTTTGTTGAAGAGGTTATTATAACTCCTGGAATGCATGTGTAATACCAACCGAGTAATAACTGCTTGGGTTTAGGATTAATAATCTAGTTTCAGATCCCATCCTGTCCTCTTTTACGGGGAGGTAAATCTAAGTCTAAAATCTAAGTTAGGCAACGCTATGAAAAAGCACAGTTTAAATTAGAACCGTACAGTGGGCGTGGCTGCAAATGATGTGTGGTAGCACAGCAGTGGAGGGGCGGTAGGGGAAGGGGTCGGGGATGACAACACGTTGGTGAGATCAAATCAAATCAGCTCATCTACCATCTAGGTATCCAGGCCAAAATAATTTCAGATTAGGCCAGGCTGTAGACCTTCTTCTGGCCTGAAGAAGGTCCGGAGGGACCAAAACGTCGCTTCACAATAAATATTTTCGTGTTACTTACTTACTTACTCCTCTTCGTCCCCGATGGGACATAAGGCTTCAATGAGCACTCTCCATTGCATCCGATCCTTGGCAGCACGCTGGGCCTCTCCCCAGGACAGGTTCATCAGTTCCAGCTCCTGTGTCACAGTTCTGCAATATATATAAACATATAAATATATATAAATATTTTCTTGTACTGAGCAGTAAACAGTGTGCGGGTGTACCATTTTTACTTGAGATTAGGCCAGGCTACCAATTGTCAAATATATTATTGACTTTTGTTTCCTGTAATTTCACATTTTCTGCCAAAAAAGGTTTTTGCTACTGCTCTGTAAAGGTAACGGTACCATACCGTAGACAGACTGATCAGCCTATTATCATCATCATTATTTGAGTCTATTTCCCAGATGGGCTTAGCCTTTTTTTTCCCCCCCATGCATGGAAACGAAGTGAAAGGAAATGACAATTTCCTTACACTGTACACTTTTTGGAAATAAATCTTACTTTTCAAATACCATTAATACCTGATGATCATGTTTTAGTGTAGAAAAAATCATGGCACTCCACATAAAAGATACAAGACATGATCAACAGACAGTACATACAATGGGAAAACAATGTCATCCTCAGGAAGTGAAGGCTGTGCATCCTGGTGGATAGGCCTATTAGATTTAATAAGTCAGCGTCCTGTTAGATTTAATCAATCCAATCAAAAAGGAAAAATTATCACCAAACTTTGGCTGTTGATTGCATCAATGTCAGGATGGGTACGTGAAGGGGGTGGCGATGGGTTTCGCTTTTCCTCACTTAACCCTTTCTGCACTGGCTACGTTTTGTACGATGTTCAAAGCATTATGTTACACTTCAGCTATTGAACAACATCAGATCTACAAGCTCACAGCGTGCTGGTGTGAGCTTGTAGCTCTGATTTTTATTTTATTTTAATTTATTTTATTTATTTTTTTTAGGAAAAATGTGAAAACGTGATGCAAATCTTTGAACATAATCGATCATTCTGGGGGTCCTTGGCATGACATGTTGAGCATCACTGACAGAGGAACAGATATTTGAGAAACACTACAATCTAGCGTCATAAACTAGAATCTAGCGTCTATAGGATCTAGCGTCATAAACTAGAATCTAGCGTCAAACTCTAGGATTTAGCATCATAAACTAGAATCTAGCGTCATAAACTAAATCCTAGCGTCATAAAATAGAATCTAGCGTCCGGAACTAGAATCTAGCGTCAGGAACTAGAATCTAGCGTCATAAACTACAATCTAGTGTCAGGAACTAGAATCTAGCGTCAGGAACTAGAATCTAGCGTCATAAACTAGAATCTAGTGTCAGGAACTAGAATCTAGCGTCAGGAACTAGAATCTTGTGTCAGGAACTAGAATCTAGCGTCATAAACTAGAATCTAGTGTCAGGAACTAGAATCTAGCGTCATAAACTAGAATCTTGTGTCAGGAACTAGAATCTAGCGTCATAAACTAGAATCTAGTGTCAGGAACTAGAATCTAGCGCCAGGAATTAGAATCCAGCGTCAAACTAGAATCCAGCGTCATAAACTAGAATCTAGCGTCAGAATCTAGTGTCATAAACTAGAATCTAGCATCAGAAACTAGAATCTAGTGCCAGAAACGCTTTGTAGGAACTACAAAGTGTCAGTATACAATCTAGCGTCAGTAGCCTACCTACAATCTACTGTCAATAACTACAATCAAGCGTCAGGAACTACAATCTAGCGACAGGAACTAGATTCTAGTGTCAGAATCTAGAATCTAAGTGGGTTAAACTTAAAGTAAGGGGTCAGTTATCTCTTCGGGCTTTGACCAAAAAAAAATATCACTCCATCACACAGATGATGACTTTGATGTCAGGAGTTTTTATGATGAAAGCTGACCCAGACTGCCCGCAGCGGGGCTGTGCTGTGCCGAGCCGCGCGGTGCCGTGCAGGGGTAATGTCTGGAATAAAACATCAGCATGGAGGCAAACCAGGGGTGGATGCAACATTTCCCAATTGGGGGGCAGGAGAAAATGGTATGGGGGCGTCTTCATCGCCCGTGTCGCTTCGCGTCACGGGCGATGAAGCCGCACCCATACCATATTACATGAATTATATTAGGCAATTAAGCATCAATAATAACATCAGTTGTTGTTGTTGAAGTTGCAACAGACACGCAGCATGCATAAAGCTAAAGGTCTGACTCAGAGTTTTCTGTTTTCAATGAATAAAATGCTGTTGGTTTAGTGGTGACACAGCTGTAGTTAGTTAGTAGCAGTAGTAGTGTTTCAAATCATTTTAAATATGATCACCTTAATTTGAAATATCTTGGGTTGTTTTGCATGCCATCGTGTTTGGTACGTGGGGCGTTCAGGGCAGTCCCCCCCCCACCCCCGCCCCATGCCTAGATCCGCCCCTGAGGCAAACAGTGAGTCCAGGAGGACGGCAGGTTCACTGCATGTCGACGTCTGTCATTACAAGCTCTTGGGGATAATTACATATTTTGCATCATTAGTCAAAGCAAAGTGGGGTGGGAGGGTAGGCAGGGGTAGAGGCCAGCATTATCAGATAGCCATTATTTGTCTGAGCCTGAGGATGCTTTTTTCAGTGGCGTTTGGTCTGTGTTTGGCAATATCAGCGTTTGGATAAAGCACTCAAATATAGCATCATCACCACATCATTTTTAGGGCCAGTTGAAACTAGCCAATTAATGAGCTTTTGTACTTTTACTCAATTTGTTTTTGAATTCCAGGGCTTCATATTCAGTAGTCCTATATATACTGCAGTACTGATTACGTGTTGGGCAGTAACTAATTAAAATTTACATGTTGTAATACTATTACCTTTTCCAGCAAAAGTTAAACAAAGATATTACTCTAGCAAAATGTGCCAAAACATGCTAGTTACCCATTACTTTTGAGTTTGTTGTGTGTGAACAGATTTACAAGCTATCATCACATAATAACAGAGATGCACAGCAGATCCTAATAAACTGCAGTATTCTGCACACATGACATACACTACGTAAGTTATGGCAGTTGTCACTAAAAAGATTGTGTTTTACATCTCTATTCCTTCGTGGGTGGGAGGAGGGGACTTGGGATGGTAATATTGTAATTATTGCTGGGACTTTAACTGATTAATTGAGATTAATTAATTACAGAAATAATAACACAATTAAAGAAATGAACTCATGATCGCACATATTTTTTTTGCACTGCAGAACCTTTTTCACTGGACGAATTTCAGGGGTACCAATCATACTGGTGCACACAATGGGGAGAAGAAGCCAATCAGAGTAACCAATAAGGGCTTCCATTGATCCCCACTGTTCCGTCCTCCCATTGGTCCGAAATTTCTAGCACTATCTCTAACCCTCACAGGAAAGGCTTCCTGGGTCAAATATTGGTATTGAGATTAATTAATTACAAGGCTTCAAATTATCAGATCAAAAATTTTAATCGAGTCCCACCACTAATTGGTTGAGATATTACTCTCCTAAGTATTAGAGAAGTAGAGATATTACTCTCCTAAGTGTGTTGTAATATTGCCCAACACTGTTGATTACGTAATACAAATAGTTGGGTACTATTCCCACCACTGCTAAGCATCACTTCCATTTCCGCAAGGCGCAGGTTTGTTGTTCTGTTTGCAGGTCAGCATGACTCAAAATGCTAGACGACGCAAAATCTTTCTTTGGCAGATAGAAATACAAAAACATGAACAACCACTAAAGCACAGACAAAGGGTCACTTCACGGCACAACCATACTGTATTTTCCTTCTTTTCATTGTGGATGCGGAGATGCATCATTATGAGATCAATAGTGTTTTCCACTACAGCAAATAATAGGGCGCTGCTAGCTGCCAACAGCTAATTCAGCCTCAGCTGGGTTCAGGGGCGGATGTAACATGCCCCATTTGGGGGGGGGACAAGAGAAAATAGCCTATTTAAGATTGGTAGAAGGTCCGACCTACGATGCCAGTAATGACGACGGTAGAACGTGGCTTTTGGCGTCGTTTTAACAACGTGGACGAGAGCTACGCTGTAGAGGAGCGTCACCATGGAAACCAGAGACGCCAGTGGAAGAGGTGGAAAGCCGGCGTCGCCTGCTTTCTTAACTATGTTGGGCTTCTGTTGCAACTGCGACGGGCCACGCCTACTATTCTCGCCATGTCCAAGGCCTAGAGACGGAAACTTAAATTCCATAATGGTATGGGGGCGGCTTCATCGCCCGTGTCACTTTGTGCCACCCCCATGCCCCCCCATGCCCATGCCTAGATCCGCCCCTGGCTGGGTTACACCAGCACACTAGAGGCAGGCTTTGTAACAATGCCAGCCTTTCTCTTCTATTCAGAACCCAATTAGCTTACATTGTAGCTGCCTGGGATCCGTGAAAAACAACATATAATACAGTAGTCGAACAAACAACTGACACTTCCCAGTCTTTATCTGAATTACCCTGTTAAAATATACAGTATATGGATAAATATCATGTGCAAAAACACATTGATCGTGTTGTTGTGTTATTGGATCAATGCAATAAGTCTTGTTTTGACCAGAAATGCCCCCTACCTGAGACTGGGAATTGGATAAAGTCAGCGGATCCTACCACCTCACGGTCTGTGAGGTGGTTGAGCGTCTAGGATTTAGGCTTAGGGTTACGGTTGGAGGGGTCTAGGGTTTTGCTACAAACATTGCTACACCCTTCTCTAAACCTACCCCTAAACCTAACCGCAAGCAGATTTGACTGTTATCAGTGGATAATCGCAGTTGTCATCTTATCAGTGAGTAGGCTCCAGATAACATGCCTCCTTGATAAGATGGTGCTGATAAGCAGCCTACTGGGAATTATCGCTTGATAACTGTAGAAGCGGCTGCAAAAAGTAGCCCGAGACCAGCCTGATTTGCTGCATTCCACACATCTGAAATGTCACTTCGCAACTCAGCCTGGACAGAGGCTGCTTGACTCGCATTCCATGAGGTCACCCAAGGTTACATAGCCACGCCGTTGCTCACCAGCCAGTGCAACCCTTTCTATGATTCTCACTGTTGACAAAAAATAGCTCTGTTCAACTCAAGATTCAGTAGTACAGCAAAAAATGACGAGTGTGTGGTCATATCACGTCATCACCTAAACCGGAGTACCCCGAGGGACTGAACACCGATCACCTTACTTGTGTCCGCTCTGCTCACACAAAAAAGTCAGATCATTAGCGCCCTCTACTGGTCAACATTTTGGAATTCTCCAATCACAGCCCTCCTTGGCGTCACCGGATCCTTTCTCCCAGACTCCCACAGATAAACCTTTCTGAAACCATGCCTGCTGCTGCTTCACTGCTGTGGACAAAATCAAAGTATTTTGTAACTTTTACTCCACTAAATGAACATTTTGAGTTGGGTGGCAGTTGGGTGAAAATTATTCAATGCAAACTAAGGCTTCTTTTTTTCTGAGAGTATACAAACGGACCCGCTAGGGTCCATTTGGTTCACATTTGTACACTCTCAGGAAAAAATGAAAATGGGTGGAATTCCCCTTTTAATGGGAGGTGTTGCCTGTTGCCATATGTCTCATCATGTTGCCCGTTGATGTTGACATTGCTAGTTGATATTGATAAAAATATTGCTAGTGTATCAGGGCCTTAAGATCACAGGGGCACGGTGGCACAGTGGTTAGTACTGTTGCCTCACAGCTAGAAGGTCCTGGGTCCAATTCCCACAAGGGATGCCGTCCCCTCCACCATGTCATCAGTGCCCATACCAGAGGCGGGGTTGGTGAAAGGGCCTTTCTGTGTGGAGTTTACATGTTCTCCCTGTGTCCCCCTAGCGTATATACCCTCTAGACTGCCTCCCCCTGGCCAGCCGGGGCGCCTGATGGAGGGGACAGGAACTGGTTGGAATAACGTGTTCCTTCCAAGCGCTACATCCGACCAGGGAAACCAGGGAACCCCCCTACCGGGTGAAAAGGATGCTTGACTCCTCATGCATTGAACGAAGCATGAGGCCAGTCCGCTGCCTCTCCCCAGGTTTGTGGAGAGTGTGTAGAGCCGAGGACCACGTTAGGAACTGGCACTGGGTGAAAAATGGCTTACAAAATCATGGGATTGAAAAACAAAACAAAAAAACTATAAAAGATCAACAGGACCAGGAGTTTTGAAGTTCACAAACCTTAACTGCAATAATTATTACTGTATTTGACTCTATACCCACAGAATGGGTTTCAAGGTTTTATTCTAAGTGTGTTATTGCAGTAGAATTGAAGTGTTTAAAGGGGAATTGCACCCAATTTAAAGATTTTCTTGAGAGGATGCAAATGTGAACCAAATTGACCTGCTAGGGTCCATTTGGTTCCATTTGTACCCTCTCAGGAAAAAGGAGTCTGAAAGAAAAATCATTAACATGGTGAAATCCATCTTGATGATGTCATCAGATGTATTTCACCATGTTAATGATTTTTTCAGACCTCCATTTTTAGGAAATACAGAATTGGGGGAACTTTATCATGTCCACACAAAATCCCTAAGGTATATTAATGACATATTAAAATGTTGAAAATGGGTGGTCTTCCCTGTTAATTTGATAATGTCTCAAGAGCCAAATGAATTACACGGTGGGCCAAATTTGGCCCGCGGGCCAAAGTTTGACACCCATGCTCTACCCACAGAATGGGTTTCAAGGTTTTATTCTATGTGTGGATTGCAGTAGAATCCCAAGTGTTTAAGGCACCTCACAATCACAGGGGCCACTACCCTTTGACCTCCTCAGTGGGACATGCAACGCAGGGAGGCAGAGGGTTCACCCATGTGTGGCCGCATGGATGGATGGCTGCATGGGAGTGTGTTGCGTACACTACTGTGTGTCAGGGGCGGATCTAGGCATGGGCATGCCCATGCCTAAATTCCCAGTCTGCCCCCCCCCAAACACGATGCCATGCAAAACAACCCAAGACATTTCAAATTAAAGGTAGGGGAAGTGATTTCACTTTTGTCAGATATCACCCAAAAAATATTTTTTCTGTTAAAATGCTCTATTATAAGGTGTGGAAACCATATATGGAGTTCCCCCCTCCCCCACGTTAGCAGAGGAGCTAATAAAAGTTCCCCAGGTGGTGGCGAATTCTCCTCCAATCAGGATCGAGCAGCAGGCTCACATAGTGTAGCTACTGTTTGGCGCCCCTAGTGCACCAGGCTGAAACTACAGGATGAATTTCAAATCACTTACCCTACCTTTAAAGTGCTTAGGCCTATATTTAAAATGATTTGAAACACTACTGCTGCTACTAACTATCTACAGCTGTGTCACCACTAAACCAACAGCATTTCATCATTGAAAACAGAAAAACTCTCTGAGTCAGACCTTTAGCTTTATGCATGCTGCGTGTCTGTTGCAACTTCAACAACAACTGATGTTATTACTGATGCTTTCCTTGCCCCCCCCCCGCCCCAAATGGGGCATGTTACATCCGCCCCTGCTCTGTGTGTGTGTGTGTGTGTGTGTGTGTGTGTGTGTGTGTGTGTGTGTGTGTGTGTGTGTGTGTGTGTGTGTGTGTGTGTGTGTGTGTCGGGGGGGTTCGTAGGATGGATGTTGTCCTATGAACCTATAAATAGCCCTCTGACGCAGCACCCCAGGGGGAGATCACACGCTCTGCTACCCCGCTCCGTGGGGGCGGGGGGGGAAGGGGCATCTTCTGATGTCTCCTGAGGTGGACGATGGATGTCTTATATGGAGATGGATGGATGGGGGGATGTCAGAAAGGTCAGTTCCATCCAGGGCCGGATCTAGAGGGGGGCAAGCAGGCATCCTGTATGCCTGCTTGCTCCCCATTTCCACCCATTTTCAACATTTTAATATGTCATTAATATACATGTGTTGTGTGGACATGATAAAAAGATCCCCCAATTCTGTATTTCCTGTAAATGGAGGTCTGAAAAAAATTCAGACCCCTTTTTTCTGAGAGGGTAAAAATGGACCTGCTAGGGTCCATTTGGTTCACATTTGTATCCTCTCGGGAAAAATTTGAAAATGGGTGGAATTCCCCTTTAAGGACAACTTTGTTTTTTGTTCCTGTTTTCCCCCAACCAAGGTTCATGATTTAGGTCATTGGTTTCGAACCATTGGTCCGGGGACCACCAGTGGTCCTTGAGAGGGTCCCAGCTGGTCCCCAGGCTAAATGATGGAAAGGTTGGAAACCCCTGACGTACTGTAAAGATGCCGTCGTAAGTTGCCTGCCCCCCCAAAAAAACTTCACTGACGATTCCTGTCATCAGGTTAGGTTGTCATGGTGAAACTGTACAGATGAAACAATGTGTTATTAGTAGAACTCTGACCTGTTTAAACAAGACATGTTTTTTTTTTTTAATCTTTCTCACACACTTTGCGTTTCGTTATGGGGGCAACTTCATCACCCGTGTCGCTTTGCGCCACGGGCGATTAAGTCGCACCCATACCACTTGCGGTTACAAGTATAAGCATCAATAATAATCAGTTGTTGAAGTTGCAACAGACACGCAGCATGCATAAAGCTAAAGGTGACTCAGAGAGTTTTCTGTTTTCAATGATGAAATGCTGTTGGTTTAGTGGTGACACAATTGTAGTTAGTAGCAGTAATAGCGTTTTAGATCATTTTAAATATAAGCACTTTAATTTGAAATATCTTTGGTTGTTTTTCATGCCATCATGTTTGGTTTGGCAGTCCGGGCATTTAGGGGGGCATTGCCCCCCCTAAATGCCCATGCCTAGATCCGCCCCTGTCCTCAGAGCCGCGGCAGCATCACACACGACGACAGATCATGATGGGCGACGGTAGACGGGCCGATTAGCATACCTCTGGCATTCACACTGAAGTGTCTCCATGATGGCCAGCTGCTCCGTGCACACCTGCCTGCCACACCTGCACCCAGAGTCACTGAGTCTGGAAACCTTTACTGGCATAGCCTGGCTCATGCCAAACTCTCCACGAAGGAGAGTCTGGGACTCTCTGATTGGAATCTCTTTACTGTGACGTAGGTTGTCTGTTTGACAGACAGATTCCTCTAACTCAGGGGTGGGCAATTATTTTTTCCCAAGGGGCCAAATGAGATACATAAAATATTGTGGAGGGCCAAGACTAAAGGCTGAACTAAAGTCTGCGTAACATTAATTTAATTTCAAGATAAAAGTAAGAGTAAGACCAACCATTTTGACACCAGGGACCTCTATTTATTCAGCATTTGAGCTATGGACCACCATTTGAGGACATTTTAGCATCACAGACCCCAAAACTAACTTTCTTTTGTTTTAGTCCACGCTACCAGGCTGAATTTTTACAAACAAAACAGGATAACATGGATAAAAAAATGACCATTCTTTAGCATCCTCTGATTGTGTAGACTTTGGGGTAATTCAGATGATGAATATCTTAACTCTTGAGAGCGTAAAAATGAAACCAAATGGACCCGCAAGGGTCCATTTGGTTTCATTTTTACGCTCTCAAAGAGTTACATCTGGTTAACCAAGTTTCCATATTTAACTGGAACTCTCTCAAGGACCACTGGTGGTCCCCGGGCCGCCAAAGGGCCGCATTTGGCCCCCGGGCCGCATAATGCCCAGGTATGCTCTAACTAATCCCTAGCCATCAGCGCACCAATCAGGAGCACAATCAGGAGAAAGGGGTTAGTTTCTCAAACGCAGCCATTTGATTGGTTTCCAACTTTGAATATCAACAACTCGGTGAGTGAGTTCTTTGTAATGAGAGTCAACGGGTGGAGACACCAGACCCAGATGTAAGCACAATTTGTTGTGATGACGTAGATTGGGCGGACGGGACCAGGCTATTACTGGCACTGGTGGTGCCCAAACCTTTTCTTTTCTTTTGCCATCTTTGTTGAAGAAGAGTCTATGTCTGAGATAACTAATCTTATGTATCTTTTATATTGGTTTAAACCCTGTGGAAATGTTGAATTAGGTTTTAAAATCTATTGTTTTTTTCTGAAAACTTCCTCTCCCCCTCTGTCCACGTTTCGTCAGATTCTAGTCCACACACTTCCATTGCCCTAATTCCATGTTCCATAAAATGCTGTACTATTAGCGACATCTCCTTGGCATTTTTTATGTTATATCTATGTTGGTTAACTCTTTCTGCTATTGTGTTTCTGGTTTCCCCTACATATAGATTGCATTTGTTACATGTGCTTAGATAGGCAGGTTTAGGCGTAGTTACTTCCAGTGCCACTGCATGCAACCAACAATAAGTAAAGAGTAGATACTTCAATACATTAATTTTCAGGTTAGCCTTCTTTCCAATGCAGTTTGTTTTTAATCTCTGACTTTCACTCTATAAGCACTTTGTTGCGTTCAGCACCTCGTTTGTTTCTTCTTGTTCTTTTTGTCTTTATCGTCTGTTGTCTCCCCGTTATTGTTTTTGAGATTACGTGTTATATATTTGTGTAATAACGTTCATGAACTGGTAGTGCCCTGTCTAGATAAACAAATAAAGTATGACACTGTGTGGAATAACTAAGCATACAGCAACGATTTATGGAAATATGAGGCTTAACGCCTTTTAGGCCTGACCTAAGGTTTTTGAAAAACTTTAAATATTTATATATCAGCCTAAAAACAAATTGAATATTTGAATACTGTACATGTGTACAGGATCCAATTATGGATTCCCGTCCTTAATGGGTTAACGCCTGGCGGCTGCAACAATGTTATTTTTGTCGACTAAGACTAAGACTAAAGACTAAAGACTAAGGTTTTTGATATTTAGTCAACTAAGACCACACTAACAAAAATGATTTTCAAAAGACTAAGACGAAGACTAAATCATAACCTAAGACGAATGGAAATAAGAAACATTTTTGTCTTCTTTTTTTTCTTTCTTTTTAACTATGTGTGAACCTATCTGCAATACACATTGCATGTTTCATACTAAAAAACTATAAATGTGTGTAACATATACAAACCTACAATGTATTTGTAAGTATGAACTAAACTGCAGAGACTAAGACTAAATCATTTTTGACATTTCATCGGCTAAGACTAGACTGAAAAAATGAATTTCAGAAGACTACCGGCGGCAGTGGCTCAGTGTTAGAGTCACCAGATGCTAACCGCAAGGTTGCCGGTTCGATCCCCGGCTCCTGCAGAGTTACTGTCGAAGTGTCCTTGTGCAAGACACTGAACCCTTAATTGCTCCTGATGTGCTAGTAGGTAGCTTGCATGGTTTGTGTGGTGGGGTGTGTGTGTGTGTGTGTGTGTGTGTGTGTGTGTGTGTGTGTGTGTGTGTGTGTGTGTGTGTGTGTGTGTGTGTGTGTGTGTGTGTGTGTGTGTGTGTGTGTGTGTGTGTGTGTGTGAGAATGGGTGAATGTGATGCACAAGCTGTAAAGCGCCTTGGATAAAGGTGCTCTATACTGTAAATGCACCATTTACCATTTAAATGGGACTAAATGGGACTAATGAGACTAAAAGACTAAATCAAAATATTCTCAAAAAACAACACTGCTGTGCTGAAGAGCAGGACATCCAAAAACGTGCGCGTGTGCCCGCACACACACACACACACACACACACACACACACACACACACACACACACACACACACACACACACACACACAGGGTCCAGATGGTCAGGGTCTCTGCGTATCAGAGCTCAGGGTTTTACAAGGCCTCGTCCAGACCTAATAAATAACGCTAGTAAAATGGATGATGATTTATTGAGGAGCTCCGCTCAGATCGCATCATCAACGTGAACCACGCCGTCCAGTCGGGACCCAAATCACACCAACCCTCCAGGAGGGGGGGGGGGGCATCCCCTCACCCCAGCCTCACCCCCCAAACGTCATTAGTGTTATCGCCTGCAGGAATTAATCCAGTTCAGGCGGAAACGCCTCTTGTTTTAAAGGTAGGGTAAGTGATTTGAAATTCATCATGTAGTACCAGCCTGGTGCACTAGCGGCGCCCAAGAGTAGCTACACTATGTGAACCTGCTGCTCGATCCTGATTGGAGGAGAATTCACCCTCCACCTGGGGAACTTTTATTAGCTCCTCTGCTAACATGGGGGAGGGGGAAACTCCAAATATGGTCTGCACACCTTATAATAGAGCACTTTAACAGAAAAAATTGGGGCTGATATCTGACAAAAGTGAAATAACCTCCCCTACCTTTAAGCATTACCATGAACACTGATTTTAGCATTCCATGAAAGCATTAGCCATCTATTGAAAACATCAGCATTAGCTAAGGCCATTGAGGGCATCAACATAAGCTTTAGCTGTTGAAAGCATTATTAGCTATTGAAAAATATCAGACCTACAAGCTCACAGCGCGCCACTAAGTGGCGCGCTGTGAGCTTGTAGGTCTGATATTTTCAGGTCAAAACAGGTTAATAGTCTCGTCAAAACGAGAAGCGGTTTTATCTTGACAGATTGATCCGCGCAGAAGGACTATACAGGATTGACTGCGTCAATTACGCACTACATCCGTCCTTTATATGGGCGACGTACGATGTAGTTTAGTCTTTATTAGCGTCAGTGATCGGAGATTATTATTATTCTGGCCTGTTTAGTCCTGCTGTTGTTAAACTCCAAATTGGGTCATAATTGGGGGAAGATATCGCTCTTTATCCGGACGCGTTTATTATGATAGCGTTACATAAAGACACCACATGATGACAGCGCTCTCTGGTCTATAACCAGCTCATTACAGGGGCCGAGGGGGGGGGGGGCAGGAGAAAATGGTAAGGGTGCGACTTCATCGCCCGTGTCCCCCATGAAGCTGCACCCATACCATTTTCGGTTACAGGACTTTTATTAAGCAAGTAAAACATCAATAATAACATCAGTTGTTGTTGAAGTTGCAACAGACACGCAGCATGCATAAAGCTAAAGGTCTGACTCAGAGAGTTTTCTGTTTTCAATGATGAAATGCTGTTGGTTTAGTGGTGACACAGCTGTAGTTAGTTAGTAGCAGTAGTAATGTTTCAAAACATTTTAATTGTAAGCACTTTAATTTGAAATATCTTGGCTTGTTTTGCATGCCATCATGTTTGGTGGGGCAGACTGGGCATTTAGGGGGGCATTTAATGGCATGGCCATGGGGGGGCACCTCATGGCCATGCCTAAATCATTCACTCATCATTCACTGTCCAAAAACAGCACAGCTACTTCTTTAAATAAATGAAAGATTATGTAACTCAATGATTTCATCTCATACTTTGATTAATACTCCTAGATTTTCTGTTGAAACTAACAAAAAAACAACCTTTAGGGCATTTCTTTTTCTTGTTTACCAAGAAAAGGAATGGGAAAAAATATAATCAGATACATACATAAGTAAAAACCCTGAGAAACAGCCAGTCATATTTTATTCCTCGACTTGACAATTTAGCATCCAGCGGCTGTAGAGCAGAAAACAGAACTTTCCTTTTAGCTGTGGATCAATAATGGAGGAAGTGGCTCTGGGGACCATCCAGAGCTCTGCTTTCCCTTCGCAAAATGAAGGGAATCATTGAAATCAATCAAGCCTTCGGGTCAAACTCATCAAGGCGTCCCCCACCCCCCCCACCTTGATGACGGAGAGATGTGGTGAATGCTAATGAACGTGTCCTTGACACTCTCACATCCAACGCTCACGAATGTGCCCCCGGAATCATTTAAAAAGCAGTTTGCAGAGTTCACAGCTCCCAGACTGTTCCGCTGATTGGAAATCCGTCGAGTTTTCGGATCTGTATTTTTAAAAAACCACTCTAGTCGCTGACAGGGCACTCCCATTAAGTCACTATTCTTGTATTTATTGTTTTTGTTGTCTTCTTTTTTTATTGCCTTATTATACTTATGCATACCTGAGGTGACAATAATAATAAATCAACAAAATGTGCTGCTTTCCGTCATGTCTATGACGGCGGTGGTCATTGTTCCCTCGCGGACAAAGCCCCGGCTTTTCAAGCAGAGCATTCTGCACTTTGCAGATAACATAGCTGTTAACTTAGGATGTCAATGCAACACAGCCTGCTTTGGATGTTTTTCTCTCTATATCTTCATTTTCTTTCCTTCTCTGAGTCTTTACAAGCATTTCAGCCTTGCTCTAATAAGAGTTGGAGGCCAGACCAGGAGGATGTTTTTGGAAGTGGTGCACCAGGCACCAAAAAGATTTTCACGATTTCTCTCGCTGAATGAAATTTCTTCTGCTATTTTTTTTTTTTTTTTAAAAACAACAACTGAATCAGGAGTGGATTTAGCCAGCCCTATTAGGGTGGGCAGAAACAATGGCAGGGTGGGCAACTCCAAAGTTTTTCATATGAAGCAGTGGTTTTCAACCCTTTTCATATACCAGGGCCCACTATTTATTCTGCATTAGAGCCACAGACCACCATTTGATGATATTTTAGCCCCGAAAACTAAAGATTTCTTTTGGTTTTGGGCCACAATTCCAGGATGGATTTGGGAAACAAAAGAGTCAATCATACAGATCAAAATGACCATTAATATTCTACATTCTCTAGTTGTGTAGACATGATTAACGTGATGAATATTTTAACTCTTGAGAGTTAAACCAAAATGGACCCATTTGGTTTCATTTTTACGCCCTCAATGAGTTACATCTGGTTAACCAACTTTCCATCATTTAGTCTGGGGAGTCGGACCACCCCGGAACTCTCTGAAAACCACTGATATTACCTTTCATTGGGTGGGCATACAGGATGAACATTTGGGTGGGCACTGCCCACCCCTGCCCCCCTCTCTAGATCCGGCCCTGAACTGAATCCTCACATAACCTCTTCTCCTTCCACGCCCCCTCCCTTCCTTCCCTTGACTTTTAGAATTCCTTGGGCATTTCCTACTGAAATCATTTTCGAGTTAGGTGCATACATATTTCATTATTCCCAGACTGGTGTATGTGTACACTATGCCTCTCCTCTTTGTGTGCTTCCCTTCCAGGCTTGCAAAACAAACGTTACACGTTCCCCACTGGGTCCATGGAGACTTGTGACAGTGTAAAAGTAACTAAATACAGTTCCTTCCATCCAACTTCAACCGCTTATCCGTAGTCGGGTCACAAGCAGTGTTGTAGTGGGACTTTTAGAAGTGGGGGGACGCCTCTTATAGGGGAATTCCACCGATTTTCTTTTTTTTTTTCTGACAGTGTGCAAATGTGAACCAAACGGACCCTAGCGGGTCCATTTGGTTCCATTTGTACACTCTCTGAAAAAAAGGAAACTCATTAACATGGTGAAACACATCTTGATGTTGCCATCAAGATGTATTTCACCATGTTAATGTTTTTTTTTTTTTTTCTTTTTCCAGAAAACAGAGAGAGCTGCCGAAGCAGGCAACCCGCAACACTCCATGTTATAAAAGTTCCTCTAGGTGCAAGGCTCAAAAATGCAGAATGAAAAAGAGAAATGCCAGCATGTTTTTTTCAGACCTCCATTTCTAGGAAACACCGAAAGGGGGAGCTTTTTTTTTTTTACCATCTCCACACAACATCTATAAGGTACAGTATATTAATGACATAGTAAAATATGGAAAATGAGCGAAATTCCCCCTTAAAGGAGAATTCCGGCCCAAAAGTTTTTTTGTATCTTTATTTGCAGTTAATTTTTTTGAAAAAAGTGGTCCAGGTGTTATTTTGTGAAAATACTCCTTTATGGCTGTTTCCCCTACCCCAAAATAAGCTTATAATGGGGCCAATGGGCGTTGTGCAAGTTCACCTATATACATCGCTCCAAAATGCAATTTTTTGCTATATATTGTGTCTCCACCATGTCAGTAGTGAGTTAACAATCACACTTTCACTTTTGATTCAGCAGTGATCCAGCTGTCTCAAAAGCTGGGGGCGTGGCACATGGTTTATGGCTGAACCACTGCTGAAACAAAAGTGAAAGTGAAAGTGTGAGTGTTAACTCACTACTAACATGGTGGAGACACAATATATAGCAAAAATTTGCATTTTGGAGCGATGTATATAGGTGAACTTGCACAACGCCCATTGGCCCCATTATAAGCTTATTTTGGGGTAGGGGAAACAGCCATAAAGGAGTATTTTCACAAAATAACACCTGGACCACTTTTTTCAAAAAAATTAACTGCAAATAAAGATACAAAAAAACTTTTGGGCCGGAATTCTCCTTTAAGACTAGGGATGGCCAAATGGAAAGATTTTCTTAACCGATCGTCGTCAGACCTCTGCCGGTTAATAACCGTTAACCGATAACGAAAAATGCGCTATTTTAATCCATTAAAAAAGGCCAATTATACGCGGCTACAACCGGCCTTTTCCGAGTCCCTTTTCCACCTCAAGCACTAAGCAATAACAATGGCTGCATTAGTTCTATGGACATCGTATCTTAGTTGTATATGGACACGTTCTGTTATTGTATGGCTATCAGAAACAAATCAAATTTCGGGACGGAAATGAGCAACCAATTATCAAATGCGTGCGTGCGTTACAGCACAAACACTTTGTGGTCGCTGCTCGACGAGATCATTTGTAACGCAGCGAGCGCCCTGTGCATGTGTTGTGAGAAAATCAATGTTAAATTAGGCTACTGTTACTGTGTACCTTTTGCAGTATTTCATCAATTATATCCATCACGCGCAGCGATGGTCGAGGGAGAGGAAAAAGTGTCCGTGATCGCCTTTCTTGCTTTCTTTTCTTTTTTTGGAGGCTCGTGTTTGCAGAGCCGGCTGTAAAGCTGTGCACACGGGCCATGGGGGGGAATGCCCCCCTAAACGCCCTTTATATAATGACGCTATAATGACGCTGCCTCATAAAGCCCCCCCAATTGTGAAGTGTTAGATCCGGGCAAAAAAAAACATCTTTAAGTTTGAACGCACGCTCCGCTCCAAAGCCTCTTAGTTACTTTCCCATTACTTTCACATTAGAACGGTCAGTCTCCAGTGCAAGATTTAGGCACACGCAGGCGCAGCTGTGCGCGCACGCAGTACGCACACAATTCAATTCAGTCGCGGTCTCTCACCGAATGAGTTTTCATCCGACACACGACGTTCTCCAAACATATAACACAGACGCGGGCAGAGTTGTACCCGAACGCGTTCAAAGAACGAAAGTTCTTTGAACCGTTCGGATTTTTAAGGAACTTTAACGGAACGGACCCTATATCTGCTTGAAGAACGGCGGTGTGAACTCGTTCACTTCTGGCGTGAGTGAACGCCACTTTTCCTGCGTTCGATTTCGTTCAAGAGCAGTAATATAAATTTAGTTCTATACCTAAATTTATATGACTGTAATACGGCGGTGTTGTTCGCGAAAATAGAGCAGATATACAAGCTATCAACGTGTTGAGGCTCGAGGCATCCTTAGCTTGAAGATCTGTTCTCCTTGCCCACCGCCCCGCCCCTCCCTCTGCTCTGTCAGTAGCGTACAGCATCAGACAGCCAACACACAGCACCAAGGAAGGACGCTTCTCTCCAACACGTTGAATGAGCTACTAAAGCTGTTCATGTTGGTAAAATGTATAATCTTCCTGCGCTGTGCGTGTATTTGAATCATATAGCCTACTGTCTGCAGCAACCTTTTGCCTCACGCATGTGTGCCGCTGCTATCCCGTGATTAATCATAAATAACGCACCATGCACGTGCGCGCTCGGACGCACAAACACTTGTGCATCATCATTGACTGATTTGCCGTCGGGTCGTTTTCATTTTTATTTACCGGTAGGCTACAATTAGCCTGCTACAAGCAGGGGCGGCCTTAAGGTTTGTATAGAGTTGGGATACCCGACCGAAACAATACCCGCGACGGCCCGGTCTCATTTGCATTAATTAATTGGTGGTCGGGGTTTCAGTCGACCTGGCTATGTGAATATATTGATATTGTAAAATAGTAGCCTTCTTGGAAAAATGCTAAGCATTGAGCCCTGTTCAAGAGTGAGACTAGAATGAGCTGAAAATAGAGCAGATCTACAAACTCAGTGACGCACTTTGAGCTTGTTGATCTCTATTTCTGCTGATTTTCAGCACACAGAGATGCAGAGGGCTGGACTGAACTGAGCGCCTTCATAATAAAATCTTCACAAACAAAAACTTTGACAGATTGACCCATAATAAAAAGGATCAATTAAAGGTAGGGGAAGTGATTTCACTTTTGTCACCCAAAAAATATTTTTTTTCTGTTAAAATGCTCTATTATAAGGTGTGGAAACCACATATGGAGTTTCCCCCTCCCCCACGTTAGCAGAGGAGCTAATAAAAGTTCCCCAGGTCACCACAATTCTCCTCCAATCAGGAGAGAGCAGCAGGTTCACATAGTGTAGCTACTTTTGGGGGCCCCTAGTGCACCAGGCTGGTACTACACCATGAATTTCAAATCACTTCCCCTACCTTTAAGGACATCTTCAGTTGTATATGGCTATGGGCTGCAATCATTTTGAACAAAAAAAGAGGGAGGGAAAAAAAAGAACGAAAAAGAACTATATAGTTCTTTTTTTGGAACCATGAACTTTAGTTCTAAAAGTTCAGCAATGAACTATGAACGGAACTAGTTCGTTTTTAAATGTAGGAACTATGAACTGAACTATTTCAAGAAAAAAGAGAACTTTCCCAACACTGGACGCGGGCCGTCTTGCTGCGGAACAAATCCATAGTCAACAACGTGTGTAGTCCCACACTCGGCATCCTGCGTATACTGTATGATGCAATGTTAAGAGCTGTGCGCTGCGCGATAAATATACAATCTACAAGCTCACAGGCATTATAAGTGAGCTGCAGCACCTAGTTATAAAACTAGGTGAATTATACCGCGCGAATACTGCAGTTGCAGTATAATATTTATTTTACAACGTACACATCTAAATTACCAAAAATAGCTCTGTGGTGAGTCATCATTGAACGAGCCACGTGCGTAATCTCCATATAGCCATGCGTATGCGCAGCGTGTGCCGTGATGCAGACAGACCGATAGAGCAATGGCTTGATCGCCCGTGACGCTTCACGTCAAGGGCGATGAAGCCGCACCCATGCCATTTTCTCCTGCCCCCCCAATTGGTGAATGTTACATCCGCCCCTGGTTGAAAGTAGAAACGGTAGATATGAAGAGTGATGTACGCTAAGTGTGCTCCACGCTGATGCCCCCCGCAGACATTCACTCAGTCACCACATCCTTAAGAGGCTGCTCTGCATGCTAGGCAGATGCAACACTTTAAAGTGTCACACCGTGTAGCTGAATTAATTTAATACGTCCCGTTTCGCAGTAGCAGGTGCAACATCTGGTGTCGGCGTTTTTTAAAACATTTGTGGATGCGATGCCTAAACCAACACGGTGCGACGTTGTTTTACCTCCTCCGATCAGTGTCCAACACGGTGTTGTTAAAATGCGTGTCATGAAATATGGATTTCTAATAAAACACATCCGGCGTAATTACTTTTATGGCTCAGTTAGACACCACTGTGTGACATTAAGTGGATTCGTTATTGCCACTCTATTTATCCACCTATGTCTAGATTAGAACTCTTCCATTTGTCTAATGTACCAAAGCCTTTGTGTTGCAGTCGTCATTAAATGGCACCACAGGCATCTATAAATGACAAATGGATCATTGTATTTCTTCTTTGTCTAACCCTACGTTTTAACGGCAGGTCATGGATAAAAAACGTCGCCCGATATGAGCGACGGCGACAGTCATTACCGTAAATTCTCGCTTAGAATGGCATGCAAAATGAGTACCGTAAACGACAGTGCTGTAGTGCACTGAAAAAAAAATAGTATGGTGGAGGAGGAAGTGGGACACTCTCAAGAGTTAAAATATTCATCATCTGAATTAGTCTACACAACTAGAAGATGGACAAAAGCAAAAGAAATCTTTAGTTTTAGGGTCTGTGGGCTTAAAATGTCCTCAAGTGGTGGTCCGTGGCTCAAATTCTGAAAAAATGGTGGTCCCTGGCATCAAAAAGGTTGAAAACCCCTGTTTTAGGGGACCGTCATGTGATCTACCTGCATGGCCTGTGTGATCTACTGGTAGATCACGATCTACCTTTTGGGCACCCCTGCCTTAGGGGTAAAATGATGCCCCACTTGTCTAATGTGTCTACTGGAAGAAATCACAACCCATAGTATTGATCCACTGGGAATCTGCAGTGGCAGTGTTTCACATCATTTTAAATATAAGCACTTTAATTTGAAATATCTTGGGTTGTTTTGCATCATGTTTGGGCGGGCAGACTGGGTATTTAGGGGGGCATTGCCCCCCCCATGCCCATGCCTAGATCTGCCCCTGCTAGCAAACAGCATTTGTCAGTCACTAATACACTATGGTTCAAGCTTCTGCCTTTTGTTTCTCCTCCAGACCTTTTAGTAAACAACATACATTTTCAGACAGGCTGGCCAATTTCATCTCATCAGGAGAGAGAAGCCATTTACAGGCTTCAAATTTATCGTGTTCCAGTCCTAATTATGTCTGAGAATATTTCTGTTTTAGTTCCATCCGATGCAATTTCACTTGTTTATCCTGGTATCCTCAGAGTTCTCTCTGTTGATTAAATGAAATTGGTGTCTGTAAAATGTGTTTTCTGCCTTGCTATAAGGGTGACGGACGGACGGACGGACGCATGCTGCTCAGTGAACACTCCGTCACAGCAATCATTACTATCAGAATACAGAGATAGTTGGAAATGGCTGAGTGCATATACGCACACACCTACACACGCGCACACTAGGGGTGGGACGGTTCACTTATCCCGCGGTTCGGTTTGTACCTCGGTATGGGAGCCACGGTTTTGGTTCGGTTTCGGTACATTTCGCTTTTTAAAAATGAAATTAAAAAAATGTTCTTTTATTTCACTTATAATCACATTGAATGTGAATATAAAAAATAAATCAAGATTTTCAAAATATTAAACAACCTTGTATTATAAACTTAAATGTTAAGGTATTAGACTAAACATAATCCCTATTCAGACATATTCCAGTAGGCCTGTCTTCTTCCTTTTCATTATTTACAGAAGGAAAAATGTATATTGCTATTTGTGCCTCATTATTAGGCTATTTTCAAGGGAAATATAAAATACCTAGGTTAATAAAATGACTGCACGTTTCAGTTAAGTATCAGGCAGGTAGCATGCAGAAGCATTGTAGACAGACAACAAAGTTAAATTAGTTTAGTTTACAATATCTGCTTTATTAATAAGGATATTATTATCCATACTAGAATTAAGGAAATGCGTCTGTCTGTCTGACAGACAGATGACCTATACAATTTTGCGCCTGAGCCTTATACAGCCAAGTGCATGGGAACATTCATTTTCTCAATGTTATTATCCTGCAGACCTGCACACACTACAGCAGCCTGCCATCGGGCTGCGCTAAACTTTGGTTCAATAAGTAGCATTGCATCTCCGTGTATGTATTTATAGTTTTAATTTAACGGATGGCACGGCATTCTGGCCATACGCTGGCTGTGGGCTGCAACGTTGATTCACACGGTAGTAGTTCACACTTGTTGAAGGAGGAGGATGACGCCGGCACAATGTATGTACTCTACGCGGGAAGGAAGCGAGACAGACACTTTATAATTATGTCCAGAATCCAGACCGAGGGTATAGGCTTGGGAAATGACCGTGCGTTCAAACTGGAAGACAGTTGTTTGTTTTCCCGAGTCGCTTTTCACTCGCACGTGCGAGCCCCTTCATTGCGACGCGCAGTGGATATAATACTCATTAAAAGGTACCGAGGAAGCGTTCCGACCCTGGGTCCGTACATTTTGTGGTCTCGATTCTCTGTAAATAACCGATCGACAACCTTGCGTTGCTTTAATAGCTGATCCACAAGGATCAGCTATTTAAGCGCGCGCAGCATTCGCTGTTCATTGATTGGAGCCGTGTGGTGCTACACTATGCAGTACGACGGTGTGTGACAGAGTGCTACTACACTGCGCCGTACGGCGGTGTGTGACCGAGAAATACATTCTCCGCATCTGAATGAATGCGAACCGAAGTATTGCGGTTCATTAGCGCGTATTGAACCGTGGACCCCGTACCGAACGGTTCGTTTTTTTTCGGTGAACCGTCCCACCCTTAGCGCACGCACGTGCATACGCACACGCACACACATACACTTTCTCAACAGAAACAGATATCAACCAGTAGGCCTCCTTATCAAGACGATGCAACGGATGCCATGTATATGTAGTACTGGAGTCTGCAGTGTGATTAGGAAACAAGGATGTCTAATTACTGCTGCCAAAGCGAAGAATACAGGAAGTTCTGCAGAAGTTCTTGAAACGATGCTCAAGACATTGAGGACTCAGACATTGACATACTCAGACCCTTCCCAGAAGCCAACCACCCCCCAAAGCAGGGGCGGATGTAACATGTCCTATTTGGGGGGCAAGAGAATATGTTGGAGGGGCAAGAGAAAAAGGTATGGGGCTTTTATTTTTATTAGGCAAGGACTAATAAGGACTTTTATTTTTTATTAGGCAAGGACTAATAAACTTTTATTTTTTTAGGCAAGTAAAGCATCAATAATAACATCAGTTGTTGAAGTTGCAACAGACACGCAGCATGCATAAAGCTAAAGGTCTGACTCAGAGAGTTTTCTGTTTTCAATGATGAAATGCTGTTGGTTTAGTGGTGACACAGCTGTAGTTAGTTAGCAGCAGTAGTAGTGTTTCACTTAATTTTAATTTGAAATTTGGGTTGTTTGCATGCCATCATGTTTGGTGAGGCAGACCCCCCATCCCCCCATGCCTATGCGTAGATCCGCCCCCGCCCCAAAGCCCCCCCGGCATCTTGGACCAGAGGCAAGGAGGGAAGTGCTGTGTTTACATTTCACCCACCAGTAGCCACGCAGCGCAGGCATGCACGCCATGAGCATCAGTCACTGCAGGCCCACTTCAAGGTCAGGCTACATGCTGAGATGCTTACAGCATCTACTGCAGTGGTTTTAAACCTTTTTGATACCAGGGCCCACTGTTTATTCAGCATTTGAGCCACGGAGGACCACCATCTGATGACATTTTAAGCCCAAAACCCAAAGATTTATGTTTTTATCTACAATTCAAGGATGGATTTTGGATAACATAACAGGCAAACCTAGATTTGAAATATCTTGGGTTGTTTTGCATGCCATCATGTTTGGTGGGGCAGACTGGGCATTTAGGTGGACATTGCCACCCCATGCCCATGCCTAGATCCGCCCTTGAGTCATAGTGTCCAGTGTTAACAGTGTGTGTGTGTGTGTGTGTGTGTGTGTGTGTGTGTGTGTGTGTGTGTGTGTGTGTGTGTGTGTGTGTGTGTGTGTGTGTGTGTGTGTGTGTGTGTGTGTGTGTGTGTGTGTTATTTAAAATGTTATTAAAAAAGAAAACATCAGGTATCCACTAGATCAAGGGTTTTCAACCCTTTTAACCCATTGTAGACTATCCCGATTCTAAAAATGTCTCTGAAATACTAACCTAAGTGTACTGGAAAACTTCAAATTATTGTGTAACACCACCAAACTTTGACATTTTTTGATACTGTACATACTGTACAGAACGCATATTGGTGTTCCCGTCAACTAGGGTAAAACTACCACTAGGGGTTCCCGCCTACTATGGGTTAATACCAGGGACCACCGTTTATTCAGCATTTGAGCCACGGAGGACCACCATTTGATGACATTTTAGCCCCCCTAAATACCCAGTCTGCCCCCCTAAACATGATGCCATGCAAAACAACCCAAGATATTTCAAATTAAAGTGTTTATATTTAAACTGATTTGAAACACTACTACTGCTATACTAACTAACTACAGCTGTGTCACCACTAAACCAGCAGCACTGAAAACAGAAAACTCTCTGGGTCAGACCTTTAGCTTTATGCATGCTGCGTGTCTGTTGCAACTTCAACAACAACTGATGTTATTATTGATACTTTACTTGACTAATAAAAGTCCTGTAACTGAAAATGGTATGGGAGCTGTTTGTCAGGTATATCTAAGTTGTTTTGTCAGCTATATCCAAACATGGAGCTGTTTAAATGAAAATGGTATGGGTGCGACTTCATTGCCCGTGGCGTAAAGCGACACGGGCGATGAAGCCGCACCCATACCATTTTCTCTTGCCCCTTCAACATGTTCTCTTGCCCCCCCCCCCCCCCTGCCCACCCCCAAATAGGACATGTTACATCCGCCCTGGACCACGGGGCACGTGTGTAATCATAAGTCTGTATTTGCTTGGATGGGCGATTCTCTCCATGGCCAACGGAGGCAGCCGAGGAGATAATGTCACCATATGTCATCTCCTGGCAAAGTTAATTTACTGACCGTAACGTTTCTCTCTTCAGGGAGCGTCTGCTTTGTACATGAACGCTTTCATTAGAGGAGGAATTGATTCTGTGTCGCCTCCGTTTCTCTGCTGGTCATCCAGTGTAAGCACTGGACACTGGTCTTACATACTGCAGAAAATAATACACATCTATCTATCTACCTATCTATCTATGGCTGTTGAAAATAAATTAGTTAAATTGATTTTGTTCATTAATCTGATTACATTTTTTAACACAATTAACTCATGTCAATCCACTGAGCATTTTCTCATTGAAAAAAATGGATAGAAGAAGTGGGGGGACGCCTCTTAAAGTGGAATTTCACCCATTTTCTTTTTTTTTCTGAGAGTGTACAAATGTGAATCAAATGGACCCTAGCGAGTCCATTTGTACACTCTCAGAAAAAAGGGTCCTAAAAGGAAACTAATTAACATGGTGAAACACATCTTGATGATGTCAAGATGCATTTCACAATGCTAATGTTATTTTTTTTTCAGACCTCCATTTCTAGGAAACACAGAATGGGGGGGGGATTTTTTTTGTCATCTCCACACAACATCTGTAAGGTGTATTAATGAAAATGAGTGGAATTCCCCTTTAAGACAATTGCATGCCCACTTGCATTTGCATGCGCATTTGTGTGCACCTGCACAACACATACACGTTATTAAAAGTATAGCATATTGAGGAAGATTATTTAGAATGCCTAATTGTATCCATGAAAGTAAATGACAAGACAACAAACAGAGGCCTACTTTTGCCCCTGAAATATTTTAGATGTGTGAGAAGTGGGGGGACACCGCCCAGAGCCATAGATCAGTGGTTTTCAACCAGTGGTAAGGGGACCAACAGTTGTCCCTGATAGGATTCAGGGCTTGACACTAACACTTGCCCGCTTGCCTGGGGCAAGTAAAAAAAAATGGTCGGGCAAGTGAAGACTGCTACCTGGTTGCCCGATCGGGCAAGTGCATGTGCAACTTAGTGCAATATAACACAACACAAGATAAATGTGTCTTGAATGCAGTCATTGCACTCTACCCCTGTTTACTAGCTATCCACAATTCCAGGCTAGATTTGGGAAACAAAACAGGCAAATTAACATACACATCAAAATGACCTAATCTGCTACATTCTGTAGTTGGGTAGACTAATTAAGATGATGAATTTTAACTCTTGAGAGTGTAAAAATGAAACCAAATGGACCCGTAATTTTTACGTCCTCAAGAGTTACATCTGCAAAATTTACAATATATTTTTGGGGGGCAAGTGACCATGACCTGAGGGCAAGTAGAACCTGACTTGCACTTGCCCGATGAGACCTTAGTGTCAACCCCTGGGATTCCAGGTGTAAATGATGGACAGCTGGTAACCAAATGGACCCTTATAGATCTGAAATTTTGAGATTAATTAAGGGTGGTTATAGCATTATGACCAACGGCATTGAGTGTAACTACGATTTATATCAATCAACGGTTGTCGACGGCAATGGCAGATCAGTACAGTACTTGTGTGAATGTACTTTATTCCACCACTGCATACATGCTGAGCACGAAAAAAAAGAAAAAAAAAAAAAGAAGAGGAAATGAAGTTATATCAATCCGATGTTTGCCATGCTGGAGCATCCCGTTGTGAGTTGGATGTTATCTCAACGATAAATGACTTGCAAAGCTTGTGGGAACATCTCTCCTCCGCGGTCACACCGGATTGTTATTATGAGTGCCAGACACTGAATAATTAACTATATCATTAATACAATCAACCGAGGAACATCATTACGGCGTAGTTTATGGAAGTATGATTGTGAGTAGACGGTCGCGCAGGTTGAGGTCGGAAATCATTCTTGTCCGGGGAGAGATCTTTGGAGTAATGACGGCGTTAACCTTGACGCGGCTCCTTCTCCGAGTCCAATTAAAAGCCTGATGCATTTCTCATATTGTTAAAGTCATTTGTGTTTGCAGGGAACACACACTGCTTGTTACAACCACATTAGTCTCCGGTTATGCGCCGGCTGTGACAGCTGCGCTGCACCCTGGAACACCTTTAGAAATGATGACATCTTAAACACGCAACTTCCAAGATTTACTACTTCTCTCGAGGAGAAGTGCACAACCGACACGTACTCTGTGTGAGTGTACACACACACACTGACGAGTTCCTCCTCACACACTGAGAGTGTCTCACTGAGAGTGTACAAATATACGGTTTACCGTTGCAGCCCCACTAAAGATTCTTACTTGACACTAGAAAGACAGAGGTCATTTTGACCGTTTTTTTTTTGGGGGGGGGGGGATATTTTAAAGTTGTTTATCTTTGCCCATGAAGCTTTCAGAAGGTTCTCCTTCCATGACCATCATCATTATGTATGTACTTTGTGTGTAGGTTAGAAATAATCCCCTGGCATTGTTCCCCTTTTTTGTCTTGTGAAAGGGAAGTGATGTGGTAGGGATCCCATCCCATAGCCTGGAAGGTTGTGACGCTCTGATAGGTTCTGAAACTAAGATTCTTCCACTCGATGCTGAAACTTCAATAATAAATAACTAATAAATAAATAAAATGCCCAAATTAACCATTCCACTGCACTCTCACTAGACTCAGTAGATCAGGGCTGCCCAAAAGGTAGATCGTGATCTACCAGTAGATCACATGCAGGTAGATCACATGTCCACACAGTCCCCTAAAATGTATAGATCTGTAACTCGTGAGAGCGTTAAATTATATTTAAACACCTGAATTACATCATTTTCAAGAGTCTACACAATTAGAAAATGGAGAATAATCATTATTTTGACCAACGTTTTGCCAGTTCTCTTTCCCAATTGTGGACAAAAACGTGAAAGTTCTTAGTTTTGCAAGAGACTAAACTCAACATCACGAACTGTCAACTCAAACCCCAAATACTCTTTTCAAACGTCAGTACTAGCATATACAAGAAAAGCTTCCAATTCTCCTCCTCTATTTTTCATTATAAGTGCATTATTCTTAAACACTATGACAGTAAATAACACCATCACCACTATTTCAAAGCTCAAACTTTCTTGGGGGTCCTTGAAATGGATGTCTTTTGATATGTAGATCGTGTTGAGCCGGACATTTTGAAAGTATAGCTCTTAAGTCAAAAAAGTGTGGGCGCCTCTGCAATAGATGTTCTGTGGTCTGTGGTTTTCTGGCTCAAACAAGCGCTCTAATTGTCATGATTATTTTGTGATGTGACAGCCTGCAAATCACATATTATTCTCAATGAGATTTGCCAGCAGGTGTCACTGTTTTCACCGTTTTTGCCTGTTTTTTGTTGAAGCTCAAAATCCCCACAGACTGCAGAGAAAACTCCAGGCCACGGAAAATCCACTGAATAAATAAATAAACACACACACACACACACACACACACACACACACACACACACACACACACACACACACACACACACACACACACACACACACACACACACACACACACACACACACACACACACACACACACACACACACACACACACACACACACACACACACACACACACACACACACACACACTATTGTCCTGAATAAGAAACGACCTTGATTATAAGACGACCCCCGTTTTTCAAGACTAATTTGTGTAAAAAGAACATTGAATGTCAAATAATATAATGACCAAATATAAGACGCCTCTTATATGGATATTTCCATTGAGGAAAAAAAAAAACACTGTCATATATTCAGGCCAAAAGGGTATGTATTTGTATTTATTATATATAACTACAAATGTGGCTTTGGGGTCTCCACAGAAAGTCATGGCATTAATGGTAAACAGAATTATGTACTTGACTTTTCACCAGATGGTAGCACTTAACCATAATGATTGACTAATGACTTGCTTCAAGTCAATCAATGGAATATTAAATTGAGGCTGGGAAGCTGGCAGGGGGTTTATTAACTTTCTGGACAAAAAATTAAGCAATCTGCAGCATTGCAAAATGGCTATTGGAGTGAAGTCCTGTTATGATTCATTCATTCTATCTCACAGCATGGCATTAGTAAATGTACCATACCCCCACCACCACCTCCTCTACCCCCTTCCAGGGGCGTAGCCAGAAACTCAATTCAGCGCGGGCATGAGCGACTCGGGGTGGGCAGGCTGTGTGCGCGTGCGTGACGGCCGTAAATTTGTGCGTGCAAGAAAAGCTATTATTGCTATTATTGCCGTATTACGGCTATATTTCTGCTTATATAACCTTTACTGTACTAGGGTTATCTTCTTGAATTAATGTCTTGACGTGAAATAATACTCCTGTCACCAACACAGTGTTTTGTTTCATTAGCACAATCATTATCAATCAATAGAGTTCAGCTGTTCAGTTGCCTATAGAATCACAGCCATTTATAAATGCATGAGCGATTTGGGGTGGGCAGGCTGTGTGCTCGTGCGTGACGGCCGTAAATTTGTGCGTGCAAGAAAAGCTATTTATTGCTATTATTGCCGTATTACGGCTATATTTCTGCTTATATAACCTTTACTGTACTAGGGTTATCTTCTTGAATTAATGTCTTGACGTGAAATAATACTCCTGTCACCAACACAGTGTTTTGTTTCATTAGCACAATCATTATCAATCAATAGAGTTCAGCTGTTCAGTTGCCTATACTGTAGAATCACAGCCATATATAAATGCATGAGCGATTTGGGGTGGGCAGGCTGTGTGCGCGTGCGTGACGGCCGTAAATTTGTGCGTGCAAGAAAAGCTAATAATTGCTAGTATTGCCGTATTACGGCTATATTTCTGCTTATATAACCTTTACTGTACTAGGGTTATCTTCTTGAATTAATGTCTTGACGTGAAATAATACTCCTGTCACCAACACAGTGTTTTGTTTCATTAGCACAATCATTATCAATCAATAGAGTTCAGCTGTTCAGTTGCCTATAGAATCACAGCCATTTATAAATTAGCTACCAATGTGTCTGCTGATCATGACAGATTTTCTTTCAGGAGAACAGACCAGAGGTAACTTTTTCACAGCTGTTTGGAAAATCCTTGTGGAAGTCCCCCCACAGAAACAAGGGCTATTGTTTTCACAGATATAACTGCAAAATGATAACGATCTGGCAGGTTTATAAACAGAGGGTGAATGAAAAGCCTCATTTGCATCATAATGGGTGAGTAGTGCCCGCAAACCCATTATAACGTAACTACAGTGAGTCCAGACCTCTCAAGCTCTCTCTAGAGGCTCTCTAGTCTTTGACCTTTGTTTTCTCAAGTTTTCAATGGGTGGACCACCTCTCTATTTAGGTGGGCCCCAAGAGATAAAATGACCGCAGGTGGCAGTCGCTATGTAAACCAGGAGGAAGCTCGTCACACTGTAACGCTACACTGTAATCCTGCATTGTAACGCTTACTGCTACTGTGTTGCTCCAGTGTACGCACGCACGCACACACACACACACACGCACATGCGCACACACACACACACACACACACACACACACACACACACACGTGTGTGTGTGTGAGGAGAGTATTCAGGCGCACACAGAAATGATTACTGTTGTCAAACTGTGTCATGCAAAAACCGAGAACACAAACGGAAACTAATTAATTGCTCATGAAACTCTGTAAGACGGTGATGACTGACAGAGCTGTCCACCGTGTAACAGCAACAACTTTAACCCATTTTGTCCTGACTGGATTCCAGTTTCTGACATGATGTTATAGTTTCTGACATGAGATTGTGGTTTCTGATGCTGTATTCTAGTTTATGACTCTAGATTCTAGTTTTTGACATGAGATTCTACAACATACTTTCTGACATTAGATTCTAGTTTCCGGCTCTAGATTATAGTTTCTGACACTACATTCTAGTTTCTGAGACTAAATTCTAGTTTCTGTTGCTACATTCTAATTGTAGTTTTCCTGAAAAAAAAAAAATAAATAAATAAATCTGTGTCAGTGATGTTCAACATATTTCATACGAAGGACCAGCAGAAATATCTAGATTTGGCGGCGGACCCCCCATCTAAAAAAAATGTTCTAGGGATCCCCCAGAAGCAAAGATTTGAGTAAAAATGTTTGATTCTGAAATCATATATATATATATATAAATAATATATATAAGACTTTTGCCACATTTTCATGATTTTTCAAAATTGCAGACCTACAAGCTCATAGCGCGCCACCAAGTGGTGCACTATGAGCTTGTAGATCTGCTATTTGTCAATAAAGCATAATGGTTAGAACAAAGGGTTAATGTGCTTTATTTAATTAAAAACAGCCCTTCAACAGTCTAGGAATTTTGTGAATCTGTTCCTTGACCCAACATGAAATCTGACAGTTCTGTCCTTGAGCCGAGCGGTGCCGTTCCCCCAGAAGCGAATTCAGGTCTCTAAGCAGAACATGATAAAGAGAATAAATATATCCTGTTTTAACAAGTAGACAAGCGATAAAGGTCAGCGGATTCAGGTTGAGACAACTGACAGCTCTGTACGCACATAAGGGACATGATTATCTATTGTTCTGAAGCAGGGGTGCCCCAAAGGTAGATCGTGATTTACCAGTAGATGGCACAGACCATGCAGGTAGATCACGACAGTCCCTATATAGATCTGTAACTCTTGAGAGTGTCTTGAGAGTTAAAATGATTCTCAAGAGTCCACGCCATTAGAAAATGGAGAATAATTGTTATTTTGACCAATGTTTTGCCAGTTCTCTTTCCCAATTGTGGGCAAAAGCGTGAAAGTTCTTAGTTTTGGGTGCGAGAGACTAAACTCAACATCACAAACTGTCAACTCAAACCCCAAATACTATTTTCAAACGTCAGTAGTAGCATATATAGGAAAACCTTCCAATTCTCACCCTCCATTTTAAGCGCATTATTCTTAAACACTATAAAACTAAGTAACACCACTATTTCAAAGCTCAAACTTTCTAGGGTGCCTTGAAATGGATTTTCAGTAATGGAATAATCACATTTTTGACGTGTAGATCTTGTTGAGCCGGTCATTTTGAAAGTAGCACTCAAGTCAAAAAAGTGTGGGCACCCCTGATCTGAAGGAACCTCTACTGAGCCCTGCAGTAGAACTTCAATGTATAGTAAGTGATTTACGTGATTTGGAAACCTTTCCGGTCCCCCTAGTAGCAAGATGTGCACATGCACTCACTCTACAATGAGTTTAGAGAACGACAGGCCTCGACTGCAAGAGACTGACAGGAACGAATAATATCCAAATGGTTTGTCTGGAATGGCATGGTGTATGTCTGTGCGTGTGTGTGTTCGTGCGTGCACACACCCACACACACACCCACACCACACACACACACCTATCAGTCATGCTCCCTCTTCATAGCAGACTGGGGGCTTCAAACACATCAGAATGTTATCATTCTAGCGTAGTTGCGGTCTGAATCAAGGACATGGCTGTTATCGCCAGGATAAAATTGACGTCTAGCAACCGCAATGCTGCCGTGGGGGCATATATACAGTATATATAGTATATACACAACACACAGAGACAGAGATCTCTCACCGCACATCTGATATTTTCCTCCTCTCTGGGATTTCACAGGGGCTGTGGTCCCGACTCCCGAATTTGCTGGCCCAGGCTAGGCTTGGGCCAGGAATTCAAGATAAGGGGGAAAAAAAATCGCCTTTGCATGGCAACTGACAGACTATGAGTAGTGGTGGGGGATTTAGGGAGATATACATTACAATGGCATGTTTCCAAAGGTTTTAGACTTCATTAATTCAGCCTTTTGTTATCAAATGGCTCAAAACCTTTTAAACTGGAGGTGTTGATGGTCCCCAAAACAGCAGGATGGCTAATGAATGGCCCATCACTATTTACACTAACCAGCCTCTCTCTCATATGCAATACATTGAATATAATTGCATATTTTATTCACGTTTTATTCACATTTCTCTTTCTTGCATTACTAATTAGAATGTTTCAATTAATGGCACACACTGAGCCCCCCCGCATGAGGGGGGGTACACAGCCTACATGTGGACGGACGCAAGATGATACCTCTGATATAGAGAGTCTGGCCTGTTGGGCACACTTCAAATGAAAGCCCCAAACTGTTTCCCACACACAGCACATGGTCCTAATATGCTGTTCTCTATTGAGACGGATGACACCGTTGTGCATCACCATCACTTCAGCTTCCAGACAGACAGGCTGGCCCATACGCTACTAACAGTCTGACAACAACAAGGCAGCAGGGGCGGATCTAGGCATGGGCAGGGGGGGCAATGCCCCCCTAAATGCTCAGTCTGCCCCCACCAAACATGACGGCATGCAAATTGCAAAACAACCCAAGACATTTTAAATTAAAGTGCTCCTATTTAAAATGATTTGAAACACTACTACTGCTACTAACTAACTACAGCTGTGTCACAGCACTAAACCAACAGCATTTCATCATTGAAAACAGAAAACTCTCGGAGTCAGACCTTTAGCTTTATGCATGCTGCGCAGGGGTTGACACTAAGGTCTCTGAGGCACTTGCCCGTCGGGCAAGTGCAAGTCAGGTTCTACTTGCCCTCAGGTCATGGTCACTTGCCCCCCAAACATATTTTTGTAAATTTTGCATTTAAGTTTACTTCCTACTTGGGTGCTTTAAACCAGGGGTTTTCAACAGGTGGTCCGGGGACCACCAGTGGTCCCTGAGAGGGTTCCAGGTGGTCCCCAGCTAAGTTGGTTAACCAGATGTAACTCTTGAGAACGTAAAAATGAAACCAAATGGACCCTTGCGGGTCCATTTGGTTTCATTTTTACACTCCCAAGAGTTAAAATTCATCATCTTAATTAGCCCATAGTGGTCACAGACCCAGTGGTCCCTGACCCCAGCAAAATGATAGTTTGAAACCAAATGGACCTGGGAGAGAGATAGGTAGAGATAGCTAGAAAGCAGGGAAAGACACAGAGGCAGAGTGCAATGACTGCCTTCAAGACAAATTTATCTTGTGTTGTGTTATAGTGCACTAAGTTGCATACTTGCCCGATCGGCAACCAGGTCCAGGCCCCACCATTTTTTTACTTGCCCCGGGGAAGCGGGCAAGTGTTAGTGTCAAGCCCTGAATACTGCAATACAATAATGATCAGTGATTACAGTTTTACAATGACTTAGACTTTAAATTATACCAAATACTCTAAAAGTGGAACCCAATGCCTCCCTGCTTGACATTCAGCATCAAGGGTTTCAATGGGGGCAAGTCCCTGCGACATACTAGCGTCATGTCCAGAGGGTGTACTTGTACAGTACCTGACCTGACCTATATGGGCCTCAGCTGGGCCTCATGACATCACGGCCTGGCAAGGCTACTTACTTAAAATAAATTGGCAATAAAATGGTAACTGAAAGTATGAAAAGTAGAAAGTATACTCATTGTGCAGAATGTCCATTCCACAAGTTTTCAAATTAAACAAATATTTTTAAATGGACGATCTACAAGCTCAAAATGTGTCACATCATGGAGAGAGAGAGAGAGAGAGAGAGAGAGAGAGAGAAAATCTTTGTCACCATGCCAAGCGTGAACCAACAAGACTCAGCCACCGCAACACAATAACACACATAGTATACACTTGTCTTCAACTGAAAATTAAGACTTGGGATTTATGTTTAAAGCCAAAAACCTTTCGCTCAAGACAAAAGGAAATGGCATATTCACTCGTAGGATTATAAAGTGAAGAGCCACACATACTGTTCCCTGTCACAACTCACACCTTCAACAGCAGATACAACACAACGTACCAACTGTACTGTAGATTCACATCAGCATTACATTCCACAGACAGAAACAGTGACTCAACATGTTACATGGCCTGATTGCCAGTGCCACCCAGTCATTGGGCCCCAAAATCGCAGCAAATAGCACAACAAATCACACCAATATAGGCTAGAAGAGCACCAAAAACTGACTTCAATATAACAAGATCGCATAATTCCCTGGGTTGGTTATTTATTTAATAATGACCAAATATACAACACAAGCAGCAGCAACAGTGAAATACTGTAGTTCCTACCTTGATGAAGTAATGACAGGGTGGAACTGGTAAACACATGGATAGCCTCTGGATCTCTGGCTAGTCCGCGCTGACCCTTCCAGCTTCACCTCCGGTCATCTGCATTCCCCATGCTGTACGCCTGGCCAGCTGGTCAGGTGCTGTCCTCACAGTAGCAATGGTACTGACCAGCCTGCAGGCTCTATGAGGTCCAGAATCCACAGCATGTCACAGGAGATTGGACTCAGGGCTAAGAAGAAACTTCCAGGGGATCTGGGGTCATCACCACCATGGCTTGTGTGGTCACTAGGAGCAGCAGAAAAAAAACAGTATAAATACTGTATGTCACATCTGTCCAGTTACAACATACACAACCTACACAACGGTTAGTGATTTATCGGAGAGCTCTGGGTATGAAGGAGCGCTTGTTTTATCTGCCGGCTACTACTAGTAGGGCGGGGCGAAGCATAGTTTTACTGAGGTTATGGTTAGGGTTAGGTTAGGTTTAGGCATAGGTTTACTGAGGTTAAGTTTAGGGTTAGGATTAGGTTTAGGCATAGATTTACTGAGGTTAAGTTTAGGGTTAGGTTAGGTTTAGGCATAGATTTACTGAGGTTAAGTTTAGGGTTAGGATTAGGTTTAGGCATAGCCTAGTTTTATTGGGGTTGTGTTTAGGGTTAGGTTGGGGTTAGAGTTAGACGATGCTTTATGCGGTTACTAACCCTAAACATAACCTCAGTAAAACTATGCTTCGCCCCGCCCTACTAGTAGTAGCCGGCAGATAAAACAAGCGCTCCTTCATACCCCAGAGCTCTCCGATAAATCACTAACCCTACACAACATGCTTGCACGTGCTCTCGCGCACGCACCCACCCACTTTTAGATTTAAATTGGGAAAATAATATATATATATATATATATGAAATAAACTTAGGACTTTTAAGACTGTAAGACTTTCAAACACTTTCAATTAAACCGCCATTGGTAAACACAGCAATTAAAGTTGCAGTGAAATGGAAACAGTGGGCATTTTTAAGATCAATTATACCTTTTACAAACTCAGTCTTATCAAGTCGTTTCAACAACAACCGATGTTATTATTGATGCTTTACTTGCCTAATAAAAGTCCTGCAACCGAAAATGGTATGGGTGCGGCTTCATGAAGCGATGAATCCGCCCCAGAAAATGGAAATAAATTAACCTAAAATAACCGTCAACATTCAATCCATACGTTTTGTTCTTGATACCAATTGCGTCTATAACTCTTGAGAGCGTTAAAATGAAACCAAATGGACCCTTACAGGTCCATTTGGTTTCATTTTATACTCTCAAGAGTTAAATTATATTTAAACATCTGAATTACATAATTTTAAAGAGTCCATACAAATAGAAAATGGAGAATAACTGTTCTGTTGTGCACAAATTTGTGCGCAAAAAATTGTGCACAAATTGTGGACAAAATGTGGAAGTTCTTAGTTTTGGGTGCAAGAGAACTAAACTCAACATCACAAACTGTCAACTCAAACCTCAAATACTGTTTTCAAATATCAGTAAATGCATAAACAGGAAAACCTTCCAATTCTCCAAGTGTGGACACCCCTGGTCCAGAGGTCCAGAGGACCAGACCAGTGGCCTTGTGGTTAGAGTGTCCGCCCTGGAACTGGGAGGCCGGGGTTCGATTCCCGTCGGGTCATACCAAAGACTGTAAAAATGGGACCCAATGCCTCCCTGCTTGCACTCAGCATCAAAGGGATGGATTGGGTGTCAAATCAACTAATGATTCCCGAGCGCGGCGCACGCTGCAGCTCACCGCTCCAAGAGATGGGTCAAAAGCGGAGAACTAATTTCACTGCGGTAACGTGAGTGACTAATCTGACGACTTTGACTTTGGTCTACTAGCTATCAACGGATTGCATCTTCCAAAGTCAATTCCAGCCCCTGACTGCAAAAAACAGCAGATCTACCACCAACCCATGCGTCAATGAGAGGTTGTAGATCCAATATTTTATTCCAAAACTGTCCATTTTCTAGCACCCCAACCCAGATGTAACATTTCCCGATTGGGGGGGCAGGAGAAAATGGTATGGGGGGCGTCTTCGCGACACAGGCAATGAAGACGCTCCCATACCATTTTCAGTTACAGGACTTTTATTAGGCAAGTAAATCATCAACAATGACATCAGTTGTTGTTGAAGTTGCAACAGACACGCAGCATGCATAAAGCTAAAGGTCTGACTCAGAGAGTTTTCTGTTTTCAATGATGAAATGCTGTTGGTTTAGTGGTGACACAATTCTAGTTAGTTAGTAGCCCCACCAAACATGCCTAGCCTACATCCGCCCCTGCCCCTACCTCTGTAAAACTCTGCACACGTCCCTGGACATCATCAACATGTAGATTGAGCCTTATCCTGGCATTTCAGCTCTGTGTGGGTGGCCAACGCTCTCTCTCATCCTCAGAGTGGTTTCACTCTGATAGAATAGAAGGCACCCCTGTGCCATTAGACATGTAAATGTGTACACACACACACACACACACACACACACACACACACACACACACACACACACACACACACACACACACACACACACACACACACACACACACACACACACACACACACACACACACACACACACACACACACACACACACACACACGCGCACACACACACACACACGGTTAAGCTCTGCTTCTGCAGACTGCCTGTTCTTGAGGCCGTCTACACCAGGGGTTTTCAACCAGTGGTCCGGGGACCACCAGTGGTCCTTGAGAGGGTTCATGGTGGTCTTCAGCTAAATTGGTTAACCAGATGTAACTCTTGATAGTGTAAAAATGAAACCAAATGGACCCTTGCGGGTCCATTTGGTTTCATTTTTACACTATCAAGAGTTAAAATATTCATCATCTTAATTACCCCAAGTCTACACAACTAGAGAAGGTAGAAGATTAATGGTTGCCTGTTTTGTTTCCCAAATCCAGCCTGGAATTGTGGACAAAAGCAAAAGAAATTTCGTTTTGGGGTCTGTGGGGCTAAAATGTCCTCAAATGGTGGTCCGTGGCTCAAATGCTGAATAAATGGTGGGCCCTGGTATCAGTGTCCCTGGTAAAGGTTGAAAACCCCTGGTCTACACTGATACACACACAGGTGCTGCACACACGCTCTAGGCCAGAAGAACATTGCCACCCAGTGGCCAGTGTCGGCATTGCAGCTTAAGGTTTTTACACGTCGCACTACATCAGTGGTTTTCAAGTTTCTCATACCAGGGCCCACTATTTATTCTGCATTTGAGCCACGGACCACCATTTGAGGCCATTTAAGCCCCACAGACCCCAAATCTAAAGGTTTCTTTTGCTTTTGTCCACAATGCCAGGCTGGATTTAGGAAACAAAACAGGCAAACATCCAGGTCAAAATGACCATTAATCTTCTAGCTGTGTAGACTTGGGCTAATTCAGATGACGAATATTTTAACTCTTGAGAGTGTAAACGTGATACCAAATGCACCCTTACGTGATACCAAATGCACTAGATCAGTGTTTTTCCAAACCTTGTTAAAAAGCCCATTACTTATTTGAGTGGGTTTCAGGTGGTCCCCAGTTTATTGATGGAGTTGGTAACCCAAAAGGACCTTAGCCTATAGCCAGTCATTCTCAGGAAAAAGACCTATGCACACCTACTGCGACAGGTGCGTAGGAGAGGGTAAAAATCCCAACATCAAAAGTAAAAAAAAACACCCGCACACTGTGCGTATCTGATAGAGCCTCCCATTTGCAAGTTAACTCCTGGACGAATGTCGTCGGCGCGCGGGTAAATCAACTAGGGCTAGACGTCACTTCCTGACTTTTGACCCGGAACTTTTTTTCTCAAATCGTCAGAGGACAGGTTAGTCAAGACACCAGAAACAGCATGACGTCATCACACATCCTGTTTAGGAGATCTGGCGCTTCAAAATAATTGCTTTTTACCGATTGCACTGGCTTGAGCCGTGGTATACAGCAGAAAAGGACTAACACGCGCTTGCGGTCGAAGTGTTAATAGATTGTGGCAGGTTAAAACTAACCTGCGTCTTCCTGTGCAGGGCTTGACACTAACACTTGCCCGCTTGCCCGGGGCAAGTAAAAAAATGGTGGGGCAAGTGAAGACTGCTACCTGGTTGCCCGATCGGGCAAGTGTGCAACTTAGTGCACTATAACACAACACAAGATAAATTTGTCTTGAAGGCAGTCATTGCACTCTGCCTCTGTGTCTTTCCCTGCTTTCTAGCTATCCACAATTCCAGGCTGGATTTGGGGAACAAAACAGGCAAATTAACATACACATCAAAATGACCTAATCTTCTACATTCTCTAGTTGTGTAGACCTGGGGCTAATTAAGATGGTGAATTTTAACTCTTGAGAGTGTAAAAATGAAACCAAATGGACCCGCAAGGGTCCATTTGGTTTCATTTTTACATTCTCAAGAGTTACATCTGGTTAACTAACTTAACTGGGGACCACCTGGAACCCTTTCAAGGATTAATTTTTGGGGGGCAAGTGACCATGACCTGAGGGCAAGTAGAACCTGACTTGCACTTGCCCGATGGGCAAGTACCTCGGAGACCTTAGTGTCAACCCCTGCTGTGAGTTGAGTGGTTTGGGTTTGGGGGTCGTGTCGGACTATAAGGCCTTGTTGTTGGACAGTACAAGGTTGGACCAAACACACACACGCCAACAGTAATAGTCAGAGACCACATAAACGTAAACAACAACACAGCCGGCGAGGAAAACTTCTGAAAGAATCATCAACACTATAAAGAAAAGACAACCATTTTAAACCATCCAAAACGGGAACGCCTTTTTGGTGTTTTTGTTGTGTTTTAGCTATTGAAAAATAGCAGATCGAAAAGCTCATAGCGCAGCACTGATTGTAGATCTGCCATTTTTGGGGAGAAAAACCTTGTAAAAGGTGGTGCAAATGTTTGAATATGTAATCTTTCAGTTTTACATGTTTAAATCATTGCTTCTGGGGATAACACTGGAACAACACTGGAGAGTTTAAGATTACTCCGACGTGCAACGCCACCAGCAAATGACTCTGTGCTCGATATATACAGTAGGGCTCCATTTGTCCCTTAACCTCTAAACCCCTTATCCCTTAACCTCTTTGCCTTTTTAAACTAATAAACTATTTTTAAAATATAATAAATGGCCAGTCTACAAGCTCACAATGTGTCAATAGATTGGCATGTTGAACTATTCCAAAAGGTTTTTCAAAATAGTAAAAAAATGATAAGGGGTTTAGATGGTAACGAAAATAGAGCCCATAAGCTTCATGGCGGTCAGAGCATGTCCATACGACAGCAAAACAACGTGGATGAGTGGTACACCGCCAGAGCGTCACCATGGAAACCAGAGGGTAGCCTGTCTTAAGCCAGACTGAATCAGCTGTGGGCAAAAAAAAAAATCCTTGTCAGCAGATTGCTCTGAAATAGCTCAATTGCACACCCATTTCCTACTCCAGAAAATTGGGGAAGCCAATTAGTACAGAGTATGCGATTAGTACAGGCTTCTGTGACGGAGCACGCAAGCGTCTTCGTTGTGTCAAAGTCGCAGGAGGGCTATCTTAAGCCATTTCTTTTATCGCGAGGGGATCTAAATGAGTTAAAAATGCGCGGAACAATGAAAGTGCTGTGTGCAGCTCAGAGGGCGGTGTGCGCCGGCCGCCGAGTCACGCAAGCCCTTTTATTTCTTTCTTTCTGTGTTTTTGGCAAGAGCCGAGTGATTTACACAGATGGGATGATGGTGGATGGATGTTTTGGAGCGAGTCACAGACAGACTCCCCTCCTGCCTTTAGAGTCTGTCCTTAGATGTGAACCCAGACGCTTGATGTTGTGTTGTGTGTGTGTGTGTGTGTGTGTGTGTGTGTGTGTGTGTGTGTGTGTGTGTGTGTGTGTGTGTGTGTGTGTGTGTGTGTGTGTGTGTGTGTGTGTGTGTGCAGAACGATTCTCAGAGATTTGTGAACTCTCGGGGTGGAAACCACTCGAGCATTCAGCGTTCATCAGGGTAATTATGTTTTTGTTGTACCCACAGAAATGATTCACAAAAGAGCAGCTGTGCGTGTGTGTGTGAACGCCGATTGTGCGTGCATATGCGTGACACACGGCAGAGATCCTTTCCAACAACCTTCTGACACAAAACGCACAAGTAGAGTTGAACTCGGCGTGTGAGGCTAGGGATGAAAAAAACTAGCGATGTGAATGAAAGTCGGAAATCGACTCGATTGTCGACACGTGTTCACGGCGACACAAAAAAGTACAAGTCGACAAATCGCTTCTTTTTTTTTCTTTTTTTATATTAATGATTTTTAATTTGTATTCTTTGTAATTTCTTGTTCAAAACATTATAACATTACCACATGGGCCTCGACATGTCAAAATTCCAAATGTGTCGATTAACATCCCTAGTAAAAACTGCCAAAGCCAAGTGAAAAATGTTTGCTACCATAGTGGAGTTCTCACTAACATAGAAGACCCATTGATGACCCATTAGTCATCATTTTCTGCAATGTCGGTTTTAGAATCAAATTATTGAAAAAAAAAATAAAGAAAAAAGAAAACGGAAAGGAAATGCTGTTCCTGAAGAAACCATGTGGGCTTGAGTATGCAGTAGCTTTACTGTACACCAGGGGCGGATCTAGGCATGGGCATGTGGGCCCCTCTAAATGCCCAGTCTGACCCACCAATCTCGATGGCATGCAAAACAACCCAAGATTTCAAATTAAAGTGCTTATATTTAAAATGATGTGAAACAATACTACTGCTACTAACTAACTACAGTTGTGTCACCACTAAACCAACAGCATTTCATCATTGAAAACAGAAAACTCTCTGAGTCAGATCTTTATCTTTATGCATGCTGCATGTTGCAACTTCAGCAACAACTGATTGATGGTTAACTGCCTAATGCAAGTCCTGTAACCAAAAAATGGTATGGGTGCGACTTCATCGCCCGTGTCGCTTCCCCAATTGAGAAATGTTACATCCGCCCCTGCTTTCTCCTGGATGATGACGATGTATTGACACAACATGAGGCCACTAGCCCAGAGGGTAAACGAAGAATAACGATAACCTACAATTGCCAGCCCACAAAAATGACAATAATAAAAGTATATTTTCGTTTTTGCTCTTAAAAATTATTTTTGGTGACAGTCTACGGCTTTATTTCATAGTGACAGCGGAGAAGGATAGGAGGGGGAGAGAGGGAGAGAGAGAGAGAGAGATTCTAATATGTCATTAGTATACCCTAGAGGTGCTGTGTGGACATGATAAAAACATCCCCCCATTCTGTGTTCCCAAGAAATGGAGGTCTGAAGAAAACCACTAACATGATGAAACATCTTGATGACATCATCAAGATGTATTTTCAGCATGTTAATGGATTTCTTTAGACGCTTCTTTTTTCCGAGAGCGTACAAATGGTACCAAATGAACCCTAACGGGTTAATTTGGTTGCATTTGTACACTCAGAAAAATGTTGAAAATGGGTGGAATTCCCCTTTAAAAGGTAAGAAATAAAAAAGGTACAAAATAAAGGAGAAAATGAAAAAAGAAAAAGAAAAACACTGCAAGGTTTCAAAGCGCAGAGAGATTCCTAAAAATGATAGAATTGTGAATTAATATTATTATCAGCCATTTCACACACGACTACTTTGCTGACAGTTCTCATGGAGGAGGTTCAGTGGTCTGGTAACAGCATTGCGTCTGCAGATAGCAGGCGAACGTTCCACTTGTGTTTTGGTAATTGCATTTTGGCAGCTGAACATGGTCCAGTAAGTAAAGTGCACCCCCCCCCCTTCCACCACCCCATGCGATGTGAAGGGTTTTTGTTTTTTTTGCCTGTAAAATAAAATAACAAAAAAATCAATATCACAGGCAGGGGATTAATCCATTTTGTCCTGACACTAGAATTTAGTTTCTGACACTAGTTTCTGACTAGATTCTGTAGTTTCTGACACTAGAATCTACTTTCTGAAACTAGAATCTACTTTCTGAAACTAGATTCTACTTTCTGACACTAGAATCTACTTTCTGAAACTAGAATCTACTTTCTGACACTAGAATCTACTTTCTGACACTAGAATCTACTTTCTGAAACTAGAATCTATTTTCTGAAACTAGAATCTATTTTCTGAAACTAGAATCTATTTTCTGACACATTGGGCTCCATTTTTCTCCTTATCCCAAACCCCTTATCCCTTTATTACTATTTTTAAAAACTTTTGCGAATAATTCAACGTGCCAATCTATTGACACGTTGTGAGCTTGTAGACTGGCCATTTGAAATATTGAAAAAAGTTTTTTTAAGTCGTTTAGGAAAAGAACTTAAGGGATAAGGGGTTTAGCGATGAGTAAAATCTAGGCCTTTCTGTCTCATTAATTTCCTGTCTTATTAATCTTAAGCTCGGTGGCACGCTATGAGCTTGTAGATCTGATTTTCTTTTTTTCAATAGCTTACAGGTTACAGTAACGAATGGATTTAAAAAAGAACAAAAGTCATATTTGACCTCTTAACGAGACCTGCAAAAAATGTGAAAGCTTTACTTGGCACAAAAGTATACGCAAGTTTGTGACGCTTCTGGCTGCCAAAACGAACGCTCCCAATGATGGCCCCGATCAGCTTGCATCCCTTGAGCTATTCATTGATAGGAAAATGCATTTGCACTCATTACAATTATTACACATTTACTAAATCAAATTAGCCTCATGGCTAATGCAAAACAAGCAGGGGTGTAAAGTAATTATGTATATTTACTTGATATTTATACTTTACTTCAGGGGTAAATGCCCAGTCTGCCCCACCAAACATGACGCAAATGATCTGAAACACTACTACTGCCACTAACTAACTACAGCTGTGTCACCACTAAACCAAACAGCATTTCATCATTGAAAACAGAAAACCCTCTGAGTCAGACCTTTAGCTTTATGCATCAGTGTCTGTTGCAACTTCAACAACAACTGATGTTATTATTGATGCTTTACTTGACTAAGAAAAGTCCTGCAACTGAAAATGGTATGCGTGCGACTTCATCGCGGCCTCATGAAGCCGCCCCCATACCATTTTCTCCTGCCTCCCCCAATTGGAAGATGTTACATCCGCCCTTGCTTTGCACGGTATATCACACAGTACATGCACTATACTGCAAAGACGTCACACACAGGTAGGAGCCTACCGTATCATAACAAAAGGCACGGGATGTTTGAGTATCAGCGACTCTGGCACTTGACTGGCAGGTTAGCACAACGCGCGGGACGTTTGGCTTGACGTTTATGAGCCCCGCGCATGGTAAACACGCTCATTATATTCAGTTTGTGAACTTATTGTTGTTATTCACGCTTCAAGGCCCTCTGGAGACAGGCGTCCGGACCAAAGCGATTTCTCATGGCGGATCGTTCCCTAGCTGACTGACTGACTGACTGACTGACTGCAGGTATTTTCCTCCCAGGCCAATCCTTCGTTGCATGAGGAGACCCAATGAATTTAAATGACCGCCGTTTGAAGGTTGGTCCGCGCTGCGATGCTAATCAATATTCAAAGGCTGTGTCCGAGAAAAAAACATTACCATATGTAAGGGGGGGGGGGATATTTGTTCTTGTTTGTCCAATAAATTAAAGTAAGCAAAGCTCCATAAGACAGTGGCGTGCATAGAGGTGCAGTTGTGTTATTACATATTTACGAAAAACAGAAGCGATAAGCTGTGATTCACCTTTTGACATAAAGCAAACAGTAGACTATCTTAGCGTCCCCCCCCCCCCCCTCTCTCTCTGTCTCCCGCTCTGTTTCTTATCTCCCCTCTCCACAAAGCCCTGCATTGTTCTGAGGGTGATAAACGACCCAAACCCAAACCATCTCCATCTGAGGGACCACCGCCAACAAGAAGTGCTTCTCAATACCTACCGCAAAAAGATTCATTACCGTAATTAAAGCCCCCCCCCCTTTTCTAGCATTATCCACACACACAAAAAAGTCACTAACAGCAATCATTCCAGACTAGTCTAGTGTCCTTAAGCCGCAGAGAGAGAAGAAGCGGGGGGGAAACGCCTGTTTTATGTCTTGTCTTACACTACAGGCATCATCAGAGGATGTGGATATGGTAAAGGCTGGGGCAGTGTTGCCAACTGCCAAAATCCAAAATGCACTAGTGCAGGGGTGCCCACACTTTTTTGAATTGAGAGCTACTTTCCAAACGAACGGCTCAACAGGATCTACACATAAAAAAAGAAAAAAAAAAAAAAAAAATCCAATTCAACCCCCCAAGAAACTTTGAAATAGCGGTGTTGGTGTTACTTACTGTTATAGTGTTTAAGAGTAATGAACTTATAATGAAAAATGGAGGGGAAGAATTGGAAGGTTTTCTTGTATATGCTTCTACTGACGTTTGAAAACAGTATTTGGGGTTTGAGTTGACAGTTTGTGATTGCGAGCTTCAGGTTTGTATCCACAATTGGGATAAGAGAACTGGCAAAATGTTGGTCAAAATAACTTATTCTTAACTTAATTATTCTCCATGTTCTAATTGTGTGGACTCTGGAAATTACGTAATTCAGATGTTTACATATAACTTAACTCTTGAGAGTGTAAAATGAAACCAATTGGACCCGCAAGGGTCCATTTGGTTTCATTTCAACGCTCTCAAGAGTTACAGATCTATACATTTTAGGGGACTGTCATGTGATCTACCTGCATGGCCTGTGTGATCTACTGGTAGATCACAATCTACCCTTTGGCAGCCCCTCACTAGTGGCACTTCCAAAATGCACTAGAATGCGCTAGAGCAGCGTTTTTTCAACCATTTTCATACCAGGCAGGGCCTAATTTATTACTGCATTTAGGCCACGGACCA
>CM076984.1:32407200-32470893 GCA_039105355.1 Benthosema pterotum | reverse complement strand
AGTGTTTCAAATCATTCTAAAATATAAGCACTTTAATATGAAATATCTTGCATATCTTTGCATGCCATTGTGTTTGGTGGGGCAACATCAAAGATAAAAAAAAGGTCAGAGTGTAGAAAAGATAAAAAGCAGTAATCTTCTATAATAGTCCATGGGTTGGCCATAATTGTACGGGTTTAACTGAAAAACAATGGTTTTAGTGATGGTGACGTAGTGCTCCAAGCGGGCCAGTCACTGGTGCTGAGCTTGCATGATGAAATAAAAGTATAGTGAGTTGGGGTTTCATCATGGCAGGCAGCAGACACAACCAAAACACTTCTATCTCCTCACTACAGACAAACCAAAAGACAGGCTGCATAGCGTATATACACACTACTACAGTCCATGCAATAATTACACTTCATTGCATAATGCATGAAAAGCCATTGTTGCCGCGCTACTGATGATTCTAATAAGTGCGTCCTGTTTTTTGGTTGCATGTTTCCATAATTAATGCCAATGGCGTCACATCTGACTCATGGGGCAAATGACGCACATCCTACTGGTCTCATTATGGCCCAGTGGTTCTCAAAGTGGGAGGTCAGGGGGGCGGATCTAGGCATGGGCATGGGGGGGGGCAATGCCTCCCTAAATACCCAGTTTGCCCCCCCCCACACGATGCCATGCAAAACAACCCAAGATATTTCAATTAAAGAGCTTATATTTAAAATGATGTTAAACACTGCTACTGTACTAACTAACTGTAGCTGTGTCACCACTAAAACAAACAGGCATTCATCATTGAAAACAGAAAACTCTCTGAGTCAGACCTTTAGCTTTATGCATGCTGCGTGTCTGTTGCAACTTCAACAACAACTGGTGTTATTATTGATGCTTTACTTGACTAATAAAAGTCCCCGCCCCCCCCCCCCCCAAACGGGACAGGTTATATCCGCCCCTGGGGGTCAGGGGGTCCCCAGCAAAATCGCTTTACCCATATTAACCCTACATGATTCATCAGCCGTGTGAAAACAGCCAACATGCCAGCTCACAACGGATCGCACTGTGAGCTGGTAGATTAGATCTGCTCTCTTCTTATCTTGAAAGACCAAAGTGTAATACAGCAACGATTTTAACGACAGAAATGTCTAGCTGGGGGACCTGGAATCCTCTCAGAGACCACTGGTTTAACTGGTTTAGCCGGTATTCACTATTAGGGAAACCTTTTGGTGTATCATGCATTAAAAACAGCAGATCTACAAGCTACGAGCTTGCAGATATAGTAGAATAGTTTGAGCAACACAGGCATAGAAATGTTTTTGTTTTTTTTGTTTTTTTTTTTAATCTGTGAGGACATGTTGTAGAATCTGAGGTCAGATCTGAATGTGGTAATCACAGATGGATTGTGGGCATTATTATGGTATATGACATTATTTTTAATTAGGACAGTGGTTTTCAACCAGCAGTCCGGGGACCACCAGTGGTCCTTGAGAGGATTCCAGGTGGTTCCCAGCTAAGTGATGGACAGTTGGTCACCAAATGGACCCTTATGGATCTGTAACTCTTGAGAGTGTAAAATGAAATAATAATGTAAAATGAAATCATTTTACGCTCTCAAGATTTAAATTGTATTTAAACATCTGAATGACTTAAACTTTCAAGAATCTACACATTTCGAAAATGTAGAAGAATTGCTATTTTGACCGTGAACGTTTTGCCAGTTTCTAGAATCAGAAACTAGAATATAGGACCAGAAACTAGAATCTAGGACCAGAAACTGGAATCTAGCACCAGAAACTGGAATCTAGCACCAGAAACTGGAATCTAGGACCAGAAACTGGAATCTAGGACCAGAAACTGGAATCTAGGACCAGAAACTGGAATCTAGGACCAGAAACTGGAATCTATAATCAGAAACTAGAATCTAGGACCAGAAAATGGAATCTAGAATCAGAAAACTAGAATCTAGGACCAGAAACTGGAATCTAGAATCAGAAACTAGAATCTAGCACCAGAAACTAGAATCTAGGACCAGAAACTGGAATCTAGCATCAGAAACTAGAATCTAGGACCAGAAACTACAATGAAGCACGAGGAACTAGAATCTAGCACCAGAAACTAGAATCTAGGACCAGAAACTACAATGAAGCACGAGGAACTAGAATCTAGAGTCAGAAACTAGAATCTAGCACCAAAAATTAGAGTCTAACACCAGAAACTATAATCTAGCGGTTTAAAGGGGAACTCCACCCATTTCAACATTTAATAAAGTCATTATACCTTAGAGATGTTGTGTGGACATGATAAAAAAAAGTTCTCCCAATTCTGTATTTCCTAAAAAAGAGGTCTGAAAAAACATTAACATGGCGAAAATACATCTGATGACATCATCAAGATGTATTTCACCATGTTAATGATTTTTCTTTCAGACCCCTTTGAACCAAATGGACCCGCTAGGGTCCATTTGGTTCACATTTGTACCCTCTCAGGGAAAAAAATGAAAATGGGTGGAATTCCCCTCCTTTAAAGTAGAATCTAGGGTCGAAAAACTAGAATCTAGTCAGGATAAAAATGGGTTTAAGAGGATTCTAGTTGCTCACAGTAGTCGTTGTCCTCCACCCCGCTGTCATCTCCACTTCCTCCTCCTCCTCCTCCCAGGCGGTTCTTGGCGTCCTTCAGAAGGTGTTGGTAGGTCATATGGTTGCTGTGGGACGACGGCGTCTTCAGCTCATCCACCACGTCCTGGAACTCCTGCAGCAGCTCCCCCAGCTCCACGTCCAGATCTGAGCGTTGGAACATGGAATAAAAACGGCATGAGGAAACATACAATACATCTGCAATGCATGGTCAAAGCATGTGTGGAGACAGCATTGGATACACAGCATTGTGTACACTCACACCCAGTGTTGCCAACTTGGCGCATTTGTCGCTATATTTAGCTTTTTCCCAGACCCCCCTAGCGCCAAAATTAGTGAAAAACTCCTGGCGGAAAATCTAGTGCTTTTTTTTTTTACTGGTGAGTTGGGGCGAAATTGGTTGACAGGCGCCAGAGATAAAACCCTAATTTTTCACCATTTTCCACTCCTATGACAGTGGTTTTCAACCAGTGGTTCCCAGGCTAAATGATGGACAGCTGGTTAACCAGATGTAACTCTTTGAGAGCGTAAAAATGAAACCAAATGGACCCTTGCGGGTCCATTTGGTTTCATTTTTAACACCCTCAAGAGTTAAACTATTCATCATGTGAATTAGCCCAAGTCTACACAACTAGAAAATGTAGAAGATTAATGGTCATTTAATGGTAATATTCCCTTCCAGGCAAGCATCTAGCGCATTCTAGTGCATATTGGAAGTGCCACTAGTGCATTTTGAATTTTGGCAGTTGGCAACACCGCTCACAGCTAGTATGTCACATTGTTACGGTATAGACAGGATATACAGTAAGCCTTTTTGAAGTAAATACTGTAGCAGAAATCTTTTGTGTGCAGTCACATTATAAATAGGAGGATTATGGTTTTTAAAGGTGATTAAAAATCACCTTTAAAATCTGACACCAGCACCAACAACATCGGAAATAATTCAGCCAAACAATGATATGGAAAGTTCAGTGCACTCTCTCTCTCACACACACACACACACACACAACACAACACACACACACACACACACACACACACACACACACACACACACACACACACCAAATTAAAATGAGTAAATAACACTGTGTTTTCATTTTTCAACTCTTGCTTTTGATACTGCAAAAAGTAAACTATTATTATTATTACTATTTTTGCCAATAGTATAAAATATAACAAGAAAATAATATGCCCAACTATAAATTAACTTGTATGATAACCTATGTTAAATTAAATAATATTAAATTAATGCCAATATAGGTTGTATAGGCCTCCTTGCCAATATACATTGTATAGCATAGGCCTACATTTAGGGGGGCTGCGGGGGCATTGCCCCCTCATGCCCATGCCTAGATCCGCCCCTGAGCCACTGGGTGGTTTGTTTCACTTATTTTATTTCTCTCAGCCAATCAATGACGCATCCTTCTGGAACAGTGACATGCACATGCAACTTTAATACCAGCTGTTTGCGTTCATTTATTCATATCAGTTATACGTATACCAGCCTATTCTCAAAAGAAAATCTCCGTTCTATCAGCAGCAGCGTCTAGTTGAATTATAGGCTATTTGTTGAAATGGCATTGGGGAAAATTAAGCCGCAAACTGCTGCATAATGTGCATATACCTATATACACAGCCTATGGGCTGTTTGAAAACTATTCCTACTCTGCAAATCCCTCTGACTCTGATTAATGCGATTTAGCAACAGACAGAACAGAACGTCGTTCAAACTCCAGACACGCTCGACACGGGGCCGGATCTAGAGGGGGCAGGGGTGGGTGGGCAGAGCCCACCAAAACGTGCATCCTGCCCACCCAAATGAAAGGTAATATTAGTGGTTTTCAACCAGTGGTCCGGCGGGGACCACCACGTGATCCTTGAGAGAGTCCCGGGTGGTCCCCAGGCTAAATGGTGGAAAGTTGGTTAACCAGATGTAAGTTTTTGAGAGTGTAAAACATGAAACCAAATGAACCCTTGCTGGTGCATTTGGTTTCATGTTTACACTCTCAAGAGTTAAAAGCAAAAGCAAAATAGGCTAAATCTTTAGTTTTGGGGTCTGTACGTGGGGCTAAAATGTCCTCAAATGGTGGTCCATGGGCCGTGGTTCAAAAAATGCTAGATAAATGGTGGGTCCTGGTATCAAAAAGGTTGAAAACGCCTGCAACGTTTCGGGCCAAAACAAACTCAGTCAGTGTGATATTATAATATTATTATTACATTTAAATGCAAATTGTAAGGACAGCAAACGCTCAAACAGAAGGTTATATTAGTTATTAGAAAGTACTATAAGTAAAATTTATTTCTAAAGAACTTTTCAAAACACAGTTACAAAGTGCTGTACAATGTCAAAATAAAAACAAACATAATAGAACTCACCTGAAAGTCTCTCCGTGGACATGGTTGAAGTAATAAGTTTACAGTGTCTGTCAATGAGAATTAAGGACACAGATCTGCTCTCTCTGCACGCGCACACACACTGGGTTTAGAACTTTAGATGATGATGATGATGATGATGATGATGATGATGACAGGCCGACAGAGGTCTGGAGTAACGGAATATGAGCGGTGAACAGACTGAGCCAATCGCAGAACAGCCTCCTCCGGCGATGACGTCGAGGAAGTTTACGGAATGAACCGAACGGTGTGGAAAGTCTGTCTGTACTCTGTGGTCTGTCTGACTGCTACTGTATGGAGTAGGAGGGGGAGGGCGGGGCGGGGGCGTCATGGGGACAGTACTGTGGGACGGGATTAGAAACTTATGCAACAATGGGGTGGGTACGGGGTGGGGGGGTTGGGGGTGGGGGGTAAAATCTGAATTCCCACCCACCCTCCCCCCCTCACTGTTTATTTTTTCTTTTCCCTTCTTACCTACTTTAGAATTTCCTGTTTTTGGGGGGGCTAAGAGAGAGAGGAAAAAAAAGAAAAAAGAAAAAAAGAAAAAAAAAAGAAAAAAGAAAAAAAGAAAAAAAGAAAAAAAGAAAAAAAGAAAGAAAGAAAAGAAAGAAAAAAGAAAGAAAGAAAAAAAGAAAAAGAAAGAAAGAAAGAAAGAAAGAAGAAAGAAAGAAAGAAAGAAAGAAAGAAAGAAGAAAGAAAGAAAGAAAGAATATGAGAAGCATAGCAGATGCAACACAACCACCCTAAAGAATAGGGCAAAGGCTGATAATTGTGTTATCTTGCATCAAGAGAACTTGGTACAGAGACATTGATTTATTGAAGATACTGAGAGAGAGAGAGAGAGAGAGAGAGAGAGAGAGAGAGAGAGTGAGAGAGAGAGAGAGAGAGAGAGAGAGAGAGAGAGACAGAGAGAGACAGAGAGAGAGAGACAGAGAGAGACAGAGAGAGACAGAGAGAGACAGAGAGACAGAGAGACAGAGAGACAGAGAGACAGAGAGAGAGAGAGAGAGAGAGAGAGAGAGAGGGGAGAGGGAGAGAGAGAGGGAGAGAGAGGGAGAGAGAGAGGGGGGGGAGAGAGATGGAGAGAGAGAGAGAGAGAGAGAGAGAGAGAGAGAGAGAGAGAGAGAGAGAGAGAGAGAGAGAGAGAGAGAGAGGAGAGAGAGAGAGAGAGAGAGAGAGAGAGAGAGAGAGAGAGAGAGGGAATACAGCAGAAAGATTGTGAGCTACTGTGAAAGATAGTAGATGCAACACAAGAATGCTAACAATTCTGTTTTCTTCAAGTAACTTGGTACATATAGACATTGAGAGAGAGAGAGAGAGAGAGAGAGAGAGAGAGAGAGAGAGAGAGAGAGAGAGAGAGAGAGAGAGAGAGAGAGAGAGAGAGAGAGAGAGAGCAAAGAAATAAAGACGTATGGTGAAGCCAATTAATTTGCCTTTACAGATCATTATGCCCATTAAAAGTGCCATGTATGCCAAACGTCTCCTGATGTGTTACATTTCACCACTCACTACTGGTAGTAGTGATAGGGCGGTGCAGTCATTATGCAAATGTTCCCTTCCAAATTTATAGTGAAGTGAAAGGTTCAATAGACATGCACTGGAACGGAAGTCATAAGCATAAAACATGCAAATACTCAAGTAAAGTACACATACACAAGTACACATACTTAACCAATTGTGTCCTGATCAGATTCTAGTTTCTGATGCTAGATTCTAGTTCATAGCGCTAGATTCTAGTTTCTGATGCTAGATTCTAGTTCATAGCTCTAGATTCTAGTTTATGATGCTAGATTCTAGTTCATAGCGCTAGATTCTAGTTTATGATGCTAGATTCTAGTTCATAGCTCTAGATTGTAGTTTATGATGCTAGATTCTAGTTCATAGCGCTAGATTCTAGTTTATGATGCTAGATTCTAGTTCATAGCTCTAGATTGTAGTTTATGATGCTAGATTCTAGTTCATAGCGCTAGATTCTAGTTTATGATGCTAGATTCTAGTTCATAGCACTAGATTCTAGTTTATGATGCTAGATTCTAGTTCATAGCGCTAGATTCTAGTTTCCGACGCTAGATTTAGTTCCTCATGATAGATTCTAGTCCCCCACGGTAGATTCTAATTCCTCATGCTAGATTCTAGTCCCCTACGGTAGATTCTAGTTCCTCTCAGTAGATTGTAGTTTCTGAAGTTAGATTCCAGTTTCTGACACTAGATTCTAGTTCCCGACAGTAGGTTCTAGTCCATGTCCCTAAATTCTAGTTGGTGACACTAAATTCTAGTCCCTGGCGCGAGATTCTAGTTTTTCTGGAAAAATCTCTTTCTGTGTCAGTGATGCTTAACATATTTCAGAGAAATTTCAGAAAAATCTATCTGCAGAACCTCATCTAAAAACATGTTGTTCTAGGGATCCCCCAGAAGCAAAGATTTGAGTTAAAATGTTTGCTTCTGAAATAATGTATTCAAAGATTTGCACCACATTTTCACAATTTTTCAAAAATAGCAGAACTACAAGCTCACTCGGTGGCACGGTATGAGCTTGTAGATCTGCTATTTTTCTCAACAGCTAAAACGCCAAAACGGGTTAAGTACACAAACGGTTAAAAGAAAATGCAGTGCCTCAAGTACGTTCAGTGATTCTCCTTCTATTTAAATTAAGGATAAAGTGCTGCTGTCTCCTTTTCCAAAACAAACAACACGTTTAGGCATTCAGCACAGCAGACAGACTCCACCTGATCCACCAGTAGTGACTCTACCGCTGTGCTGCTGGGTTCTAGAGAGTGAACGACGTGATGAACCCGCGGATAACAAACGACAGGGTAAATGGTCACGTAAATCGAGTGCAAAGAAAACAATTAAGTCGGATAAGATAAACCTCCATCGATCCGGAGACCCTGCGGGGGGAATTCAGGTGCCTTGGCAGGCCAGCAGCACTAAAGCATGAAGCCAACGCAGGAGCATGCAGCAGCAGCAGGGGCGGATCTAGGCATGGGCATGAAGGGGGGGCAATGCCCCCCTAAATGCCCAGTCTGCACCACCAAACACGATGCCATGCAAAACAACCAAAACAAGATATTTCAAATTAAAGTGCTTATAATTAAAATGAATTGAAACACTATACTACTGCTACTAACTAACTACTGTACAGCTGTGTCACCATTAAACCAACAGCATTTCATCAATCAAAAAAGAAAACTCTCTGAGTCAGACCTTTAGCTTTATGCATGCTGCCTGTCTGTTGCAACTTCAACAACAACTGATGTTATTATTGATGCTTTACCTGACTAATAAAAAGTCCTGTAACTGAAAATGGTATGGGTGCGGCCTCATCGCCCGTGGCACGAAGCGACACGGGCGATGAAGCCGAACCCATACCATTTTCTCCTGCCCCCCAATGTTACATCGGCCCCTGGATGCAAGCAAGCAAGCAGCTACCTCCTTGTTTTGTCTTTGATCTCATTCTTATCGCTCCATACTCTAGTATATACCCGCCAGTGAGTGAGATAAAGTGAAATGTAGATAAATACAAATACGCAGCAGACTTAATAGTCTGACAAGACAAGTTAACCAGGCTATAAATAAATATAAATGTAATTTATAACCAGAAGAACAGCTAGGGAAAGGGAAGGAGAGGTGTGTAGAATATGATAGACAAGTCTCATACTGTTGTCTGTCTAATAATATATGTACAGTGTCAACTGGCCTTCAAAAACCTGATCCAAATAATATGTGCACAGTCCATAACAGTGAATATGATGATTCAACAATGAAGGAAGGCTTGAGCAGGGGCGGATCTAGGCATGGGCATGGGGGGGTGCAATGCCCCCCTAAATGCCCTGTCTGCCCCACCAAACATGCTGGCATGCAAAATAACCCAAGATATTTCAAATTAAAGCGCTTATAATTAAAATAATTTGAAACACTACGACTACATCTAACAGAAAACTCAGACCTCTAACTAACTACAGCTGTGTCACCACTAAACCAACAGCATTTCATCATTGAAAACAGAAAACTCTCTGAGTCAGACCTTTAGCTTTATGCATGCTGTGTGTCTGTTGCAACTTCAACAACAACTGATGTTATTGTTGTTGCTTTACTCGCCTAATAAAAGTCTTTTAACCGAAAATGGTATGGGTGCGGCTTCATCGCCCGTGGCGCGAAGCGACACAGGCGATGAAGCCGCCCCCATACCATTTTCTCCTGCACCCCCAATTGGGAAATGTTACATCCGCCCCTGGCGTTGAGTAAATATGAATGTGCAGGCCTTGGAATAAACTCTCACCATGCAGCCTCTAGACATTTTTAAAGCACAGCTAGCTCCAAGACCTACTTGCACACACTCTTGCTTTTAGTTGAGTCTTTAAAATATATATGTTATCATTTTTCCCACATACTGTGGTTCTCACTCTTCTATACCAGAGTTCTTTGCCATTTTATGTTCTTAATTATTTAATGTTATTTTTTTTTTATTGTGTGTCTGACTGTTCTATGCCACTATATACAGTTTTCTTTTTTTTGCACTGCTCTGGTTTATAGAGCAGTGCAAAAAAAAAGAAATGCATTTATGTATGAAATGAAAGGTGAGGTGTAGCCTAAATTAAGTCCATTATTATTATTATTACTACTACCACTACTACTACAGTACTTGAATCCAGAGCTTGTTGAAATGTTTTGTAGTCTCATGGTTTTCCTCATGGTGGCTTTGAAAAGGGCAGTTCAGAACATAGAAATGGGACAACGGCACACAGGAGGTAACCATGGAGATAAATAGGCCACTAATAATACACTTTAATTTGAAAACCCAAAAACCTTTTGAATAATGTCCTCGGCCTCCTGTCTAACAGTAGTTATGGCTCTGCATGCACAGTGTTCTGCTCTGAATGTCCCCAGAGGTAATAATACCAATTCCAGCATTTAACATTTTAAGTGTTTCTCTAAAGCCTCTCCCTCTAAGCTTCCCCACCGTCTCTCGATAAATGAAAAGAAAATACAAAGAGCACAAGGTCTGACCACTTCTCCTACATACAGCATGCATTCTCCTTGATGCATTGGTAAATGGTGCATTTATATAGCGCCTTTATCCAAGTTCGCTTTACATAGCTTACATTCACCCGTTCACACACACATTCATCCACTGATGGCAGCGGCAACCATGCAAGGCACCTACTAGCACATCAGGAGAAATTAGGGGTTCAGTGTCTTGCTCAAGGACACTTCGACAGTAACTCTGCGGGAGCCTGGGATCGAACCGGCAACCTTGTGGTTACCATCCAACAAAATGATGTTAAGTCAGTTAACCAGATGTAACTCTCCAAGAGCGTAAAAATGAATCATTTTTACACTCTCATATTTACACTCTCTAGAGTTAAAAGATTCATCATGTGAATTAGCCCAAGGCTACACAACTAGAAAATGTGGTAGATTAATGGTCATTTTTCATCTGTATGTTTGACTGTTTTTGTTTACCAAATCCAACCTGGTTTTATGGACAAAAGCAAAAAAAATCTTCAGATTTGGGTCTGTGCGGTGAAAAATGTCATGATCAAATGGTGGTCCGCAGCCAGCCAACATTGTCACTGTTAAAGGGATATTTCACTTAAAAAAAAAAAAAATGTTCATTTTATGGTCTACTCAGTCTCACCCCAGACAGTTCATAAGTTACTCTATTCAGTATTTAGATATTTGTTGTTCATTCACTGCAAAAAACCTCTGCTAACTTGTTTTAAGAAGGATATAATAACCAAGGGCTTGTTTCTAGTGTAATAGTACTAAACTTTCTGGGGTGTTGACACATGAGACTGAGTAGACCATAAAACGTCCAAAAGTTTTTTTTGAAACTGAAATATCCCTTTGACAAGCAAGTGGCAGCTTCTTGTCCACAGATAACACACATAATTTAGTTATGTGTGTTATCTATAAAAGAATCTATAAAAACAAAGAAGAAACAAGAAAACAAATCAACTTCCCAAATTTCGGCAACAGAGGGCGCTCAAGAGCAAATGGCAGGTGAGACACAACCACCCCACCGTCTGCAGTCTGAAAATAAACAAACAGGGGTGTAGTGTAGAGGGGCACGGGGGGTCGTGGGCGGCGTCCCTCCACTTCTCACATCTAAAATATTTTTGGGGCAAAAGTAGGCATGTTTTTTGGCTTGTCATTTACTTTTATGGATACAATTAGGCATTGTAAACAAATCTTTCTCAATATGCTATACTTGTTCTAATAGTGCGTCTGTGTGTGTTGCGCAGGTGCACCCAAATGCCCGTGCAAATGCAAGTGTGCATGCAGTAAGGGGAATTCCACTCATTTTCAACATTTTACTCTTCCACTAATATACATTAGAGATGTTGTGTGGGCACTGGGCATGGTAAAAAAAAAAAAAAAAAAAAAAAAAAAAAAGTTAATGAGTTTCCTTTTCAAATGGACCCGCGACGGTCCATTTGGTTCACATTTGTACACTCTCAGAAAAAAAAAACATGAAAATGGGTGGAATTCCCCTTTAAGAGGCGTCCCCCCCATTTCTAAAAGTCCCACTACAACACTGTGAAAAAACCTTAACATTTGTGTTTCTTGTTATCCGTTGAAATGCACAGAGAATTACCTAGAAATGACACTGCTGTGAAAAACAGCAGAGCTTTTTAACACCATGATAAAGAACTGCGGTGCATATTATTATGGATAATAAAGCGTAAACTGCACAGCTTGGTTCTGTGGAAGCTGTGATGAGATAAATACTGTAAGGATAAATAAAATCCTTAGGAGTTGATTTTGCAGCATTTAAGCAGAATTTGCAGAATCGAGCATTATTGTTCATCACCGGTGTACAGGGTGAGATGATTATTAACATTAAGTCATTTATTTCTCAGAAAGAGAAAATATTTAAGAAGGGGCAAACGACAAAAATCAAACGGTAGGCAAAGTATTGTTTTAAGCGACATGACATATAACAGTGGTTTTCAACTGGTTGTCCGGGGACCACCAGTGGTCCTTGAGAGGGTTCCATCTGGTCCCCAGGCTAAATGATGGAAAGTTGGTTAACCAGATGTAACTCTTTGAGAGTGTAAACATGAAACCAAATGGACCCGCAAGGGTCCATTTGGTTTCATGGAATTGTGGACAATAGCAAACGAAATCTTTAGTTTTGGGGTCTGTGGGGCTAAAATGTCATCAAAATGGTGGTCCGTGGCTCAAATGCTGAATAAATGGTATCAAAAAGGTTGAAAACAACTTGATTTACAACACAGCCTATCAGGCAATGACATGAAAAATGTCAATTGTTGGAGCCAGTTTAGGTTTTCTTATTTTGTCCACTTCTTTAATAATGTTTATTTTTCATATTTATCAATTATTGATTATGGTTTTAATTAAGCCTAATTTGCATAGCTAATTTAAGTATTATAAGCCTCCACCTCCAATTAGAAATATTAAGTTTGTTAAGTTAAATATATTAATATATTATTTTTGGAGTCCACTGGATTGGTTCTTAAGACCTGAATGTTTTATTTTGAAGGGCCAACTTGGGAGAGGAAGTGGGGGCAGCCTGTTTCAGGTTATTTGACAGACAGAGAACAATGGGACAAAGAAAAAATGTTTGGTGAGGCCAGAGGCATACAGTTTTTGACCATACTTATTTACTTGTTTAATTTTCTTTAAATTTTGGACTAGTATTTTTGGATTTTTTTGTTTGGTCGTTTACCTGGACCCCTTGTGGATTTAAATAAAATATTTTTGTTAAACTTTAATTTCTTTTTGAAAACACCCCAGGGCCCTCATCATGAGTCAGAGGCTTGGATCTTAAAATGCCTCTACATCAATAAAATTAAGACAGTAAATAACTTGTCGATCTGCCATTTGTTGACACATACTGTCGCAGGCCACAAATGGTTCCCAAGGTTTCCATTTCCATAGTAATCACTAATCCTCCTAATGAATAATTGCACACCCACAGTTTAAACAATCACAGCGTCTCAGTTTACTCTTTCCTATATTTAAACCATTTACACTGGGCCTGAGGCCAATTCAAAAAAAAAAAAAAAAATGTTTTCTGAAAAACCTGTTTCTGGACATTTTTTCATGTCCAGCACGGACCCCCATCTGTATTTGGCCATGGACCGCCGTCTGAAAACAGGTTTTGCCAAGCACAGCCTAGAAACAAATCATCATCAAATCAAAAGACCCCACCACATCCCTCTATACGTTGTTGGAGTGTCTAAAGGACATAAAAGCGTGGATGGCCCTGAACTTTCTAAACTTCAATGAAAGTAAAACTGAGGTTATGGTGTTCAGGCCCAGCTCTGGCTACGACTCCTCCTCCTTGGACCTGGGCCCCCTGCAACCGTTTGTTAAGCCAGTGGTTACAAACCTTGGTGTGAAATTGGACAGCGATTTTAAATTTGACAAACAGATAAACGCTGTCGTCAAGTCCAGCTTTTATCAGTTGAGGCTGTTGGCAAAAGTGAAACCTGCCGTGTCCTTTCAGGACTTCGAGCGCCTGATCCACGCTTTTATTTCCACCCGTATTGACTACTGTAAAGCTCTGTACTGTGGTGTTACCCAGGCCTGTCTGGCCGATTACAACTGGTCCAAAACGCAGCTGCTCGGCTTTTGACAGCACACGGAAACATGACCATATCTCCCCGATCCTTGCCTCCCTTCACTGGCTTCCTGTGCGGTACAGGATCCAGTTTAAAATTCTACTCTTTGTCTTTAAGTCCTTAAATGGGTTAGCTCCAGCCTACATTTCAGAGCTGGTAGTACGTAAAGACTCTCCCAGGGCCCTGAGTCGGCTGACCAGCAACTCCTCAGATCCCTAAATCTAAACTAAAATCTCGGGAGGTAGATCTTTTTCTGTGGTGGCACCCACACTGTGGAATGAACTTCTACCTCAGGTTAGGGCATCGCAAACTCTGTCTGTGTTTAAATCCCGTTTAAAAACACATATGTATTCCCTGGCGTTCACCCAGTCCGGCTGATAGCTGAGGTGTCCTCTCTGCTTTGTTTAGTTTTTTTGTTTTGTTTGTTTCTTGTCTTTGTGCCTCCCTGTTGATCTGTTGTTGTCTTTTTGTGTCGCCCATGTTTGGGGCTCTTAGTTTGTTTTAGCTTGTGTACAGCACTTTGTCGCAACCATGTTGTTTTAAACGTGCTTTATAAATAAAGTGGATTGGATTGGATTTGAGTTATATATTCAATGATTTGTGCAACATTTCAAGATTTTTCAAAAATAACAGATCGACAATATATCGCAGCACTCGGTGCTGTGGTGTGGTCTTGGAGATCTGCTATTTTTCAATTAAAAAAGTATAAGGTAGTGCTTGAAACACCAAAGGGGTTTAAAAGAACCTGAGAAGAACCCTGCTATGCAGACTTTGGCTTAACAACTTACTATACTGACAAAGCCATGCTTCCCACACCGTGGTGTCACATAGCCTCTAAACACCCCATCTACAAGGTCACAACGTGTTGCAATCTTGTAGATCGGGTATTTTTCCAGCACGCAACACGGGGACCCCAGATAGCAAAATCCATTGATTCAACGTTGAATTCTGGTTATCTAACCAAAATTCAACGTTGAATCAATGGATTTTGCTATCTGGGACACCACCGTAGGATGAAGTATGAAACGTATTTTGATAGTATTTTGTCATCAAATGTTTTTTTGTTTTGAAATAAAACCAGAACAACAAAAAAAAGACAGACAAAATAATCCCATGCAGCCCTCCCCCCGGGACCAACAAAGCCTTCTTAACTTCATCTGTGATGCCAGAACAAATGTTAATGTTCTCCTCCTTTGCCCCATGTAATCTTACCGTTGACATCTCCAAATATACAATATCTAAGAATTTCAGCCCACTGGGGCTGAAATGACACTGAATGAGGAGGCTTCCAATGCATAGCAACCATCTTGTTAGGCCAACAAAGAACCCACACACAACTTGAGAATGTAGAAGATTAATGGACAGTTTGATCTGTATGTTTAACTGTTTTGTTTTCTCTGAACTCTCCTGCAAATGTGGACAAAAGGAAATCTTTAGTTTTGGGTCTGTGGGGGTTAAAATGTCATCAAATGGTGGTCCGTGGCTCAAATTCTGAATAAATAGTGGGCCCTGGGATGAAAAAGGTTGAAAACCACTTGCCTTAAGCCGTTGGTTGTTGTCCATGTAAAGTGTTGTAGGGGGAGGAGGAGCAGCAGCCAGGTAAAGGAGGAGGAGGATGAGGAGGAGGAGGTGCCTACCTGGCTGTTCCCTGCACACACAAACACATACACACACACACACACACACACACTGGCCAACAACTCACAACACACAGTACCATGAATGACGGCTATGGGCCATACATGGATCTGCAGACAATATGAATCACCACCAGGCTGGAATTCTACTACTGCAGGTTAGTGAAACCAAAGACATCGCTTTTAATCTGGGGGGGACAAAAAGACAACCAAAATGTTTCGACACATGGCTTGAGCGATTTGATGCAACTCCAAAAACAAAACAAAACAAAAACAAGATGCCTTCATCTGGTTACCTGAGCTTAGGAGGGGCGAAAGTATCGTGAAATAATATCTGAAGCGGCGCGGTCGGCGTGAAGTGTCCTTGAGTGGCGCTGCGTTAGGTTACATGGTAGCTTTCATGTCACGGACACGTATGCAAAGTGATACCCTTCGAGTGGCTCCGTGCTTAACCAATTTTGTCCTGACCCTCGATTCGAGTTTCTGACACCAGATTATACAGTAGTTCCTTACACCAGATTATACAGTAGTTCCTTACACCAGATTATAGATGCAGCAACATTTTAGCTTTTGACGCTAGATTCTACAGTAGTTTCCGACACTAGATTCTAGTTATTGACACTAAATGATAGTTTCTGATGCGAGGATCTACTTTTTGACACTAGAATCTAGTTTCTGGCGCTAGAATAGAGTTTTTGACACTAGATTCTATAGTTTGACACTAGATTCTAGTTTTTCTGGAAAATCTGTGTTTCTGTGTCAGTGATGCTAACATATTTAAAGCCAAGGACCACGAAAATTATCCATATTTGGCTCCAGACCCTGATCTGAAAACATGTTCTAGGGAGAAGCAAAAAGTTTTGAGTTAAAAATGTTTGCTTCCAAAATAATGCATTCAGAGACTTGCAGCACATTTTCACAATTTTTCAAAAATAGCAGAACTACAAGCTCATATCGCGCCACTCGGTGGCGCGATATGATCTTGTAGATCTGCTATTTTTCAATAGCTAAAAACACCAAAACGCGTTCAGTACAGAAACCGTTAACGAGCAAAAGGCTAATTAGAATATTTTGGGGGGAATCTAGAAGCCTTGGCAGTCCGAAACGTGAATATTAATTAATGCAGCCAAGGTTTTGATTAGTCATTTGATATTAAAGTTCCTGCAGGGTTTGAGACTCTGAGTAATTAGCTTGTACGTGGGAGGCTGAGGGATATCACCTTATCCCTTCAACACATGTTAGTGCTTCTAAAAGGGCTCAGCCAGGCAGAAATGCCACCATATCATTATCTGGACACACACCCACACACACATGCACACACTATAACATACTGCCTACCGTCATGGCCTGAGTTTTTTTTCCAGTGGAAAAATACCCTTAAAAGTGTATTATAAACAGGACTAGACCATGTGACGTTTGAAAATGTTGAAAATAACCAATTAATCGGATTAAATGACAATAACCCAGTTAACTCATTTGCACACTGACTCAACCCACTGAGCATTTTCTCATCGAAAAAAAGAATAAATAAAAATGGGTAGAGCACGTTTTGTGGAGACATAGACGTGTGTCTCCCTGTAACCAGAGCTATAGAATATAGCTGAGGGATCTTGTAGATCACTTATTTTTACCTATTTTTCCCAGATTCTGTTTCTCTTTTAAATGTTCAAATCCTGTACACCTGGACATCGTTTGAATGGAGATTAATCAAGATTAAATGCATTCTGAAGCTGTGATTGTTCTGATTTAAAAAAAAATGTAATCATTCAACAGCCATACTTGAAACTATGGGATTGTCTAAAAGGTGAAAAAATGTACTGGTAGCACGCACATCTCAAAAAATGTTGACAGGTGCTGGACAATATATGTACATACTTAAAGGAGAGAAGATGTCCGCACACTGTTCTTAAGCTCCATTAACTTTATTCTGTTTGGTATTCAACGTTTCGACCCCATAATTCATTCCTGAAGAAGACCCGTATGGGGTCGAAACGTTGAATACCAAACAGAATAAAGTTAATGGAGCTTAAGAACAGTGTGCGGACATTGTCTAAAAGGTCCCAACATACTCCAGGGTGAAGTGAGTTTAGGTGAACATGTTTCTAAGGCTAAACCCTGGACTATGTATAGTATGTGTAGTATTGGCTATAATGTGGGGGGAACGTTTGTATGTGGCACTGGGTACCGGGGACAGTTTAATAAAGACGTACCTGACCTACTGCAACAACAACAATGTGTCAGCTCTCCGTCTCTCAATGTACTTAACTTTGTACTTTATATAACCCACTCGACATGGTATCAGAAGTGGCCAGTGTTATTTGCCAGTAGCTTACCCCGACGTTTTTTTTGTTTTTGTCCAGTGTAACGCCGTCGTGCAGTATTTTGGCCGGTCGTTTAACGTCACAACGGCGCCATGAATCAGTTTCAAGTTCCCCACCGGAGAAGTTCTCGTTCAAGTCGGAGGATTGGCCGAAATGGATCAAACGTTTTGACAGATTTCGGATTGCGTCGGGATTGGAGACGCAGGCGGACGAGAACCAGGTTAATGCCTTGATCTATACTATGGGAGAAGAAGCAGAGGATATACTCGTTTCACTGCATCTGACGGATGAGGAGGCTGCCGACTACACTACAGTGAAAGACAGGTTGGATGGCCATTTCATAACACGCAGAAACGTGATTTTTGAGAGGGCCAAGTTTAATCAGCGGCATCAGGAAGTGGACGAGACTGTGGACTGCTTCATTACGGCTCTGCACTGTCTGGCTGAACACTGTGGATATGGAGCCCTGCACGGCGAGTTGGTGAGGGACAGACTGGTGGTCGGGTGAGAGACAAGAAACTATCTGAAATGTTACAAATGGACCCCAACTTGACATTAGTGACGGCTGTTACTAAGGCTCGACAGAGTGAGCAGGTCAAAAAGCAACAAGAACTGTTAAAAACAAATTTTAAAGGTGAAATGACAAACACACAGCTTGACAGTGTATACGCCCAGCAGCGAGGGGGCGCTAGGTACAAGCAGACCAAGACACAATTTTCTCAGCATCAACCACCCAAGAAAACTGCACAGACAGAGCCCTCCAATAAGAGACAGTGTAAATGGTGTGGTGACACCAGGGGCCACAGCCAGCAGCAATGCCCAGCTAGGGAGGCTGTGTGCAACCACTGTAGAAAAATTGGACATTATGCGAGGGTCTGCCGGGCCAAGATGGTTCATGAGGTGAACGTTGCCTCATTGTCAATGACAGAGGATTCTGACGAGGAGGCTGCATTCATTGGCTCCATGACGGCGGAGGTCGACGACGGCCCATGGATGACAGAAGTAAAAATAGACAACTGCAGTGTGGTCTGTAAAATAGACACAGGTGCAGATGTGACGGCGGTCCCAGAAACACTGTACAGCCAAGGCCAGTTCAATAGACTAGAGAGAACATCAAAGCCTATATATGGACCAGGGGGACAGCATTGACTGTAAAGGGGAAATTCACAGCTACGCTAAGCAGGGGAAACAGACAGACAGAGCAGGACGTCTACGTGGTTGGGGCATTGGCCACACCGTTGCTGGGCCGGCCGGCTGCCACAGCCCTGCATCTAGTAGCCAGGTTGGATGCTGTCAGCCTGTGCTCAAAGGAGACAGTGAAAGCCCAGTTCCCCGAACTTTTCAGTGGCCTGGGAAAATGCAGGTGAATACAACATCGTCCTGAAGCCAGGGGCAAAGCCGTTTTCCCTCTCTACAACCAGGCGTATCTCTCTCCCCCTTCTACCAAAGGTGAAAGAAGAACTGGACCGCATGGAACAGCAGGGGTCATTTCAAAGGTGGAGGCCCCTACTGATTGGTGCGCGCCCATGGTGGTGGTCCCCAAGCGCACAGGGAAGGTCAGGATCTGCACAGACCTCACAGAACTGAACAAATCAGTCATGAGGGAGAGACACCCGCTCCCCTCAGTCGAACACACCTTGGGACAGCTTGCCGGAGCCCAAGTGTTTTCTAAATTAGACGCCAATTCTGGCTTCTGGCAGATCCCTCTTTCCAGGAATCCTCCCTGTTAACGACCTTCATAACGCCGTTTGGACGATACTGCTACAATCGTTTATGCTTTGGGATTTCTTCTGCACCAGAGCACTTCCAGAGGCGCATGTCACAAATACTGGAGGGTCTGGAAGGTGTTCTGTGCCAGATGATGATGTGCTCATTTGGGGGCCACACAAGAGCAGCACGACGAAAGGCTGCATGCAGCTCTGTCTCGGCTCCGGACGGCTGGGGTCACGCTAAACGAGAAGTGTGAGTTCTCTAAGAAACGGATCAAGTTCCTGGGGCAGGTCTTGGATGCATCGGGGTGACGGCTGACCCCGATAAAGTGGATGCTGTGAAAGCCATGAAGGAGCCTGACAATGTCAGCAAAGTGAGAGGACTTCTGGGATGGTTAACCATCTCGGGAAATTTTTGCCCCATCTAGCCGAGAAAACCCCCCCCACTGAGAGACCTGCTGAAGAAATCGAACATGTGGACGTGGGGGCCACAACAGCAGGAGGCCTTCAACCAACTTAAGAGGGAGCTGACAACGCCCCCTGGCCTGGCACTATACGATGCTAATGCGGAGACCTTGGTGTCTGCGGACGCCTCATCATACGGACTTGGCGCTGTTCTCCTCCAAAAGAATGCAGCCCAGGGGTGGAGACCAGTGGCATATGCTTCACGAGCCCTCAGTGGTACTGAACAAAGGTACGCACAGATAGAGAAGGAGGCACTGGCCTCCACGTGGGCTTGTGAGAGGTTTGCAGAGTTCCTCATCGGGAAGGACTTCCACATCGAAACGGACCACAAGCCTCTGGTTCCTCTTCTTGGGTCAAAGAGCTTGGATGAACTGCCACCACGCATTCAGCGCCTTAGGATGCGTCTGATGAGATTCTCGTACACTATGTCACACGTGTCGGGAAGACCATTGCAACAGCTGATGTGCTGTCCAGGGCACCCGTCAGTAGCACGCCAGTGGGGCTGCAGGAGGCTGACATAGACCTCTATGCTGACTCGGTCATGTCAAGCCTGCCTGCTACAGAACAGAGGCTCAAGGAGATACAGACCCACCAGGATAACGACGACACACTCCGCCAGCTGAAACACTACTGCATGGACGGCTGGCCGGACAAATACTCCATTGAACGTGAGTTTCAGCCCTTTTTGCCCTTCTCTGGGGAGTTGATTGTACAGCATGGTCTACTGCTAAAGGGGAGAGGATTGTAATCCCTAAATCGCTCAGGGCAGACATACTGAGCAAACTGCATGAAGGACATCTTGGCATCACAAAGTGCAGAGAAAGGGCTAGGCAGTCAGTGTGGTGGCCAGGCCTCAGCAAGCAGCTGCAGCAGTTGGTGACACCTGTGACGTGTGCGCACGAGAGAGAACAAACCTTAGAGAACCGATGATGCCTTCTGAATTCCCTACTAGACCGTGGTCCACCGTGGGGCAGATCTGTTTCAGAGAGAGGGCAAGAACTACTTGCTCGTCGTCGACTATTTCTCAAGATACTTTGAGATCGCCAAGCTGGAAAAGACAACATCAGAAGCTGTCATTGTGCATTTCAAGTCGATGTTTGCCCGCCACGGGGTGCCGTCAGTGGTCCGATCCGATAACGCAGGCCAGTTTGTGTCTGAGAGCTTCCGCAGGTTTGCACAGGACTGGGGGTTCAGCCAGGTGACGTCCAGTCCTCGGTTCCCGCAGAGTAATGGGGAGGTGGAGCGAGCCATAAAGACAGCCAAAGGGCTCCTGAAGAAGTCAGCGGACCCCTATCTCGCACTCATGGCCTACCGTGCTTCCCCACTGGCGAATGGATACAGTCCCACCGAGCTCCTCATGGGGAGGAAAATCAGAACACCCGTTCCAGTCATCCCGTCCCAGCTTGACCCGGGAAGTGTGGACATGGAAAAGCTGAAGCAGAAAGAGCGGGCATACAGACAAAACCAAAAACGCAACTACGATCGACGACACAAGACACACGACATGTCTCATCTGCACCCAGGCGAACATGTGTGGATCAGAGACACCATGGAACGAGGCACAGTTGTCTCAACCGCAGACACACCCAGATCCTACTTCGTGGAGACACCAAGCGGCACCATGCGGAGGAACAGGTTTCATCTATCACCAACCCCAGTGGGTCCAGGATCTGACACATCTGCCGAGATGGACGCATCACCAGACACGGACGCCACTCCATCAGCAGCGACACCGCCTGTCACGCCGGGGAGTCAGGTTCAGCAGCAGCAGCAGCAGCAGCAGCAGCAGCAGCAGCTGACTCCGGCAGCGGGGAGCCGATACCCATCCAGGGTGAGACGACCTCCAGGCTACCTACGTATGTATGTTACTGAGCATGGGGCAGAATAATCCCTACAACGAGTAGAAGTGTGGGCAGTCTACCCCACACTTCTGGGTTCACGCACGCACGCACGCACGCACGCACGCACGCACGCACACACACACGCGCACACACACACACACACACACACACAGAGTTGGGACATCGACTTTTTGTGGACTTCCTCTAATTTTGAAAAATGCAAGCAGTTGTGAAAAAAAAAAGAAAAAAAAAAAAAAAAAGATTGTTCAAGAAGAAATGTTCCGGAGATATGCTTTACAATTTCAATATTTCAATTCAATTTCAGTTATTGTTGTTTACTGAGTTTACTGTTCAGACCCCTCCAGAGATAAAGACACTTCCCAGAAAGGAGGATGTAGTATTGGCTATAATGTGGGGGGAACGTTTGTATGTGGGCACTGGGGTACCGGGGGACAGTTTAATAAAGACGTACCTGACCTACTGCAACAACAACAATGTGTCAGCTCTCCGTCTCTCAATGTACTTAACTTTGTACTTTATATAACCCACTCGACAGTTTGAGCCCAGGGTGAAGCCCACGAGTATGTCAGAGCCTTTAGAACATACCTGGGCATTATGCAGCCCGGGGGTGCCTTTGTCTTACTCTGACGGCCCGTGAAAGGGCACAGTGGTTTTCAACCAGTGGTCTGGGGACCACCAGTGGTCCTTGAGAGAGTTCCAGTTAAATATGAAGAGTTGGTTAACCAGATGTAACTCTTTAGAGCGTAAAAATGAAACCAAATGGACCCTAGATTCAGCACAATACAATATACCCCAGGGCTGCCCAAAAGGTAGATTGTGATCTACCAGTAGATCACACAGGCCATGCAGGTATCACATCACAGTTCCCTAAATAGAACATAGGAGATTTTATAGATCTTATGGATCTGTAACTCTTGAGTGTTAAAATTAAACCAAATGGACCCCTAAGGGTATTTTACCACTCTCAAGAGTTAAATTATATTTAAACATCTGAATTACATAATTTGCAAGAGTCCACACAATTAGAAAATGGAGAATAATTGTTATTTTGACCAACGTTTTGCCAGTTCTGTTTCCCTATTGTGGACAAAAGTAGCATATAAAGAGAATCTTCCAATTCCCCCCTCTATTTTCATTATAAGCGCATAATTCTTAAACGCTATAACAGTAAGTAACCCCATCACCCCTATTTCAAAGCTCAAACCTTCTTGGGGGGCCTTAAAGTGGATTTTTTGATGTGTAGATCTTGTTCAGCCAGTCATTTTGAAAGTAGCTCTGAAGTCAAAAAAGTGTGGGCACCGCTGATATACAGTAACAGTACATACTGTAATCTGTCATTTTCATTGTGCTGACAACCTTACCGCCTGTCCATCTCCTCCATCCACCAGAGTGTGCTGGTCCTTCTGCATCTCAGGCAGATCTGGAGCGGCGGTTCCTCTGACGTCCGCTTCTCCGTCCCGGAGGAGAGGGAAGCCGGCGTTGTGTTGGGGTCCCTGGGCCTGCACTTCCCCCCTCCGTACCGGCTCCTGACGCACGACTACCTGGCGGTGTGTGAGAGCACGGGGGAGCTGTCCACCACGGGGCGGAGGCTGGACCGCGAGGCGCTCTGCCCCGACCACCACGCCGACGGCCACGAGGAGAGCAGAGTCTCCAAGGAATGCGTCCTCCCGCACCACGCCATCGTGGGGCCTCCGGGGACCTGGTGCAGTTCCTGGTGGCGCTGGAGGACGTGAACGACAACGCGCCGCGCTTCCAGGTATAGGGCATTAACCAAACATGTTTCTTGGTAGTCGACAGGGGTGTAGTGGAGGGGGACGCGGCGGCATCCCCTCACTTCTCACATCTAAAATATTTTTGGGTCTGAAAAAAAAATCATTAGCATAGTAAAATTCATCTTGATGACATCAAGATGTGTTTCACCATGTTAATGAGTTTCCTTTTTTCTGAGAATGTACAAATGGAACCAAATGGACCCGCAAGGGTCCATTTGGTTCATATTTGTACACTCTCAGAAAAAAAATAAATTCATGTCATACTGTAACTCAGTTACAGTATGACATGAAAAATAAGCAATCAAGCAACAATCAGTCCCAACACCACAGCACACCACCATTATGTCTGCTGTAGAAAAAATAAAAATATATATTAAAAATGATTATTAGCGAATAACGAATAGTGAATTCATAGTCGAATAGTGGTTTGCGAGTCGAATAATCGAATAGTCGAATATTTAGTTAATGCCCTACTTCCAGGGTGACGGCGCCGGTGCAGTCATCCGCCTGAGCGTGCCCGAGGACGTGGCGGCGGGGACGCGCTTCCCTTTGGACGTACGGGCGCGGGACAGAGACGCCGGGCCCAACGGGGAGGTGAGCTACCGGCTGGAGGGTTCCTCCGACGAGGACCACGGCGGCGAAGGCCTTTTCGGCTTAACAGAGGAGGAAGAAGACGGACACAGGTCAGAAGCAGAAGGTCACAGTCAGAAGCAGCAAATCATGGCGGTATGATTTTACCGCCATGATTTGCTGCTTCTGACTTTACTGAAGTAGTTGTTTTGTATGTATTTGAATGCCTAAATGAAATGAACAAGTTGGCCACTATTGTAAACAAGTGTATGCTTAACTAGTGTGTCCAATCAGCTTTGTCAGATTTGATGTAGTTGTACTTGAATTGTACTGTAATTCTCCAAGCGGTCATCAGTTTTGTAGCAGTGTGTACTTGACTTGTACTGTAACTCTCATCTCTTTTAATAAAAAAATCATTCATTCATACAGGGTCCTGATGCTGGTGGTGTTAAAACCTTTAGATAGAGAGACGCACGCCGAGCACCGGATGACCCTGGTGGCCTCCGACAGCGGCTCCCCTCCGCTGAGCGCCGCGGCCAGCCTGACCGTCACGGTGACCGACGTTAACGACAACTGTCCCGTCTTCACCTCCTCCTCCTCCTCTTCCGTCACCGTGGCGGGGGACGCCCCCAGGGGCACGGAGGTGGCCCGGGTGGTGGCCACGGACCGGGACGCCCCCGGCCCCAACGCGGCCGTGGCCTACTCCTTCAGCCCCCAGGTCTCGGAGCGGGCCAGGGCGCTGTTCAGCCTGGACGGCTCCACGGGCCGCATCACGCTGGCACAGGACCGGGGCGGCAGCGACCAGCGCCAGGTAGGGTGACCAGATCCAAACTGTTCATTTGAGGGACAGAAGTGTTGCGTTTGTGGGACAAGTCGAGTGGGGAAACAGGACAAAATGTAGTTAGCAAATTATTAACATCTTGATGTCAATACTCCAACAATTACTTCAGGATTCCATTTCACATATAGCAAAAACAGCTGATCTAAAATCAAAAATAGCTGATCTACAATCTCAGAACGCACCACAGTGCAACGCGTTTTGAGATTGTAGATCAGCTATTTTTGATACAACAGTATGTGATGTGGCCTCTGTAGAGTGAGTGTGGAAATATAGTGCTACCATGCAGGGATTATTTAAAAAAAACATAGCAAGAAATGGTACAACAGAAATCCAACTATTAGTTAGGTCACTACAAATTATGGGTGCATTTTGAACACCATTTTAGGAAACACAGAACTTTTTTTTTTTTTTTTTTATCATGTTCACACAACATATCAAATGTACAGTAAAATGTTGAAAATAGTTGGAATTCCCCTTTAAAACTATTCAAATTCACAATATGGACCAAGTTCAATCAATTAGAACTTTTTAAAGCAATTATAAACACTATAAATAACAAAAAGTTCAATCATACACATCAATGCAGCCTGATAACGTCAGTCAGTCTCTCTGGCATGAACAAATTAATGAATAGGACCTACATCATTCATTTGGCCCTTTAGACATTATCAAATTAAAGACCACCCATTTTCAACATTTTAATATGTCATTAATATACCTTAGAGATGTTGTGTGGACATGATAAAAAAAGTTCCCCCAATTCTGTATTTACTAAAAATGGAGGTCTGAATGGTGAAATACATCTGATGACATCACCAAGATGTATTTCACCATGTTAATGATTTTTCTTTCAGACCCATTTTTCCTGAGAGGGTACAAATGTTTGTTCCCCCCCAGGAAAATTTGAAAATGGGTGGAATTCCCCTTTAAAAGTTTAGTTTGTTCAAACTTTACCCGCGGCTTTGTTCAGTTTTAAACTTTGGCCCACTCTGTATCTGAGTTTGACACCCCTGACCTACATAAATACAGTATGTATAAAAAAAAAAAACGATTTTGAACATGGCGATTCGATATTGATATCATGGCATTAAGAATTGCGATATATTGGTGTATCGATTATTTTCTTGCCCACCCCTAGCGCCAGGACTTGGAGGAGCAGGTGGTGGTGCTGAAAGTGCTGGCCGTCGGCCCCCACTGCCCCCCGGCAGACACCCGGGTAACCGTACACCTGCTCCCCGCGGCCGGCCGGGCGCCGCAGATAAAGATCGGGTTCATCGCCGAGCACCGCGGCGAGGAGACCATGGTGTTACCTGAGAACCAGCCCCCCAGCGCCCTGGCCCTCCTGGAACTGCAGGTAGGGTTGACACACCTCCCGGATTTTACTGATTGTCCCGGATTTTCATGGTCTGTCCAGGAAAAATTAAAATAAATCCTGGACACTTGAATGTCCCGGATTTTTATACATGGTCAAAAGTTTTTTTTTTTTTTTTTTTTTTTTTTACAAGGCCAAAACTAGAGACCGCAACTAACCTGACTTGCGTCACTCACAGTCTCAGATCAGTATGATAGTCCTATTAAATTGTAGCGTGCCTGTACGTACCAGTGTTGCCAACTTGGCACATTTGTCGCTATATTTACCTCTTTTCCTGACCCCCCTACCGCCAAAATTAGTGGGAAAAACTACTGAATCTAAATCTGTTTATCTAAAGATAACTGAGATGAGAAATATTAAAACTGGACTGCTCCAGAAAGAGTTGGAAATTAATGGTTAAAGGTAGGGGAAGTGATTTGAAATTCATGGTGTAGTACCAGCCTGGTGCACTAGGGGCCCCCAAAAGTAGCTACACTATGTGAACCTGCTGCTCTCTCCTGATTGGAGGAGAATTGTGGTGACCTGGGGAACTTTTATTAGCTCCTCTGCTAACGTGGGGGAGGGGGAAACTCCATATGTGGTTTCCACACCTTATAATAGAGCATTTTAACAGAAAAAAAATATTTTTTGGGTGATATCTGACAAAAGTGAAATCACTTCCCCTACCTTTAAGTAGCCTAATTATTAATCTGATATGTAGAAGAGTAATAAAATAATGAGAGCAGTAACATTTCAGTGTAAAAGTGTGATATATTTCTGGGTTAGATTTTTAAAGACCAAAAGGCCGATAATCGCTGCTGATAGGCCGCCGATTGGATGGTCAAAATGTCCAGGATTTTTGTCAGACACATGTGGCAACCTTAACTGCAGGGGTAGGGGCGTAGCCAGCAATTCTGGGCCCCCTGCAAAGTTTTTCCACATGGCCCCCCCTTTTCCGGCAGGGTTAAAGGGAATTTCACCCATTTTCAACATTTTTTCTGAGAGCGTACAAATGCAACCAAATGAACCCTAACGGGTTCATTTGGTTCCATTTGTACGCTATACATCTTGATGATGTCATCCAGATGTTTCACCATGTTAGTGGTTTTCTTCAGACCTCTATTTCTAGGAAACACAGAATGGGGGGGGAAACGTTTTCATCATGTCCACCCAGCACCTCTAAAAAGGTATACTAATGACATATTAGAATGTTGAAAATGGGTGGAATTCCCCTTTACATGCTTCAATCTGGCGCACTTTGAGATCATTTTTTTTTTATAATAATCAATAAAAATAAAACCTTATTAATGCAAGCTTTTAGTGGGGCCCCGCCTGGCTTCGGGCTCCCCTAAAATGGTCTAACTTTTCCCCACCTCTCGACGCCACTGTGCAGGGGGCCGGCGGCAGCACAGAGCCAGGGACAGGGACATGGACTCTGTCTCTGGAGGGAGGAGAGGAGGATTTCACCCTGAGCCTGCAGAACAACGGCCAGTACCTGCTGTCCACGGCCAGGCCCTTGGACTACGAGGTGAAGAGGGAGTATGATGTTACGGTGGTGGCCGGAGGTGGTGGCGGTGTCAGGCGAGCGCTGCGGGTCGCGGTGGAGGACGTCAACGACAACGCGCCGCGGTTCTCGCGCTCCCACTACCAGCTGGAGGTGGAGGAGAACAACCCTCCTGGGGCGTCGCTGCTGCAGGTCAGGGAACACTAGTTTTGGGAATGTAAATATTACCGGTATTATTATTAGGGATGTCCCCATACTCAGTGCCGTTTCTAAGCAATTTGGAGTCCTAGGCAAGATTTTCCCTTGAGCCCCCCTAACCAAATAGACCCTTATGGGTCCATTTGGTAAGGGGGGCACCAGGGAAAATCTCCTGTAAAATGGCGCCCCCCAAGGGATAAGATTATGGACTATTGTTAAACAAATGATTTTAAAGCATGTCTGGTGGTCACCCCGGTGCCTTCTTTTAGTCATATCGGTATCGGCAAATACTGTATTCATTTTTCCCCACAGACTTTTCGAAAATAAGACGATTTCGCCGCGGACAAAGCCAACTCGGGTCGTGACAAATCATGATGACACACAATATCATCATCTAATTGGTAAGAACTAGAAAACGGCGCGATACAACACTTTTAGTTTTTCATCTTTTTTTTAAATTATTTGATCGTCCCAAAAGATTGTGTGTGTCATCATGATTTGTCACGACTCGAGTTGGCTTTGTCCACGTGGCGCGTTGTAATCGCATTTATATAAATTATTATATATTATATTAGACCCCTAAAAAACGTTCACTTTTAGACGTTTTTTTTTTCTCCACTTTTTTCAGTGGGAAAGTTTGTCAATGTGTCTGTCTGTGAAATATCACAAAAAAAAACAAAAAAAAAAAGAAAAAAAAAAAAAAAAAACAATATAAATATTAAACAGGTCCGTGCGCGGGACGCCGATAGCGGCCACAACGGCCGGGTGACCTACCGGCTGCATCACGACGGTTGGGGGGAAGGGGACGCCTCCTCCTCCAGCCTGTTCCGGTTGGACCGGGCCACGGGTCGGCTGTCTGCCGCGGCTCCGCTGGACCGGGAGCGGCAGGCGGCCCACACGCTCACCGTGCTGGCGCGGGACGGCGGCCGGCCGCCGCTGGAGACGGCGGCCACGGTGTGCGTCCGTGTGTTGGACCAGAACGACAACGCGCCGGCCTTCGCCACGCCGCACTTCATCTTCTTCCTGCGTGAGGACGCGCCGGCGCTGGCGGCGGTGGGCCGCGTGGCGGCCAGCGACCCGGACGAGGGGGACAACGGCCGCGTGGAGGTGAGGGGCGTTTTAATCAGGGGTGTAGTGGAGGGGGGACGCGGGGGGACACGGGGGGACCACTACTTTTGGGAATGTAAATATCCCCTCACTTCTCATATCTAAAATATTTTATATACAGGGGTGTAGTGGAGGGGGGACGCGGGGGGGCGGCGTCCCCTCACTTCTCACATCTAAAATATTTTTGGGGCAAAAGTAGGCCTATATTTTTTGCCTTGTCATTTACTTTTATGGATACAATTAGGCATTGTAAACAATCTTTCTCAATATACTATACTTGTTTTAATAGCGTGACTGTGTGTGTTGCGCACGCAGGTGCCTGCAAGTGTGCATGCACGTGTCTTAAAGGGGAATTCCACTCATTTTCAATATTTTACTATGTCATTAATACTGTATACCTTAGAGATGTTGTGTGGACATGGTAAAAAAGTTCACCCCCATTCTGTGTTTCCTAGAAATGGAGGTATGAGAAAAAAAATCATTAGCATGAAATGGTGAAATACATCTTGATGACATCATCAAGATGTGTTTCACCATGTTAATGAGTTTCCTTTTTTCTGAGAGCGTACAAATGGAACCAAATGGACCCGCTAGAGTCCATTTGGTTCACATTTGTACGCTCTCAGAAAAAAAAATGAAAATGGGTGAAATTCCCCTTTAAGAGGCGTCCCCCCACTTCTAAAATTCCCACTACAACACTGGTTTTAACTCTTGGCTCCATTTTCGTCACCGCTAAACCCCTTATCCCTTAACTTCTTTGCCTTTTTAAACTATTAAAAAAAGAACATTTTTCAATAGTTTAAATGGCCAGTCTACAAGCTCACAATGTGTCAATAGATTGGCACGTTGAACTATTCCAAAAAGTTTTTCAAAATAGTAAAAAACAATAAGGGGTTTAGGATAAGGGGTTTAGATGGAAACAAAAATGGAGCCTGCGCAACACACAGACACGCTATTAAAACAAGTATAGCATATTGAGAAAGATTGTTTACAATGCCTAATTGTATCCATAGAAGTAAATGACAAGACAAAAAACATAGGCTTACTTTTAACCCCAAAAATATTTTAGATGAGAGTCCCCCGTCTTCCTGCGTCCCCCCCTCCACTACACCCCTGGGTGTGGGCCAAAATCATGCAAAAAAAAATAAAAAATGACCGGGCCGAATTTATGTCCCAGTCCAGCACTGACTAAGCTGCGTCTCTGTACTAAGGTGCGGGTGGTGGCGGTGGACGGCGAGGAGGAGGACGACGGGGCGTTCCTGGTGGACAACGCCGCCGCCGGCCACGGCGGGACGCTGCGCTGCGCGGCCGGCGTGGACCGGGAGACCCGTCAACGCTACGACCTGCGGCTGGTGGCCGCGGACCACGGCCGGCCCGCACCCCTCACCTCCCTGGCCCGGGTCACCGTGGTGGTGGAGGACGTGAACGACAACGCGCCCCGGGTGGTCCTCCCCGACGGGAACCTGTCCTGCCTGAGCGTCCCGGGGACCACCAGGCCTGGCGCCACCGTGGCCAAGGTCAGGGGCGGAGCTATAGCAATTCTGGGCTCCACATGCCCCCCCCCTTTCCCAGCGGCGTTAAAGGGGAATTCCACCCATTTTCAACATTTTTTTTTCTGAGAGCGTACAAATGCAACCAAATGAACCCGTTATAACGGGTTCATTTGGTTGCATTTGTACGCTCTCAGAAAAAAAAGCAGCATCCAAAGAAATCCATTAACATGATGAAATACATTACATCCTGATGATGTCATCAAGATGTTTTGCCATGTTAGTGGTTTTCTTCAGACCTCTATTTCTAGGAAACACAGAATGGGGGAACTTTTTCATCATGTCCACCCAGCACCTCTAAGGTATATTAATGACATATTAGAATGTTGAAAATGGGTGGAATTCCCCTTTAAAATGCTTCAAACTGGTGCACTTTGAGATATATATTTTTACTTTTTTATAATATCAATACAAATAAAACCTTTTAGTGGGCCAAGCTAAAATTGTCTAACTTTTCCCCACCTATCGACGCCGCTGGCCAAGGTCTATGCGCTGGACGAAGACCAGGGCCTCAACGCAGACATCACATACACCATCGCGGCGCGGGAGCAGCCAGCCGCGGACCCCCACCAGCAGCACCACGGAGCCGGCAGCAGCAGCAGCAGCGGTGGACCCTTCAGACTGGACCCCAGGTAGAGATGGGGAACTAAATGTTTATTATTTAAATATACATCAAAATAGGTGATCTACAAGCCCGCAATGCTGGGAGACACACAGATATACTGTATCTCTGTACTAAAATTGTGTTCTATAGATTTGTTTTCACTGAGAAAATGCTCAGTGGGTTGAGTCAGTGTGTACATGAGTTAATTAATAACATTAACTCATTATTTTAAAAAAAGCTTATTTTATATTCATTCTTCAATATATCTTAAATAATAGTTCCCTGGAATTGCCTGAGGGGAAAGGTTTGAAAACAGCCTTCACAGTATGGCTACCATTGACATCCTACAGTATATGCTCAAGGGAAATATTAATATTTTATTTTTGTACAAAAAAAATAATGCTTAGAAATATGGATTCAGAGACACGATAACCTCCTAGTTTGATATCTCTTGCTGCTTAAAAGGATCCCTGGCTACAATAGTTATGCCTTAAAACACTATACTTGACCTCTATGACTAAAAAATAAAAATAAAAGCCATGTATATTGTATTTATTCACTTGATAGGAACTGCTCCTGGAGCAAGTTAATGTTATACATGATGTCCTTGTGTGATCCAGACCTATGGAATAATATAGAATGCACATGCTATTACAGAATATTAAAAATACTGCTATAATTCATAGGGTTGGACCACACATGGGTTTTCACACAAAGAGAAAGATCTGCTATTTATGAAAGAAAAAAAAATGTAATATTCGCAGTGGCGTTTTTAAGCAATTTGGAGCCCTAGGCAAGATTTTCCCTGGAGCCCCCCTTACCAAATGGACCTTTACAGGTCAATTTTCAACATTTTTTTTCAGCGTGTACAAATGTTGGGTGGACGGGTTCATTTGGTTCCATTTGTACGCTCTCAGAAAAACGAAGTGTTTAAAGAAACAAGAAACAAAATTGTGGTAAAAATTATGATGATGATGATGTCATCAAGATGTTTCAACATGTTAGTGGTTTTCTTCAGACCTCCATTTCTTGGGAACACATAATGGGGGAAACTTTTTCATCATGTCCACCCAACGCCCCAAAGGTACATCAATGTCAAGTAAAATGTTGAAAATGGGTCTTCCCCTTTAAAGGAGAATTCCACACCAAACGTTTTTCTTCATCTTGCAGTTATTATTATTATTATTATTTATTATTTTTTATTTTTATTTTTTTTAAGTCGTCCAGATGTTATTTTGTGAAAACACACCTTAATGGCCATTTTCCCTATCCCAAAATAAGCTTATAATGTGGCTAAGGGGTGTTGTTCAAGTTCACCTATATATACATCGCTCCAAAATGCAAGTTTTTGCTATATATTGTCTCTGGTGGTCAACACTTACTGACAAAATTGCAAGTGAAAGTGTGAGTGTCAAACTCACACTTTCACGTTTGTTTTATAAGTGGTTCAGTCATAAACCATCTGTCACGCCCCCAGCTTTTGAGACAGCTGAATCACTGCTGAACCAAAAGTGAAAGTGTGAGTGTTAACACTACTGACATGGTAGAGAGACAATATATAGCAGAACTTTGCATTTTGGAGCTATGTATATAGGTGAACTTGAACAACACCCCTTAGCCCCATTATGAGCCTATTTTGGGAGATGGGGAAAAAGCCATTAAGGAGTGTTTTCACAAAATAACACCTGGACCACTTTTTCCTAAAGAAATAACTGCAAACGAAGATGAAAAAAGAAAAACCTTTTGGTGTGGAATTCTCCTTTAAGGTTAGTTTCTAAGGTTTCTCCTTGTATCTCCTGTACCACTAAAGGTCCGGTAACGTGACGCTGGCCCAGCGCCTGAGCGTCAGGGACCAGGGCATGCATCACCTGTTGGTGGTGGTCAGCGACCGGGGCGAACCGACCCCGCTCCACACAGCCGTGTGGGTCAACCTGCTGATCAACCAGTCCGCGCCAGGCCTGGGTCCCTGCCGCGCCCTGGACAGCGTGCCCCGCGCCCTGCCGTACCGCCTGCCGGCTCCTCCTCCGCGTCGTCGGACCCCTGCCAACAACAACAACGAGGAGGATGAGGAGGAGGGGGAGGAGGCCGGCGTCGTCTGCGAAGTACCGCTGCAGGCAGGGGAGGAAGGGGAGGAGTGGTGGGGAGGAGGAGGGGCCAAACGAGCACAGCTGACGCTGCTGGCGGGGTCGGCCATGATGCTGGCGTCCATCTGTCTGTGCGCGGCAGCAGCTGTTCTCTACCTGAAACAGAGGCGGCAGCGAGCACAGTGGAGGAGGAGGAGGATGGGACAGAGCGACGTTCCACTGGGCCTGCAGGGAGACAAATCAGCGGATTCTACCGTTATCAGTAGATGAGATTGCAGTTATCACGTTGTCATAGGCAGGACTTTTTCGTCTCAGAATGGCCATGCTCTGCAGACTCCCATTGTTCTGAGACGCAAAACCCCTAGACCCCTCCAACCGACCCTCAACCTAACCTTACAGACCTGACGGCCCTGGAACTGGGAGGCCGGGGTTCGATTCCCGGTTGGGTCATACCAAAGACTCTAAAAAAAATGGGACCCTGCTTGGCACTCAGCATCAAAGGGATGGATTGGGGGTCAAAATCAGCTAATGATTCCTGAGCGCGGCAAGCTGCAGCTCACCGCTCCGAGTGATGGGTCAAAAGCGGAGTACCAATTTCGCTGCGGTAATGTAGTGACAAATAATGCGACTTTGACTCTGACTTTAAATGATGGGACATTTGGTTAACTGGATGTAAATCTTTGACAGCTTATAAATGTGACCTGTTTATCTCAAGAGTTAACATATACGATTATACGTCAATTATCGCCACCTAATTACGGAGTCTAGACAAGTGAATGTAGAGGAGTGGTCGTAACCAAATGGACCCTTACGGGTCCATTTGGTTTCATTTTATGCTCTCAAGAGATAAATTATGTTTAAACATTTGAATTACGTAAATTTCAAGAGAATAATTGTTATTTTGACCAACGTTTTGCCAGTTGCCTTTCCCAAAAAACATGACAGTTCTTAGTTTTGGGTGCAAGAGACTACACTCAACATCACAAACTGTCAACTCAAACCCCAAATACTGTTTTCAAACATCAGTAGTAGCATATACACAAAAAACTTCCAATTTTCACCCTCTATAACATTAAGTAACACCATCACCACCATCATTTCAAAACTCAAACTTTCTAGGGGGCCCTGAAATGGATTTTCAGTAATGGAACAATCACATTTTTGATGTGTAGATCTTGTTGAGCCGGTCATTTTGAAAGTAGCTCTGAAGTCAAAAAAGCGTAGGCACCCCTGATATATAGAAAGTAAAAAGCATTTGCTCACCAGTAAGTGTCTTACTGGTATTATATTAGGTGAGATCATGCTGTACATACATACTGCATTTGAATACATTGTACATCACGTCAACGAATAAATCCATTTTCTAATATTCGAATGTGTGAGGATTCCCGTTTTTTCGTGACGTAAATGCTGTTAATTATCCTGAATTGAGAGGTAGTAATCATAGCTTTACATATTTTTTTTCAAAGGAAAGTAGACTTGATTAAGCCGTCAGTAAACAAGCCCACAGTAGTCAGACAAACAAACAGACACATGGCGCATGATGCCACATCTGTGCCAAAACAAGCAACAGGAGCTAATCTGACATTAGCTTTTTTTAAATGTGTTTGCACTCGTTGCGATGTTAATAATCAATTATGAAAGGTAAATAAAAATACAAGCACGCACTCAAGATCGCAGAGGGGGGAATAAAATTGGATTTCTTTTTTTTACTATCATTATTATTACACCAGTATCTGTTTGTGGGTGAGGGATATAGCAGAGCACAGCTGGTGTCATCCATCATCCTGCAGATTAGGAAATATTGAAGCCCCAGAAAAAGTTGCTGTAAGAAGAGCAGAGTAACTTTAGTCCTCCCACCAGGGGATTAGCTACTACCCATGACCCCTGAGGGCCCAAAGGCTCAGGTAATTGTTCTACCAAAAGTTGATCAGGGATTTCTCAGATTTCCCACTTTTGGTAATGTGGAGTCTCAGGTATTTAGACTCACAAAGAGGTTTAATGTTCCACTGGTTGGGGAGGTGGTGAAAGTATCGCTGTGGAGCAGCTTCGGTGGAGAGGTATATCGAAGCATGCAGGCCTGGGAGGCACAGGCACGCACACGCATACACACACGCACACACACACACACACACACACACACACACACACACACACACACACACACACACACACACACACACACACACACACACACACACAGGCCTGGGAGGCACACACACACACACACACCATCTCTAGTCCCTCCAGCAGTGCTCCTGTCATCCGATATAGCACCTCTTCTCGCCCAGCACGGCACGGCACAGCACAGCACACACACCTGTGTTGGCTCGCACCCAAAGCTACAACTTCAACCGGCTATATGTTGCTTTCTTTTTCTCTCTCTCCCTCTCTTCCTTTCTTTCCATTTCCCTTAGATGGGGTGAATTTTGAAACGACAGCACGCTGCGTTCAAAGAAACTACAAAAGGGTGCCTCTCCCTCTGCGCTGGCGTTCCTCTGATAGTCAAATGCATGGTGCAGGGGGATAATAAGGGGTTAACTGTTTCATGCTGCACAGAAGGGGCGGATGTAACATTTCCCGATTGAGGGGGGGCAGGAGAAAATAGTAGAGGTGCGGCTTCATCACTCGCGAAGCGACACGGGCGAGAGTGATGAAGCCGCACCCCTACTATTTTCAGTTACAGGACTTTTATTTAGGAAAGTAAAGCATCAATAATAACTTCAGTTGTTGTTGAAGTTGCAACAGACACGCAGCATGCATAAAGCTAAAGGTCTGACTCAGAGAGTTTTCTGTTTTCAATGATGAAATGCTGTTGGTTTAGTGGTGACACAGCTGTAGTTAGTTAGTAGCAGTAGTAGTATAGTGTTTCAAATCATTTTAAATATAAGCACTTTAATTGCTTGGGTATATCTTGGGGTTGTTTTGCATGCCATCATGTTTGGTGGAGCAGTCATGGCATTTAGGGGGGCATTGCCCCCCCAATGCCCATGCCTAGATCCGCCCCTGCTGCGCAGTGAGACTCCACAGATGAATCCTTTTGGTGATCAGAATGCAGAAAAAGACAAACAGCAGCAACACTTTACAGAGGCAGGCCTCTCGGTTTTCTCCCCGACCTCTCTCTCTCTCTCTCCCTCTCTCTCTCTCTCTCTCTCCTGCCTTGCTGCCACGTTACCCTTGCTTTCTAAAAAAAAGAAACTCAAGTAATTTAACTTCTAAAATATCCCAGTGCAAGGTTATGAAACACCATGTGCAGCTTGCCAGTAACTGCATTCAACCCCTGGTGAACAATTACAACGGAATGAACAACCTAATGGTTCACTGAGAGATTCTATTTTAGGAGGAAGCAGCCTGCTGACTGCACGGTGGCTTAGCTAGGGCTTGGATACCAGGCAGGGGAAAGTCTGCCATCTACTGGACAGACTGAGGACAGTTTTGTTTTGGAACCTGTAGTGGTTGTATGTATATAGAGCAGGGGTTTTCAACCTTTTTGACAGCAGGGACCAACATTTATTCAGCATTTGAGCCACAGACCACCATTTGAGCACATTTTAGCCCCACAGACCCCCCAAACAAAAGAATTCCAAAAAGATTTTCACATGATGAATATTTTAACTCTTGAGAGTGTAAAAATGAAACCAAATGGACCCGCAAGGGTCCATTTGGTTTCATTTTTACGTTCTCAAGAGTTACATCTGGTTAACCAACTTAGCTGGGGACCACCAAGGAAGCCTCTCAGGGACCACTGGTGGTCCCCGGACCACCTGTTGAAAACCCCTGGTATATAGAGCAGGGGGTTTCAACCTTTTTCATACTAGGGCCCACTATTTATTCAAAATTTGAGCCACGGACCACCATGTGATGAGATTTTAGACCCACACAGACCCAAAACCCAAAGATTTCTTCTTTTTTATCTACAATTCCAGGCTGAATTCCGGAAACATAACAGGCAAACATAGATCTCTAGTTGTGTAGATTTGGCTCATTTTGACATTCTCAAGAGTTACATCTGGTTAACCCACTTTCCATCATTTAGCCTGGGGACCACCTAGAACCCTCTCAAGGACCACTGGTGGTCCCCGGACCACCTGTTGAAAACCCCTGATATAGAGGCATTTATAGCCAAGGGAATCCGGATGGGTCTGTGTTTGGGCCTATAGTGTCCATCGTGTCATGCACTCAGACAATGATTGCAGTAAAATCTGCAATCCACGAAGGTTTGGTTGTTATGCCTGGCAGCCTCACTGTTGATTGTTTAGCCCAGTGGTTTTCAACCTTTTTCATCCCAGAACCCACCATTTATTCAGCATTTGAGCCACAGCCCCACAGACCCCCCCCCAAACGAAAGAATTCCTTTGCTTCTGACCATGACCATTAATCTTCTAGTTGTGTAGATTAGGACTAATTTACATGATGAATATTTTAACTCTTGAGAGTGTAAAAATGAAACTCTTGAGAACGTAAGAGTTACATCTGGTTCTCAAGAGTTACATCTGGTTAAACAACTTAGCTGGGACCACTGTTGAAAACCCCTGGTTTAGCCTAATGCATGCCAGCATTTTATACATGTTTTAGTTCTTTGTTTTTGCATTCATTATTGAGTGACCCCCCCACTGTGTGTGTGTGTGTGTGTGTGTGTGTGTGTGTGTGTGTGTGTGTGTGTGTGTGTGTGTGTGTGTGTGTGTGTGTGTGTGTGTGTGTGTGTGTGTGTGTGTAATGTACTGCTTTTAAACAGTGATATTAATGTGAAGTCGTATATCGTCCTCGGTTCATGGCCGTCTTACTGCCCCACTATAAAATCACGGATGCTTTCATACTTTCATATCATGAAAGTGCTCTTTCATATCATGCATGCGAGACAAACGTAGGAGCGTTTTTCTCCTCTCAGAGCCTTTGGAAGTCTGCATGCAGACTTTGCTCGGGGGGCAAAACGGTCCATAATTCATAGCGCTGTGATGTTAGCAGTGCCTGGATGACAGCTGAAGCCCGGAAGCAATAAAACAACAAACAAAAACAAAAAGGAAAAGGAGCAGGCAAAACTAATTGTACACGCAGGTATGAACACATTCATGTGACTCACACTGGCAACGACGCGATCCTGGAGAGAAGGAAAGGTACCGGAATTTCCGGACTGTAAGCCGGTACTTTTTTCACATGCTTTTGACCCTGCGGCTTATACAACGGTGCGGCCAATCTATGGATTTTTACAGGCGTTTTTTTTAACAGGGGTTTTCAACAGGTGGTCCCTGAGAGGGTTCCAGGTGGGCCCTCCAGACTAAATGATGGAAAGTTGGTTAACCAGATGTAACTCTTTGAAAATGAAACCAAATGGACCCTTGCGGGTCCATTTGGTTTCATTTTTACGCTCTCAAGAGTTACGATATTCACCATCTAAATTGGCACCACTTAATTAATAAGTCATGGTCATTTTGATCTCTATGTTTTGCCTGTTTTGTTTGAGAAAATCCATCCTGGAATTGTGGACAAAACCAAAAGAAATCTTTAGTTTTGGGTTCTGTGGGGTGAAGATGTTGTCAAACAGTGGTCTGTAGCTCAAATGCTGAATAAATAGTGGGAGATCAAAAAGGTTGAAAACCACTGCTCTAACATGAAGCTTGTTGTCTGGTGCGGCTTATAGTCAGGTGCGGCTTATATATGGAAAAAAAATCAAGATTTTGCCCCAAATTTAGCTGGTGCGGCTTATATTCATTTGTGGCTTATACTGTAGCTTCTGAAAACGTTGCTGAATCTACCCCGGGTTTGAACTCCAGTGTGTTTATTAAAAGTATATTCAGTGATTTCACTGAATTCAAATATGACTTTTATATGACTACACCAGGGGGGACTCAAAAAGGTAGATTGTGATCTACCAGTAGATCACAGGCTGTGCAGGTAGATCACATGACAGTCCCCTAAAATATACAACTACCAACACAAACACAAAATACTTTGCTTTCAAACATCAGCAGTAGGATATACAAGGAAATCTTTCAATTCTCTTCCTCTATTTTTTAATTTTAAGTGTGTTTTTCTTAAACACTGTTGTATAACTATAAGCAGCACATTCACCACTATTTCAAAGCTCCCATTTTCTTGGGGCCTTGGAATGAATGCAGAGCTTAAAACTATTTTCAGTTATGGGATAATCATTTTTTTGACATGTATATCTTGTTGAGCTGGTGATTTTGAAAGTAGCTCTCAAGTCAGAAGACACACACACACACACACACACACACACACACACACACACACACACACACACACACACACACACACACACACACACACACACACACACACACACACACACACACACACACACACACACACAGCTGTATGCTCTTCATAGGCTAATTTCATCCATTTAAAAAAAATCATCATAAAATAAAAATCATTAACAACTTGATGATGTCATCAAGTTTTTTTTCACCATGTCAATGATTTTTTTCAAACCTCCATTTCTAGGAAACAGAAAATGGGGAACGTTGTTTTTTTTTATCATGTCCACACAACATCTATGTTAATGACATTAAAATGAAAAATTGAAAAATGTTGAAAAATCTTTGGAATTCCCCTTTAACTTGCTTTAAGTGATAAAATTCTAATTCTTTTCCCAACCACAGAGCTAATCTCTGTTAGGGGGCCGAGGGGAGACGTTTTTATTTGCACCTGCAGGTGCTCTGCCAACCAATCATGTCAAATCAAAGACAAATATCCCTGAGAGGACAATAAAGATTATTATTATTACCACCGTCAGATGCATTATGTGTCAATAGCGTCTCAAGTGAATAGAAACTGCTGTAAAATAATATTGGGGACATTTTGAATTAAACAGAATATACAGTATATATTCGGATGTAATATTTCCCAATTTGGGGGGGGGGGGGGGGGGGAATGGAGAAAATGGTATGGGTGCGGCTTCAAAGCCCGTCAGGCTTAGTGGTGACAGATCTGTAGTTTTTAGTAACAGTAGTAGTGTTTCAAATCCTTTTCAACACAAGCACTTTAATTTCAAATATCTTGGGCTGTTTTGCATGCCATCGTCTTTGGTGGGGCAGACTGGGCATGGGGGGGGGCAATGCCCCCATGCACATGCCCAGATCCGCCCATGCAGTATATACAGTATATACAGTATCGATACTTTTACTTCAAGTAACAGATAGGAGTATTTTTTTTTCCCACCGCTGAGAAATGTACTACTAATTCTGGCACCGTCGACTGGAGCGTAGCCACTAGCAACGCATTTACTACGATGGCATGATAGCAATTTCTAAATATGTTTTCATCTAGTTTGATCCAACAACGTTAGCCTGCTGCTATTCTGTTGACAAACATTGAGCGAACATCAAACACTCCGGCTAATTAAATTAGGTATGCACTGAAAGACGAGCCGCACTTCATGGTCCGCAGCGGTCCGTAGCGCCAACTGCCGTTGTCATGGTGACGTGAGATGTCACACAACCTTGTCTCCCAGCCCTCATATTTTACTAGAACCAGGGGCGGATCTAGGCATGGGCATCGGGGGGGGGGGGGGGGGAATGCCCCCCTAAATGAGCTGACTGCCACACCAAACATGATGGCATGCAAACGACCCAAATTTCAAATGTATTTCAAATTAAAGTGCTTATAATTAAAATGATCTGAAACACTACTACTGCTACTAACTAACTACAGCTGTGTCACCACTAAACCAACAGCATTTCATCATTGAAAACAGAAAACCCTCTGAGTCAGACCTTAAGCTTTATGCCCCCCCCCCCCAATTGGACACTGCAGTGTGCAGTGTGCAGTGCACCACTCAAATAAACAAAAAAGAAAACAGAATCAACTGGAGATCTGTAGCCTAATCTCTCAGGGGGGGATACAATTACAGTAATTTAAAAAGCTTGAGAATCACCTGACTAAATAAACTACGCCGGAATCCCCATAATTCCCCTTTAACTCTGTACAAATCGGTTCCATTTGTACGCCTACTACAACAGGGGTTTTCAAACAGTGGTCCGGGGACCACCAGTGGTCCTTGAGAGAGTTCCAGGTGGTCACCAGGCTAAATGATGGACAGTTGGTCCATCAGATGCAACTCTTTGAGAGGGTTAAAATATTCATCATCTGAATTAGCCAAAGTCTACACAACTAGAGGATGTAGATGAAATGGTCATTTTGATGCTTTCCAAAATCCAGCCTGGAATTGTGGACGAAAGCAAAATAAATACGTTTTGGGGACTGTGGGGCTAAAATGTCATCAAATGGTGGTACGTGGCTTAAAGGCTGGTATGAAAAAGGTTGAAAACCACTAGACTGGCCTACTACACTCAGGAGTTATACAGATACAAAAGTGCTCACATTTTTTTTGGCCCCCTGGTGGTCCCCGGACCAGCCGTTTGAGAACGAACGCCCTATTGCACCTCTCTGGCGCTGGCGCATGGCCCTGTGCGCTGAACACGCAGGTGACATTAATTAAAATCTGTGAGGGTTCAGCGGTCAGGGCGGTTTCGCCTGCAACCGTTCATGTTTCTGCTGGGTAGCGTCTCTGTTCGCCTTAATGTGAATTCACAACACGTCACTTTGGCACATTATGCAGCGGCGCCACTGAGGAACCGATGATGTTTTGGGGTATTGAGTTTACATTAATTGATATGGACAGAAAATTAAATTGGCCCTGACCCAAATACTCAGCTAGTAGATGAGCATGGGAGCGGTTTGAGATTATATAAGTGATCGAAAATATGCAAAGTCGTAATTCTACACAATTAGGCTTATATATGATATTATGTATACAGTGCACGCACACACACTTAAGAGTTCACACGCGCACATGCGCACACACACACACACACACACACACACACACACACACACACACACACACACACACACACACACACACACACACACACACACACACACACACACACACACACACACACACACACACACACACACATAAAGTTCATTCATGTTAAGCATGCTCATGGATGGTTTACACATTTTTAAATTCATTTAAATTTAATTATTTTTATTAACTACTACAGTCCCTAATATAGACCCCGGGAAATTATAACTGGACACAAAATTTCACTTGATTTGGGCATGCCTGACCCAGAGGCTCAATATTTCACATTCAGTACATCCTGTAGTTTTTTTGCAGCCAGTTGTAATTTGCTATAGGAAGGTTTGTGGATAAAAAATTAAATTGTTTACAAAAAAAAAAAAAAAGTAAACAATTGTATTTAGGGCCATTTTCAAATACCCCTTCCCCCCTTTCAAAAACAACTAAAATCCTTAAAACTAAAGAGCGCAAGTCGGATCTTTTAATTTCTCTAAAATAACAGCCTAAAACATGAACCATACGTTAACGCTTTGCGATGCCGTGTGCTCCCTGCCTGGTGGTCCCTGGTCTGGCGGTCCCTGGACTGGGTGGGGGCTATATGCCACCCAACCCCAACAGTTTCGGATCATGTCAGGGGCGGATGTAACATGTCCCATTTGGGGTTTTCAATGATGAAATGCTGTTGGTTTAGTGGTGCCAAAATTGTAGTTAGTAGCAGTAGTAGAGTTTCAGGTCATTGTAAATATAAGCACTTTAATTTGAAATATCTTGGGTTGTTTTGCATGGCATCGTGTTTGCCCATGCCTAGATCCGCCCCTGGATCATGTGCTGTGGATCGATTGTTTCTTCATGTATATCAGACACATTTACATAGAAAATAGCAAATCATCATGAAAAATGACATTGTATGTTGAGAGATGAGGGCAATGAGAGCGATGGGCCCACTCTGAGCACCCTGTATATCGATCCAATCCCTGTCACATCTGAACGCCTTAATCAGCTGCCACAATAACACAAAATACATTGATTCATATGTCAGTCCGCTTCCACCCAATAGCCAAAAACAGTCGATGAACATGATTAATTAGCCTTGAGGTCACACTAAAACAGGACTAGAAACCTGCTGGGGTCAGATCTCTGAACCTGAGTGTGCCTCAGGGCCCACCAGGGCCCACCCGCACGCCACAGCAGGGGCGGATGTAGCATTTCCCATTTGGGGGGGGGGGGGGCAGTGGTCCTTGAGAGGGTTCCAGGTAGTCCCCAGGCTAAATTATGTAAAGTTGGTTAGCCAGATGTAACTCTTGAGAATTTAAAATGAAACCAAATGGACCCTTGCGGGTCCATTTGGTTTCATTTTAAATTCATTTCATTTTCACACTCTCAAGAGTGTTCAAGTGTTCAAGAGTGTTCATCATCTGAATTAGCACCATTTAATTAAGAAGTTTACACGGTTTTGTTTGCAAAATCCAGCCTGGAATTGTGGACAAAACCAAAATAAATCTTAGTTTTGGGGTCTATGGGGCTAACATGTCATCAGATGGTGGTCCGTGGCTCAAATGCTAAATAATTGCTGGTCCCTGGTGTCAAAAAGGTTGAAAACCCCTGAAGTAAAGCATCAATAATAACATCAGTTGTTGTTGAAGTTGCAACAGACACGCAGCATGCATGAAGCTAAAGGTGTGACTCAGAGTTTTTTTCTGTTTTCAATGATGAAATGCTGTTGGTTTAGTGGTGACACAGCTGTAGTTAGTTAGAAGCAGAAGTAGTGTTTCAAATTATTTTAATTATAAGCACTTTAATTTGAAATATCGTGGGTTGCCATCGTGTTTGGTGGGGCAGTCGGGGCATTTAGGGGGGGCATTGCCCATGCCCATGCCTAGATCTGCCCCTGCACCACAGTGTACAGTATGTCACACTTTTAGGCCTGTCCCCGACTAAGGATTTCTATAGTCAAAATAAATATGAATAAATGTGCCGTTAGTCAACTGCCAAAAGATATTAGGCCTATAGCCTTTAAGCTTTTTATTATTATTATAATGTTTTCAGCCATTTTCGCCCGCGGGACCCAACGCAAAATGTTGCCATACGGCTCACAGCGCAGCCATGTGCATGTGTTCTGAGAGAATCGATGTTAACTTAGGCTACTGTCACTGTGTACCTTTTGAAGTATTTTATCAAAGATGTAATCCATATATACCGTAATCCATAATCCACAAGGGTTGAGGGAGGGGAAAGAGCGTCCGTGATCGCCTTCTTTCTTGCTTTCTTTTTTCCTTTTTTTGCGTAGCTTTTGCAGAGCCGGATAAAAGGCTGTGCACAGGGGGGGGATGCCCCCCTAAACGCCCTAAAAATAACGGAAAGTCCGCATAAACTTTTCACCTATTCTGTTGTCCGTTTTGTCCCATAGGGGCTGGAAAACAAGCAGGTATCAGCCTCCTCACACTGTAAATCAGTGGCACTCAAACTGCTATTTTCAATCTGGCCTGTTGCTACTACGACCTCACTTTGCCCCAGTCATAGGACATGAAACCAAATGGACCCGTATAATTTTACGCTCAAGAGTTAAATTATATCTAAACATTCCGAACTACTATTAGTGGGGTTTCGTCTCCATGTTAAATGTGGATGTCATTTACAACTCTTGTAAAAGTTTCACTTTCAGTCCTAATTTGTTGGTGAGGGTCTATAGAACCATTTTGGTTCGAGTGGCCCGCACACAAATTAAATATTTGGCCTGTAGGGGGCGTAACAAGGTGCCAACCCTACCAAAACATGTAAACTGTTGTAACTTTTGATCAAATTGTCCAATCTGTACATATGGGATATCTATGGATTCACAATCAGGAGTAGCATTTGCTACCTAAACCTAATTACACATAAAATATATTTTTTCATCCATTATTGGTGTATATCGACAAAAATAGCAAGCAAAACAAGCTAAAATTAGCTAAAACCGAAGTGAGTTTCCATCTCCATGTTAAATTTAGTTGTCGTTTACAACTTTAAAAGTTTAACTTTCAATACTAAATTCTAGGTGAGGTAACCATTTTGGTTAGAGTGGCCAGCACGCAGATAAAGATCATTAGGGGAGGCTTCCAAAATATGATATAAGACTGTCGTAACTTATCCAATCTGAACATATGACATATTCACATTCAGAAGTAGTATTTAGTCATTTAGACCATATTACCCCAGCCCCCCCCTCCCCACCCCCTTGTGTGTATCCACAAGAATAGTCCTGACAGCTATTTTCTAAAATATTAATTCTAGTAAATAGTCCCACATTGTCAATGATGAGGAATTCATTGGTACTATTTACATTTGTCCTGTGACCATGGCAGATATTTCTCATAATGGCCACCACCTGCTGATATTTTAACAGTAATTAAAATTCTCTGATCCTGATTCTGGTAACTAATCCTACGTTTTCAAGGACAAGGTCTAAAGGATGACGTGGGGTGAGGGCTTCCAGCCAGAGTTTCTCCTCACTTCTTATGGCCTCAGTGTTCTGGGGCTATGTCAACTATGTCAATGCCATTGTCTTTGCTGAAGGTTTCTTTCCAAGTCTCTAGCTCAGCCCTGCAAGGTCTAACCCAGACTTGTGCAGATGGCTGCTGGCTCATCAACTGTGGCAGTCTAGCCAAGTGTCTGCATTTGTTTTGGAGGCTATATACAGGAGACAGTTTCTCACCAGCACGAGGTATCATGAGGTGAAGGCTCCTTCAATTGACATTGTTGTTGAGTCTTCATGGGGAGAAGCATTATGCATTCCGAACCATCTTCAAGAAGGACATGAGAGTCGAAAAGAATGGTCACCATGGTGCAATATAACTACTTTGAGTATGACTATTTTCCTGTCAACTAGCTTGTGTGTGAAGGTACAGCACTTCAGCAGTGGTTTTCACCAGACAGCTTTTACTGTATGGATCTGGATGGGATCTGGCTAGAAGTACACAGACTGGTGTTGAATCTGGGTGGGGATCTGGCTAGAAGTACACAGACTGGTGTTGGATCTGGGTGGGGATCTGGCTAGAAGTACATAGACTGGTGTTGGATCTGGATGGGGATCTGGCTAGAAGTACACACACTGGTGTTGCATCTCGGTGGGGATCTGGTTAGAAGTACACAGACTGGTGTTGGATCTGGATGGGGATCTAGCTGGCTAGAAGTACACAGACTGGTGTTGGATCTGGATGGGGATCTGGCTAGAAGTACACAGACTGGTGTTGGATCTGGGTGGGGATCTGGCTAGAAGTACACAGACTGGTGTTGGATCTGGATGGGGATCTGGCTAGAAGTACACAGACTGGTGTTGGATCTGGATGGGGATCTGGCTAGAAGTACACAGACTGGTGTTGGATCTGGGTGGGGATCTGGCTAGAAGTACACAGACTGGTGTTGGATCTCGGTGGGGATCTGGCTAGAAGTACACAGACTGGTGTTGGATCTGGGTGGGAATCTGGCTAGAAGTACACAGACTGGTGTTGGATCTGGATGGGGATCTGGCTAGAAGTACACAGACTGGTGTTGGATCTGGATGGGGATCTGGCTAGAAGTACACAGACTGGTGTTGGATCTGGGTGGGCATCTGGCTAGAAGTATACAGAGTGGTGTTGGATCTGGGTGGGGATCTGGCTAGAAGTACACAGACTGGTGTTGGATCTGGATGGGGATCTGGCTAGAAGTATACAGAGTGGTGTTGGATCTGGGTGGGGATCTGGCTAGAAGTACACAGACTGGTGTTGGATCTGGGTGGGGATCTGGCTAGAAGTACACTGGTGTTGGATCTGGATGGGGATCTGGCTAGAAGTATACAGACTGGTGTTGGATCTGGGTGGGAATCTGGCTAGAAGTACACAGACTGGTGTTAGATCTGGATGGGGATCTGGTTAGAAGTACACAGACTGGTGTTGGATCTGGGTGGGGATCTGGCTAGAAGTACACAGACTGGTGTTGGATCTGGATGGGGATCTGGCTAGAAGTACACAGACTGGTGTTGGATCTGGATGGGGATCTGGCTAGAAGTACACAGACTGGTGTTGGATCTGGATGGGGATCTGGCTAGAAGTACACAGACTGGTGTTGGATCTGGGTGGGGATCTGGCTAGAAGTACACAGACTGGTGTTGGATCTGGATGGGGATCTGGCTAGAAGTACACAGACTGGTGTTGGATCTGGGTGGGGATCTGGCTAGAAGTACACAGACTGGTGTTGGATCTGGGTGGGGATCTGGCTAGAAGTATACAGACTGGTGTTGGATCTGGGTGGGAATCTGGCTAGAAGTACACAGACTGGTGTTGGATCTGGATGGGGATCTGGCTAGAAGTACACAGACTGGTGTTGGATCTGGATGGGGATCTGGGTAGAAGTACACAGACTGGTGTTGGATCTGGGTGGGGATCTGGCTAGAAGTACACAGACTGGTGTTGGATCTGGGTGGGGATCTGGCTAGAAGTACACAGACTGGTTTTGGATCTGGATGGGGATCTGGCTAGAAGTATACAGAGTGGTGTTGGATCTGGGTGGGGATCTGGCTAGAAGTACACAGACTGGTGTTGGATCTGGGTGGGGATCTGGCTAGAAGTACACTGGTGTTGGATCTGGATGGGGATCTGGTTAGAAGTACACAGACTGGTGTTCTGACCTCACTGGGTACTGGTCAATCGGGTAGAGCTGGTTTGAGTTGGAGTGAGTACTAAGAATATGTCAGCTGATTTCATGGGCTCACTTGATTTTCACATATAGGGTAGAAGACATGGATTTACTGCCTACATCAATACATTAATATTACACATTTTGATGATTTGACTATTATCTAGCATTTTATAAAAAATCATAATCCTTGAAAACGTTTTGTCATCAGAATCAAGATTGTATGTTGTATGAGCTGAATTGGTAAAATAACAGCAGATGATGGCCACCATAGCTGTCATCACAGACCCATAGCCAAAACAATTCCTTATGGCAGGCTTTAACTTTGTGCCAAATGTCATGCTTTCATTGAAAAGTGCACAATTTTCACACATAGAGGCTGGGCTATAAGTGGGTATGCCTAACTTTAATCCCCCCAATACTGTATTGTTTCTATTTATATACAATTTATACCATTACTCATTCATGATAGGTAGGCACTAACTTCATCCTTTAAATTAGGTGCCATTTGAAGTAATTTGATGTACATGGGCGTCCATTTTTTCCATATCATATTCCAAACATTAATATTTGAAATCCTTTTAATTCCTGGGTTAGTATTGACTTGATATAGCAAAAGAAAACAAAGAAAAAACAGCAATTGTGAGAAAATAAAGACTTTTAAGAAAAACAAAAATCCGATTTTGGTCAATTTTGAAATTAGGCAAAAAATGCATATTTTCTTCATCTACAGATGGGCCACTCGAACTAAAATTGTTCTATAGGTCATCATCTACAAATTAGAAGCGAAAGTCAAACTTTTACAAGAGTTGTAAATGACGGTGTGTCGTGGGACCCCACTATATAATTCTCAAGAATGTAGGCCTACACATTTAGAAAATGTAGAATAATCGTTGTTTTGACCAACATTTTGGCAGTTATCTGTCCTAAATTGTGGAATGTGGATAACTGGATGCAATTGAAAACCCTTAGTTTTGGGGCCAAGAGACTAAACTCAAATCAAATGGTGGTCTGTGGCTAAAATGCAGAATAAATGGGCCCTGGTATGAAAAAGATTGAAAACCACTCCTTTAGGGTATTAGCCTGGCCTAACCCGCAACCCAATCGGGCAAGACCTCTGTGTCTTCCCCTGCTTTCTAGCTATCCACAATTCCAGGCTGGATTTTAGAAACAAAACAGGCAAATTAACATACACATCAAAATGACCTAATCTTCTACATTCTCTAGTTGTGTAGACCTGGGCTAATTAAGATGATGAATTTTAACTCTTGAGAGTGTAAAAATGAAACCAAATGGACCCGCAAGGGTCCATTTGGTTTCATTTTTACGTTCTCAAGAGTTACATCTGGTTAACCAACTTAACTGGGGACCACCTGGAACCCTCTCAGGGACCACTGGTGGTCCCCGGACCACCTGTTGAAAACCCCTGGTTTAAAGCACCCAAGTAGGAAGTAAACTTAAATACAATATATTTTTGGGGGGCAAGTGACCATGACCTGAGGGCAAGTAGAACCTGACTTGCACTTGCCCGATGGGAAAGTGCCTCGGAGGCCTTAGTGTCAACCCCTGTAATAATGTAACTCAGCCTACTAACCAAAACAATAAATCAGCTGAACCAAAACAATGAATGTTTGCATTTAGGTACAACCATGTAATCGTTACACTTCTACTGTTACAAACTGACCCTCTATGGCAGTGGTTTTCAAACTTTCTGACACCAGGGACCACCATTTATTCAGCATTTGAGCCACAGACCACCATTTGATGACATTTTAGCCCTCAAAGACCTAAAACTAAAGAATTATTTTGGTTTTGTTCACAATTCCAGGCTGAATTTTTGCAAACAAAACAGTGTAGACTTCTTAATTAAATAGTGCTGATTCAGATGAATATTTTAACTCTTGAGAGTGTGAAAATGAAACCAAATGGACCTGCAAGGGTCCATTTGGTTTCATTTTTACATTCTCAAGAGTTGCACCTGGTTAACCAACTGTCCATCATTCAGCTTGGGGACCACCTGGAACCCTCTCAAGGACCACTGGTGGTCCCCGGACCACCTGTTGCAAACCTCTGCTCTATAGACATCCCATCAGAGAAGGGAAAGGTAATGTGGCCCTCACTGGAGGAAGGTTTGGGGACCCCTGCTGTAAATGGTAGATGGCACCTTTATCCAAGGCACTTTACATAGTGGATTACATTCAGCCATTCACACACACATTCATACACCGATTGCAGCAAAATGAAACCTTGCAAGTCACAACTAGACCAGTGGGATTTGTGATAAAAGTGATTGTTAGAGGCATTTGGGGGTAAAAGTGGGTAACCAGTCCATTTTACACAATTCAAGGGTGCTGAATCCGAAAAAAATGGTTACCAAGCAAAATTTTGAGTCCTTACCCCCCAAATCCAAGATTTTGGGGGGTAACCAAAGGTTTTTCAGACATAACTTGAAATGCATTGATTTTACACCCCATAAGTGTATTGAACGTTAATATAAAGTTGGGCATTACGGACGATTTGGTACCAAGTACATGTCTGTATCTCCTACGGTTCTTGAGATACAGCATATGGGTACTTTCACAGATTGAGGAGAGCAGGACATCTGTAACACTGATTCTTAAGTCAATCAAATGGTGATACAGGCGTGAAAATTGGTACACACACTCCTCAAACCCAACTATTTCCAAAAGTACTGGGTGTCTTGCAAAATTCCAAGATTGCAGCCTCCAAAATCCAAGATGTCCGTCAAAAAATGTGGTTTTTCATTAATAACTCGAAATACGAAGATTTTAAGCCCCATACATGTATTGAACGTTAATATAAAGTTGGGCATTACGGACATTTTGATACCAAGTACATGTCTGTATGTACTACGGTTCTTGAGTTACAGCATATAGGTAGTGATGAGGAACCATAATGGTAACATTTTGGCACATTTGACTCTTTTACTCAAAGATCCCTTTAGTATCATGTCTACCATTTTCAGGAAACGGACCTACATGTGTCCGCTATCATAAACCACTTCAAGTTTTTTAATTGATGAAACGGGTTGAGAGTTATTAAACCGAACGTGAATGCTGTTTCAGTGTTAAATTTGCTGCGTATATTTTGCAAGGATAAGCCACCCAGAAATGTCTGTCTGTGCATCATCACACTGAGTCTGTCCTTCACAATAAGAGTAAATGTGAACCGGACGCACCAAGTGTAGCATGTGTCATACAGTAATGGTATAATATGCTAATAAGTGTAATAGTGTAATAGGATAATACGTCCAATAGCATAATATATGTACAATATGGTAATAGTGTAATATGCAATAGTGTCATAGGATAATATGTGTAATAGTGCAATATATGTGCATTAGGATAATAGTGTAATATATGCAATAGTGTAATAGGGCTAATAGTGTAATATATGTGCAATAGGCTAATAGTGTATTATATACAATAACGTCATAGCGTAATAAGTACAGTAGGCTAATATGTGTAATAGTGTAATACATGGAATCGTGTCATAGGCTAATATGTGTAATAGTGCAATACATATGCACTGGGGTGAAAGTGTAATATATGCAATAGTGTAATAGGGCTAATAGTGTAATAGTGTAATATATGTGGAATAGGCTAACAGTGTATTATATACAATAACGCCATAGTGTAATAAGTACAGCAGGCTAATATGTGTAATAGTGTAATACATGGAATAGTGTCATAGGCTATTATGTGTAATAGTGCAATACATGTGCATTGGGGTGAAAGTGTAATATATGCAATAGTGTAATAGGGCTAATAGTGTAATAGTGTAATATATGTGCAATAGGCTAATAGTGTATTCATATACAATAATGTCATAGTGTAATAAGTACAGTAGGCTAATATGTGTAATAGTGTAATACATGGATAGTGTCATAGGCTAATATGTGTAATAGTGAAATACATGTGCTTTAGGGTGATAGTGTAATATATGCAATAGTGTAATAGTGAAAAAGTGTAATAGTGTAATGTATGTGCAACAGGCTAATAGTGTATTATATACAATAGTGTCATAGTGAAATAAGTACAGTAGGCTAATAAGTGTAATTGTGTAATATATGCAATAATGGTATAGTGTAATTACACTATTACACATATTAGCCTACTGTACTTATGACACTATGACATTATTGTATATGAATACACTATTGGCCTATTGCACATATATTACACTATTAGCCCTATTACACTATTGCATATATTACACTTTCACCCCAATGCACATGTATTGCACTATTACACATATTAGCCTATGACACTATCCATGTATTACACTATTACACATATTAGCCTACTGTACTTATTACACTATGACATTATTGTATATGAATACACTATTAGCCTATTGCACATATATTACACTATTACACTATTAGCCCTATTACACTATTGCATATATTACACTTTCACCCCAATGCACATGTATTGCACTATTACACATAATAGCCTATGACACTATCCATGTATTACACTATTACACATATTAGCCTACTGTACTTATTACGCTATGACGTTATTGTATATAATACACTATTAGCCTATTGCACATATATTACACTATTAGCCCTATTACACTATTGCATATATTACACTATCACCCTAATGCACATGTATTTCACTATTACACATATTACCCTACGACATTATTCCATGTACTACACTATTACACAAATTAGCCTACTGTACTTATTACACTATGACATTATTGTATATAATACACTATTAGCCTATTGCACATATATTACACTATTAGCCCTATTACACTATTACCATATTGTACATATATTATGCTATTGCACGTATTAGCCTATTACACTATTACACTTATTAGCATATTATACCATTACTGTATGACACATGCTACACTTGGTGCGTCCGGTTCACATTTACTCTTATTGTGAAGGACAGACTCAGTGTGATGATGCACAGACAGACATTTCTGGGTGGCTTATCCTTGCAAAATATACGCAGCAAATTTAACACTGAAACAGCATTCACGTTCGGTTTAATAACTCTCGACCCGTTTCATCAATTAAAAAACTTGAAGTGGTTTATGATAGCGGACACATGTAGGTCCGTTTCCTGAAAATGGTAGACATGATACTAAAGGGATCTTTGAGTAAAAGAGTCAAATGTGCCAAAATGTTACCATTATGGTTCCTCATCACTACCTATATGCTGTAACTCAAGAACCGTAGTACATACAGACATGTACTTGGTATCAAAATGTCCGTAATGCCCAACTTTATATTAACGTTCAATACATGTATGGGGCTTAAAATCTTCGTATTTCGAGTTATTAATGAAAAACCACATTTTTTGACGGACATCTTGGATTTTGGAGGCTGCAATCTTGGAATTTTGCAAGACACCCAGTACTTTTGGAAATAGTTGGGTTTGAGGAGTGTGTGTACCAATTTTCACGCCTGTATCACCATTTGATTGACTTAAGAATCAGTGTTACAGATGTCCTGCTCTCCTCAATCTGTGAAAGTACCCATATGCTGTATCTCAAGAACCGTAGGAGATACAGACATGTACTTGGTACCAAATCGTCCGTAATGCCCAACTTTATATTAACGTTCAATACACTTATGGGGTGTAAAATCAATGCATTTCAAGTTATGTCTGAAAAACCTTTGGTTACCCCCCAAAATCTTGGATTTGGGGGGTAAGGACTCAGAATTTTGCTTGGTAACCATTTTTTTCGGATTCAGCACCCTTGAATTGTGTAAAATGGACTGGTTACCCACTTTTACCCCCAAATGCCCCTAACCTCCTTATAGGAGGCCTTTTTTCTGAAATCCCAACTGCCTAAACCAACCAGCACATCGTATCGGGAGCAATTCGGGGTTCTGTGTCTTGCCCAAAGACACTTCAACATGTAGACACACACACACACACACACACACACACACACACACACACACACACACACACACACACACACACACACACACACACACACACACACACACACACACACACACACACACACACAGTCAGATTTCTATTTGACTGTTAATTAACATAACATGGTGGTTCAATAAGAACCACCATATTCTCTGTTGGAGGGAGGAGAGTCAAATAAAACCACATTTAAATAAATAATTGTATGTTTATATAGTTTTACCCACCCAAAAAAAAAATCGAAATCGAGGTTTCAGAGGGAAAAAAAAAATCGAGGTTTTATCTTTAGGCAAAATTGTGAAGCCCTACTGCCAACCCACCCAGGGCAGATCTAGGCATGGGCATGGGGGGGCAATGCCCCTCTAAATACCCAGTCTGCCCCCCCCCCCCCCCCCTCCCGAAACACGATGCCATGCAAAACAACCCAAGATATTTCAAATTAAAGTGCTTATGTTTAAAATGATTTGAAACACTACTACTGCTACTAACTAACTACAGCTGTGTCACCACTAAACCAACAGCATTTCATCATTGAAAACAGAAAACTCTCTGAGTCAGACCTTTAGCTTTATGCATGCTGCGTGTCTGTTGCAACTTCAACAACAACTGATGTTATTATTGATGCTTTACTTGACTAATAAAAGTCCTGTAACCGAAAATGGTATGGGGGCGGCTTCATCGCCCGTGGCGCGAAGCGACACGGTCAATGAAGCCGCCCCCATACCATTTTCTCTTGCCCCTCCAACATGTTCTCTTGCCCCCCCCCCCCCCCCCCCCCAAAATGGGACATGTTACATCCGCCCCTGAACCCACCTACTTTACTGGGCTGGGTGCACTCAACACTACTATGTGCAAAAATCAGAATTTGATGAGATGTTTGTGCACAACACCTTCTTTTTATTCACTCGGTTGCCTCTTGGCTCCACCGCACCTCTACTGCCATTACTGCCAGTTTGCCAGATGAGCTGTGTCCGCCCCAACACTATAAAAACCTGGGCAGTAAAATGTTTGCAAAACAGTGTGCGCAACATCCGGCAACATAGAACAGCCCTCTCTCTACTCTATTTTATGCAATAAAAGGAGAATTCCACACCAAAACACATTGGGCATCAATCTACCCTGATCCCTGTGACATGATTTTTGTCATAGATGCCCCCTACTCTAAATTTCACCCCTGTGGTTCCCCCTCCACTTCCACAGTTAGCATTGCCGCAGGTTGTCTTTATTCTAATGCGGGTATTTTAGTTTTTTTTCCCCCCACACATCACATTTTAATAGTATGCTGACATTGCTTTTACGTCACTCTGGGGCAGACTTTACCTGTAATCAGTGGCGTTTCTAAGCAATTTGGACACCTCTTCTGTAAAATGGCGCCCCCAAGGGATAAAATGAACCATTTTTAAACTAAAGAACATAATATGGGCGCGATTTTCCTTCCACCCCTTGTCCCTAACGTAAATTGCAAAAAACTCGGGAATACGCGGCAAAAAAGACGTTTTTTTGATCATTCATTTCTCTGTCAATTCTGGACCATTTTTTACATTTCAAAATACAGCGTGACGGGAAAAGCCTCCTCTCTCAGATGCTGCATAGCATATGTCGGTAGGTCTTCTCTACGATCCCGCATCGAGAAAAATGTAAGTGTCAGGGATTCGGTGGACCGTTTCCACCAAAATCCCGACACTTACATTTTGCTAGATCCCGCATCGTAGAGAAGACCTACCCACATATACTATACAGCATCTGAGAGAGGAGGCTTTTCCCGTCACGCTGCATTTTGAAATGTAAAAAATGGTCCAGAATTGACTGAGAAATGAATGATCAAAAAAACGTCTTTTTTGCCGCGAATTGCCGACTTTTTTGCAATTTACTTTATAACATTTCGCTGACTTGGGATAAATGCACGCCACATACAGCAAAAAAACATTGAACATGTTTTTTCAACATAACATGTTGAATGGTAAGAAATGATTGAGAATTGACCGAGCTATAATTGTTTGAAAATGAGAGCTATGATCTTTGGGAATAGGCTACTCATGCATGTGTCTGTCCTAAGCCCGGCTGCGTGCTTAGGAGGGTCAGACATAGCAGTAGGGATAAGGGAACTAGATAAGGGATGAATTAAAGGGAATGGCAAGACCAACACGGATTGGATGAAAGCTAAAAACGCCCAAACCACACCTATGCATAATTTAACGGGTATAGGAGGTGTTTAAGGGAGATGGCATGGTTACGAAATTATCAAATTAGTGTGGGAACGCCTCTTCCCCAATGCTAAGTGCGTTAACTGCGCATAAGGGCTAATGTAACCAAAAACGAACATTATGTGTTGTAAATGTTCAATTCTAGTTATAGAGGACAAGTATAATGTATTTATCCATATTAGTCTTATCCTTTTAAAACATGTCTGGTGGTCGACCCCAGGCCAGGGTTGGATTTAGCCAGCCCTACTAGGGTGAGCTGGAAGAATAGCAGGGTGGGCAACTCTAAAGTTTTTCATATGAAGCAGTGGTTTTTCAACCTTTTTGGCACCAGCGCCCACTATTTATTCGGCATTTGAGCCACGGACCACCATTTGATGACATTTCAGCCCCACAGACCCTAAAACTAAAGATTTATTTTGCTTTTGTCCACAATTCCAAGCTGGATTTGGGAAACCAAACAGTCAAACATACAGATCAAAATGACCATTAATCTTCTACATTCTCTAGTTGTGTAGACTTTGTGTTGTAATGAGTACAGCTAATAGTACTGCATTTCCCAGCATGCCCCACGGGGTCTAACGCATGCTCAGTAGACCAACTAGGAAGGGCATTACAGTGTGTGACCGCGAACCGGATAATAATGTTATGCCTGACTGTGTGATTAAACCGTAACTTTAGACCAGCTACACGCCTCGTCTGCAATATATATTATACAGAGACAGACAACACATGGTGTCAGACGTGACCGCGGGTATTTTGAGTTTTTACCGCGCGAGAACCACGGAAGAAGACGGCGTAAATAAATAAATAAAAAGTTGCCGGTCGGGAGGAAAAAGAAAACACAGCAACGTGGCACAGCAACGTGGCTACGTCGGCTAACAGCAGTGACAGCGACGAGGGAGAAGAGGTACAGATCGTACAAGAAGAAGAGGATCTGCAGCCCGAAGTGGAGGACCACCAGCAACAAGAGAGAGCTGAGGAAGCCCCACCAACCCGTCGTTTCGCCATGGATAGGCTAAGTCCGCCCTCTTGCATGCAGTTGACTGGTAATCTTGCTGACAACTGGAAACGTTTCAAGCAGAGATTCAGTATATATTTGGCAGCAAGTGGAGCAGGGGGTGATGATGAAAACCTGAAAGCTAACATCTTTTTGCATGTAATTGGAGAAGATGCCTTGGACATATACAATAGTTTTCAGTTTACTGAAGATAACCTGACATTGAAAACACTTATGGACAAGTTTGAAGATTACTTTGTCCCAAGTAAGAATGTGACCTTTGAGAGGTACAAGTTTTTCACCCATGACCAAAAGCAAGGAGTACCTTTTGATCAGTACTTAGCAGAGCTTCACACACTCAGCAAGACATGTGAATTTGACACTCTGAGAGACTCACTAGTGAGGGACAGGATTGTCTGCGGCACAGTGGATAATGCACTCAGAGAAAGACTGCTCAGAGAAAATGGACTAACACTAGAAAAATGTGTCAGCATGTGCAGAGCAGCAGAGACCACCCGTGCACAAGCGAAAGAGCTGCGGAGAGGTGAAACGGCAGTGCACGCGGTGCAAAAAGAACAAAAGAAAACAAAAACATTTTCCAAACAAAAAGAACAAAAAGAGAAAGAGTTCAAATGTGGTAAATGTGGAGGCAGCCACAAGCCAAAGTCTTGTCCCGCATTCGGAAAATCCTGCAACAACTGTGGAAAAAGCAATCATTACGCAAAGTGTTGTAAAGCAGCTTCACGACAGAAAGTCCACACAGTTGAAGAGGACGATGACGATGATGAAGACGGTGAATTCATTGTGGACGTCGTGCAGGTTAATGAGGTAAATTCTTCTGAAAAAGCTGAATGGATCGTCCCAACTGAAGTGAATAAGACTGTTATTCCGTTCAAGCTAGACACAGGCGCCCAAGCAAACTTGTTGTCTATTGAGGACTACAAAACACTGACTGTAAAGAGCAAAATACGCCCAATAAAAACCAAAGTGACGGGATACACTGGAGAAAGCGTTCCTGTTAAGGGCAGCTGCATCGCAACCTTCAAAAACAAAGGTCAGCAGATAAAAGCACAGCTACTGATCGTGGATAAGAGTGTACAGCCAATCCTCGGACTCAGTGCATGTGAAAAGCTCAACCTAGTCAAAAGGGTGTTCGTCGTGACGTCATCTGAGGCTGCAAACGATCAAGACTCGCTCATGGAGGAGTATAAAGACTGTTTTGAAGGCCTTGGATGTCTTCCTGGAAAACACAAAATACACGTGGATGAAAGTGTCCCTCCTGTTGTGCATCCCTGCAGGAAAGTCCCGTTTGCACTGCGGGAGAAACTGAAAGATGAACTGGCGCGTATGGAAAAACTGCAGGTCATCAAGAAAATTGAGGAGCCTACAGAATGGGTCAGCTCGCTGGTCGTCGTGCAAAAGAAAACAGGTGCCCTGAGAGTTTGCCTCGACCCAAGAGACCTGAATAAGGCAATAAAAAGAGAACATTTCAAGTTACCAACCAGAGAAGAAATCATGTCCCAGTTTGCTGGAGCTAAATGGTTCAGCAAGCTCGACGCTTCGTCAGGTTTCTGGCAAATGAGACTAGATGAGCAGAGTTCGAGACTGTGTACCTTCAACACGCCCGAGGGCAGGTACAGATTTCTTCGTCTGCCATACGGCATCTTGTCGGCACCCGAAGTCTACCACAAGACCATCCACATGATGTTCGAACACATACCTGGAGTAGACACCATGATGGATGACATCATCGTATGGGGATCTACAAAACAAGAACACGATGAAAGACTGAGACAAGTGCTTGACAAGACTCGAGAAATGAACTTGAAACTCAATAAAGACAAATGTGAGTTTGGAGTGAAGTCACTTACCTTCGTTGGAGATGTTGTCAGCGAAGATGGCGTGAAGCCAGATCCAAGGAAAACTTCAGCGATTAACAACATGGAAAGACCCAAGAACAAAGAAGAAGTCAGACGGTTCATGGGAATGGTCACGTACCTCGCAAAATTTGTACCACAGCTGTCGGCACAATCAGCACCACTCAGGAGCCTTCTCGAACAGAAAAATGAGTGGATCTGGTCCCATGAACAAGAGCAATGTTTCCTGAAACTGAAAGAGACACTGACAAGTGAGCCTGTGCTAAAGTTCTACGATCCAGAGAAGAGTGCCAGGATCTCAGCGGACGCGTCGCAGTACGGCCTGGGAGCAGTGCTGCTGCAGCAGCACGACGAGCAGTGGCTACCGGTCGCCTATGCATCCAGGGCCTTGACGAGCGCCGAGACCAGGTACGCTCAAATAGAAAAGGAACTGTTAGCAAGCCTCTATGCGTGTGAGCGTTTCCACCAATACGTCTATGGCCGAGCGTTTGAAGTGGAAACCGACCATAAGCCGCTGGTGTCCATAATGGCCAAACCGCTGAATGACTGTCCCGTGAGGATACAGCGCATGTTGATCAGGCTGCAAAAATACGACGTGCACATGACATACACGCAAGGAAAATACATGTACACCGCTGACACCTTGTCTAGAGCAGTGGATAAGCGGGAAAGTGCAGACAATGAGGATGAAACAATGAAACAACTCAAGGAGACAATACAAAAAGGATGGCCAAAGAACAGAAAAGACTGCCCACTGAAAGTTCAGGACTACTGGAACTACAGATCAGAACTCTCAGTGGTTGACGACATCGTGTTAAAGGGGAGCAAATACGTCATTCCATCCTCTCTAAGCAAGCAAATGCTCCAAAAGATACACGAAGGCCACCTCGGAGAAGTCAAGTGCAAAAGCAGAGCAAGAGAAGTCATGTACTGGCCGAGAATCAATCACGACATCAGCCAGATTACATCGTCATGTGAGCTTTGCCGCATCTACAGGCCAAAACAGCAAGCAGAGCCGCTAATGCCCCACCCAGTACCCCACAGACCGTACTACAAAGTAGGAGCTGACTTACTCGACTGTGACGGAAAGAGTTACATAGTGGTCACCGACTACTTCTCGAACTATCCTGAAGTTGGAGCACTGCAGTCTACAACGTCTAAAGCAGTCATCAACTACCTCAAGACGGTCTTCGCGAGACACGGGGTGCCGTGCGAACTGTTTTCGGACAATGCCGCACAATTCTCTAGCTCTGAGTTTGCCGCCTTCGCCAAAGAATGGGGGTTTAGACACTCTACCTCCAGTCCAACCTACGCAAGATCTAATGGCTTGGCAGAAAGCTCTGTCAAAATCGTCAAAAACCTGATGAAGAAATCGGAAGACAAAAGCGACTTTCAGAAAAGCTTACTGATCTACCGGAGTACACCTCTGCAGAACGGGTTGTCACCAGCACAAATGCTGATGGGTAGGCGCATCCGCTCCAACCTGCCAGTGAACGAGGACCTGCTGACGCCCAAAGGTGCACACAAGGTCAGGGAAGCAAAGGAGCAACAAAAGGCGAAACAAAAACTGTTGCATGACCGGACGGCAAAACACCTGCCTACGCTGAAACCTGGAGACATGGTGCCTCTCAGGGACATCTCTACGGGCACATGGAGACAACAGGGACAGGTGGAGGAGGAAGTTGCTCCACGCTCCTACAGGATCCAGACGGAGAGTGGACTGTCTCTGAGGAGGAACCGCATGGATCTTCAACTACAGCAACAGCCGAGTGTAAAGGACACTACAGCTGCAGAGACTGTTCAGCAGGACACAACTGACTCTGCAGAGCCAGCTAGCCAGCTAGGTGACTTTGCAGAGCCAGCAACCGTTGGCTGCGGTCCAAAACAAGTAGCTGCATCGCCAACTTCTGGAAGACAGTTGAGACCTAAGAGACTTATTCAGCCACCCAAGAGGCTGATTGAGAGTTGCTAGACAGGAATGGACTGTTTGCATATGGACTAAAAAAAAAAAAAAAAAAAAAAAAAAAAAAAAAACGCTGCTGAGAAGAATTGAGTTGAACTGTTTTGTGGGTTTACTTACCTTTTGAGTTTAAAAAAAAAAAAAAAAAAAAAAAAAAAAAAAGACTGAGTTTGTTGACATGATTCTGAGTTTGTTGACTTTGTGTTTTGGACATGTTGTAAGCTAAGAAAAAAAAAGAGAGAGAAAGAAGAAAATAAGAGATTGTTCAAAGATACATATTTCTGTTCACAGTATTTGCTTATTATTTTTCCAGTTGAAGAGACATTTACTTAACTATACTATACTATATACTATAGTACTGCATTTCCCAGCATGCCCAACGGGGTCTAACGCATGCGCAGTAGACCAACTAGGAACAGCATTACAGTGTGTGACCGCGAACCTGCATAATAATGTTATGCCTGACTGTGTGATTAAACCGTAACTTTAGACCAGCTACACGCCTCGTCTGCAATATATATTATACAGAGACAGACAACACAGACTTTGGGCTAATTCACTTGATGAATATTTTAACTCTTGAGAGCGTAACAATGAAGGGTCCATTTGGTTTTATTTTTACGCTCTCAAAGAGTCAGATCTGGTTAAAACTTTGCAACATTTAGCTGGGGACCATCTCTAACCACTGGTGATCCCTGGACCGCTGATGAAAACCACTGATATAACCTTTCATTGGGTGATGGGCAAGATGCACATTTGGGTGGGCACTGCCCCCCCTGCTTGCACCCCCCTCTAGATCCGGCCCTGTCGCAGGGGCAAAGGACAGGGCCCAAGCATGCCTGTCATGCAGAGAGCGGTTGAATCCATTCCGCCCTCCCTGTACCATGGCACCCATCGACAGGCAGCACATCACAGCACAACAGCAGGGGTTTCTGCGTACACCTTTAGCACTGTGGATGTCTGTGCCGCAAAGTCTTTGATCAGGTTAGTAGCTATTAAAAGATAGAAAACAGCTTCACCCAATTGCGTTTGTGACTGTGACAGGCAATACAAGGTATAAAGCCTAAAGCAATATCCACATTGTGGGGGGAAAATGAACTGTAGGATGTCTCTGTAGCAGCAGAAGAGGACGGCTCTTATCTTATATATAGAGGTGTTGAATTTCATTCAATCTTCAACAGAAACATCTCCACAACAGGGGCGGATCTAGGCATGGGCATGGGGGGGCAAATGCCAGGTCTGCCCCACCAAACACGATGGCATGCAAAACAACCCAAAATATTACAAATTAAAGTGCTGACATTTAAAATGACGTGAAACACTACTACTGCTGCTACTAACTACAACTACAGCTGTGTCACCACTAAACCAACAGCATTTCATCATTGAAAACAGAAAACTCTCTGAGTCAGACCTTTAGCTTTATGCATGCTGCATGTATGTTGCAACTTCAACAGTAACTGATGGCATTATTGATGTTTTACTTGACTAATGAAAGTCCTGTAACTGAAAATGGTATGGGTATGCGCGAAGCGACACGGGCGATGAAGCCGTCCGCATACCATTTTCTCTTGCGCCCCCAATTGGGAAATGTTACATCCGCCCTGCTCCACAAAGCCTCTCTTTACACTGCACAACACTCTGAACGTCAGCAGCACACAATACACAGCCTTGTTGTGTCAGGTGTAGGGATAATAATAATAGCCAGTGGTTCCCAACCTAGGGCCCGAGGACCCCCAGGGGTACCCTGAGGGAGTTCAAGGGGTCCCCATGCTAATAGAGTAGATTGTATGGGACCAAAGGAATCCGGCAATTTACAATACAGAAATGTCATTAAAGGGGAATTCCACACATTTTCAAAATTTTCCAGAGAGGGTACAAATGTGAACCAAATAGCGGGTCCATTTGGTTCCATTTGTTCCCTCTGAAAGAAAAATCATTAACATGGTAAAATACATCTTGATGATGTCATCAGATGTATTTCAAAATGCTAATGATTTTTTCAGACCTCCATTTTTAGGAAATACAGAAGTGGGGGAACTTTTTTATCATGTCCACACAACATCTCTAAGGTATATTAATGACATATTAAAATGATGAAAATGGGTGGAGTTCCCCTTTAAATAGGGGCACTAGCCTAATTCAGGCCAAAATACCCGAGGGCCTTTGAAATGAAAATGAAATGAACATAAAATGTTCAAATGAGGGTCCACTGGTCCAGGGCAGGCTGATTTATCATTTGGGCCTGCATGGTGTTGACATGAAAACGTCTGGGAAACACTGGCCTAGATAAGATTATTCAGGAAAAGCAAATAAATGAGTGTTTTTGTGACAATTTAAGAGAGTTTATACTTATCTGTGAACTATTCCAAACGAGGCCTCTGGTCTGGAGAATGTCCCATACTGGCAGATCCACATGGCAGCATTCATCTGGCTGTGTGACTTGTTTGTTTGGTTATTTCCTTTTTTTAAACTTCCCTCAAAATAATACAACTGATTCAGCAAGCAATGCTTTGATCTCTGGTCAAACTACACACAGGCCCAGCATTATTAAGCCTCCACAAAGTGCACTAGTAGGATAGTTTAGTAGCTTATGCTTATGCAGATTGTTTTCTCACGGTCGCATCTGACATCTGTGTTTGATGGCCGCCTCAGTGCTTTTCCAATGGAAGTCACATGGTTTCGTCAGATAGTCAGAAGCAGAACACTGCCGACATACACGTTTAGTCAAACCATTGATAGTGGCTCCCATTGAAAAACCATTTAAGGCCAAAAAACACGGCTAGGCAGCAGACAGAACTGAGAACATGTGTTCTTTACGTGTGTAGGCCTATGTCCTGGCCGGGCAGTAGGCTAGCTGGCCTAATGGCAAATCAAAGTAGGCGAAATATTGCTAAAAAACAAACAAACAAACAAAAAGTAAAACTAATATAACAACACCATCGTCATCTAAATATTAAAGTTAGTGAGGATTCGAACACGAAGACAATGCGGAGGAGGCGGCGAGGGGCTGACATACAGATTACAGAAAGACGCACGAAGATGGCCAGCCC
>CM076984.1:32347200-32402200 GCA_039105355.1 Benthosema pterotum | reverse complement strand
TTGCGCCGCACGCACACAGTCACACATACACCGACCGAAAAGCATTTTTCACACATGAGTATATGCACGCACGCACACACAAAGCATTTTCATACAACATGCGTATGCGGGGACATGGATAATGCATAACTCTGCCTTGGCCCTGTTCCTTATACAGCGCTTAAAATAGATTTCTTTTAAAGGGATTTCTTTTTCTGTGTTAGAGCCTCATGCGTTGAAATCAGTTTCACGCAGAGAGAGGTGGGTTGGTTGGTTCACCGTTGCTGTAGTGAGCAGCAGAGATCCAACAGAAGGATAATGCCCTAAGACACCATACAACACTCCTTGCAGCATGAGTTTATTATTAGATACTACTATAGTGTGAGAGGATAAGACTACAGCAGCATTTTGACATTTATGTTTTTGCCTAGCCTTTTTCCCTCTACTTTATCACGCCTTTAAAGGTAGGGGAAGTGATTTCACTTTTGTCAGATATCACCCAAAAAATATATTTTTTCTGTTAAAATGCTCTATTATAAGGTGTGGAAACCACATATGGAGTTTCCCCCTCCCCCACGTTAGCAGAGGAGCTAATAAAAGTTCCCCAGGTCACCACAATTCTCCTCCAATCAGGAGAGAGCAGCAGGTTCACATAGTGTAGCTACTTTTGGGGGCCCCTAGTGCACCAGGCTGGTACTACACCATGAATTTCAAATCACTTCCCCTACCTTTAAAGCAGTGGTTTTAAACCTGTGGTCCGGGGACCACCAGTGGTCCTTGAGACAGTTCCAGGTGGTCCCCAGGCTAAATGATGGACAGGTGGTTAACCAGATGTAACTCTGAGAGTGTAACCCAAAGCGTAAACCTAAATGGACCAAATGGACCCTTGTGGGCCCATTTGGTTTGTTTAAACTCTCAAAAGTTAAAATAGTCATGTGAATTAGCCCAAGTCTACACAATTAGAGAATGTAGAAGATTTTAATAGTCATTTTTGATCTATGTTTGACTGTTTTGTTTTCAAAATCCAGCCTGGTATTGTGGACAAAAGCAAAATATTATTTTGTTTCAAATGGTGGTCCTTGGCTCAAATGTTGAATAAACAGTGGGCCCTGGGATCAAAAAGGTTGAAAACCACGGCTTTAAAGTGCCTGTCTATGTTATGATGTACTGTAACACACTTTGAATCGCTGAGACAGAAATAAACTTTACTTTGCATAGATGGCATCCAGAATGAGAACAGACAGGAAAGGGATGAGATGACATTGCAGGGTCATTTTAAGTACATAGTGGTAGACAGTACATCCAGCGTGACGCTGCAGCGTGTAAAGTCTACTTCAGTGCTTCTCACGCTAAGGTTTGGCAAATTGATACGCATTAGGCCTCTGATCTGGACCGTTTGAACAGATCATGTTTCAGCAGGGAGCACTGGGATGTTTCTTGTTAGAAGTGACTAGGATGTACAGAGGCGACTATTTTCTGTTTACTTTTCAAAATAGTTCACCTTGAAAGGCAGAGCATCACGCTGGCGTCTGCTTTATCTCTGTTTAATTGTGACAAAGTGGAAATATTAGCCAATGCAACGGCTCTATACAACCATGCCAGTGCTTTCAGTGGTAGTAGGAAGGCTCTGCCGCTGATAGTGCAGGACGCTTGGCCTGACCCATGGAATGGTCGCCCCATGTTTAGTTTTTTACATTTCTGTTGCAGTTAAATGCAGCATTAAAAGTTGTCACCTAGCTTGCTATTATTGACCCTGTGATGCAGTAAGACATAATTCATTTCATGTCACTGTAACAAATTTAGAGACACTTCAAATGAGTATTTCTGGCAACCGTTCCACGGGTTTGGCCCGAGACTTCTTCCCCTTTAAAAAATAAAAAGATAAAAAAAATTGGGGTCCGACTGTTCTTCACTTTCCGCCGGGCCGACGTGGAACACGGCTGAGCCTTGTGGTATTCCATTCGGCACTGGTGTTTGAGGGACAATCTAAAACGCTGTGTCATGCATAGTATCACCCCATCAAAATGCTGTGTGGCGTTCACTATGTCACCCTCTTGTCTGCCCTATGTCTGCTATACACTATTTTTTGTAAAGAATCCGATCCGACAACTTTTTTTTTCTTCTCTCATTTTCCGTGTTGACAGGGAAGCTGATAGCAGGGCCGGATTTAGCCAGCCCTACTAGGGTGGGCTGGAAGAATGGCAGTTTTCATATGAAGCAGTGGTTTTTGATCTTTTTGCCCACTATTTATTCACTTTTTTATGATTCCACCCTACCAGTTCATTAAGTATGCCTGGTTTGCCTGGTGGGTGGTGATGGGTGGAGATCCACCTGAACTGAAGCCACGCCCACAGCTTTAGTTGCATGATAAAGGGAGAGGAGTTAGGGCAGGGGCTGAGCTCAAGTTTTTTTTTCATTGGCACGTTTGACTGGAAAGGTTCAGCCCCCAGGAAGAAACCCTAAATACAAAGGGAAGACATCATAGCACATAGTACAAAATTGGGAAAAATACAACAATCACGGCACCCCCTCTCTAACAGTTTGTTGGTGCTGTTGGCAGGTTGCTATGACTGCTGCATGCGCTGCCTGGGTGGTATCCCCTACTGCTCCATCGTTGCCACCCTGCTGTGTTTCTCTGGCATCGCTCTGTTCTGTGGCTGCGGACACCAGGCTCTGACCGAGACCGAGAGGCTGATCGAGACGTACTTCGCCCGCAACCTGCAGGACTACATCACGCTCGCCTACATGTAAGTGTGGTTGTCAGTTCGTTGCCCAGGCCCGGATGTAAGATTTTCCAATTGGGGTGGCAAGTCGAAAATGGTATAAGATTTTTGGTTACAGAACTTATATTAGGCAAGTAAGCATAAATAATCAGTTGCTGTTGAACTTGCAACAGACACCCAGCATGCATAACGGTCTGACTCAGAGAATTGTAGTTAGTTACCAGTCGTAGTGTTTCAAATCATTTTAATTATAAGCACTTAATTTGAAATATTGTATCTTTGACATTTGGGTTGTTTGCTTGGTATTTACAACCTCGTCTATATCACCCAATGCCCCGTTTCCAACAAAAAGAACTTAAGTTCAAGAACTGGTTCCGTTCTAGTCCTATATTTTTAACACAACCAGTGGCCACCTTTTACTTGCGTGAGCCACAGGCGATGGCCTACTTGTGTGCAACGCACAAGTTTGCACTCTACCGAGTGCTGAGCAAGACGACACTCAACCCCTAAATTGCTCCTGATGTGCTGATCGGTACCTTGCATGGTTCATAATCTATGTAAAGAACCTTGGATAAAGGTGCTGTATAAATGCACCATTTACCATTGACCAACTCTGCCAAAGTGCCTTTGAGAAAGAGGCACACAACGCCCCAAAAAAATGCTCCCAGGGGCTGCTGAGTTTTATGTGACCTCTGATGTGTGAAAGATGGCTGTACCTACGATCAGGAGGGAATAGGTTGAAAGACAAATGTAAAATACCCCCTTAATTGGCTCTATGCACACAGAATAACTTTTCCTACTTCTGGGCTCCTTCCTACTTTTTTTTTAAGGTGTGACTAATGATGCCAAACATGACGACTTAAATCTCTGTTGTGGTAATCAAACTACTTTACTTTTTTCAAGTTATATGTATACTGTTTTGTGTGTTTTTGCTTTCAGTAATTTGTCAGAAAGGGGGAAGGGGTGTGTGGTGGGGGGCGGTTGAGACAAAAGCCGATATGCTTGGGGCGCTCAAACTCGCGGATTACTGGCCTTCGGTTACTGGATGGCTCAGCTGCGGCCCAGGGCAAACATTTTCATTTCAAGGACTTCCATACCTCTGTGTACAAATGGAACCAAATGGACCCTTACATAGAGAGTTACAGACCCATAAGGGGGAGCATTTGGAACCCACTCAAGGACACTTCTGAGACCTTCTGAGTGACTCACAGAGTGTTTCACAGAGTGTTCGCAGTGAGCCAACAAGCTCAGCAGTACCAGGTCTGTGTTTGACCATAAACGGCACAGTGCCTTCATTAGTACCTGCTGTGAGGATGTGTGTAGAGTTATTCTGTGTGCATTAGAGCCCACTGACACAATGATGTATTGCACTGGTTTTCAACCAGTGGTCCGGGGACCACCAGTGGTCCCTGGAGAGCATTCCAGGTGGTCCCCAGCCAATGTTGGCAGTAACGAATTTTAGATTACATATTACTGTAATATTATTACTTTTGCTCCAAAAAGTAAAGTAACGAGATTACTCTGCCAAAATGGGTATTAAGTAATGCATTACTTTGCAAGTAACGCCAAGTTACCTGTTTAAAATGAGCTTGTTGTTGCATGCAAAAATAGAACAGATTTACAAGCTATCGACAGGTACTGTAACAACAGAGATGTGCAGTAGATTGTAGATCCAGTCCACGCGCTGCATCCTGCACACAGTTATGTTGTATGTACACTACAATTCTCTTGCTGCTTTATTGTGTATTTTATTTTTAAATGCAAGACCTCAACTTTAAAAAACAATTGTGAAAAAGTTTAAAAAGTCAAAGAGACACATTTTGAAATCTGGTTTTGTTAGTTGCAGGTCTGTTTTGTGATTCAAGGTTAAAATGTTCCCATTGCTTCTCTCTGCTCCTTTTATTTATTTATTTATTTGTTTGTTTTTTAGTCTAAGAAAGACATTTACAATGTCGGATTTTGTTGGCATGTTTTCAGGTGCTGAAATGATGCGATCGGCAGGGGTGGGGTGTGGGGAAATTAACCCTTTAGTTACACATCTCTGAGATATGTGTGAAAAAAATGTATACAACTGCTGTTTGTGATTTTTTTTGTTTTTGTTTTTGAGATAATCAATCAATTACTTAATGCATACAAATGGCACTCTGGACCTCAAGGGGGCGCTACAGCCTGGCAAAATGGCACTCAGAGTTAATGTTTTCATTTATTTGATCAGGATTGTTGTTGTTGTTCCACCCTCTCCCAGCATCCAGTACTTCCAGTATGTGATCTACGGCCTGGCCTCCTTCTTCTTCCTGTACTGCATCATGCTGCTGGCGGAGGGCTTCTACACCACCAGCGCCACGCACCGCACCTTCGGAGAGTTCCGCAGCACGGCCTGCGGACGCTGCCTCAGCTCCTCGGTAAGGAGAACGCAGGGAAAACAGGGGTGGATCTAGGCATGGGCATGGGGGGGCAATGCCCCCCCTAAATGCCCAGACTGCCGCAACCAACACGATGGCATGCAAAACAACCCAAGATATTTCAAATTAAAGTGCTTATATTTAAAATGATTTGAAACACTACTACTGCTACTAACTAACTACAGCTGTGGCACCACTAAACCAACAGCATTTCATCATTGAAAACAGAAAACTCTCTGAGTCAGACCTTTAGCTTTATGCATGCTGCGTGTCTGTTGCAACTTCAACAACAACTGATGTTAATATCTCTATATAATTCTAGGAATCGTGTCTGTCTGTCTGTTACTTCCAGTGCAATGCAACACTGTCATTTGTCCACTATCTCCTAATGCCACGGCGCACGGATAACTTCAATGAACCTCGCATAGGACAGCCCTGTCATCCAGCATCATTTGTGCGCGGCTACAAGCACGAAACATTATACCCGTCATTTACATTTAATAGATTTTCATTACAATCTCGATCACGTGTCAGCGGAAGACACATTTATTTATGGTCACAGTTTGGCGTACAACAGTCCCCTCTCCTCGCTCCCTTTGCGAGTTTGCCTACAGCGTTCTCTGTCTTCACCGTTCTGCCTGACAGGCGGCTGATCCACACACGCTACTACGGTCATCTACAACTTATTTCTACTACCACTGGAATCTATTCATTACGTGCGGCGCGGCGGACATAGGGCCCACTACTCTCCAAAGTTAAGTTTCAACTGCTCGCTCGAAACCAACAAAGAACGACCCCCAGGAGGACTGTATGTTCGCAACTTCGCATTTCCCTGTATGCTCCTGTGTACGTGTGTGTTGGGTTGTGGTGTGGTGTACTGTATGCCCAATTGCGTCTGGAGTGGGAATGCAACCATCTCAGGTCACTATCAACGCAACATAACGCCCCCACCCCCCCACACACCGACACTGCATAAACGCACACTCACAAGCTACTCACCGTGAATTTACTACGGCACACTCCGGCCAAAATAGCCGATCTTCAAGCTCACATCATAGGTTGCTAAAGCCATGCATTTCCTCAAGCCACTGCTAAAAACTGCACCTTTGATCTGCGCAACTGTCAAAATATATTATAAATCACACCCATGTGAAATGAATGGGGCGACTGCGTGTGCCGATCTTCAAGCTCACATAATAGGTCACATTATAGGTCTGATTTGCTCAGAAAACGATGTTTTCTGAGCAAATCGCACGTCCGTCACCACAATGTTTTCGTGGTGTGTCCAACGTACATATCCGTCGCCATAAATGTGCTTAGTCAGCAAATTTGGTGCTTTGGCCATTTCAGCCCAATGAGTGTGTTTTTGGAATGAAACAGCCAATGTGAAATTTAATGTTTTGCCTTCTATAGGTTGTGACTAGTACCCTGACTTTGACGTGTTTTTTCCCAAAAGGAGTTGAATGTAAATCTTTTTTTTAGCACATTTTAGTAGACCATTAAGACAAATCTCTCCTTTGGGAGAGCAATAAACTTGATTAGAAACTCAATTTCCCGGTAACAATTTAGCTCCCAGATTGATCAAATACCTGATGAATACCCTTACTAACTATCAGAGCGTTTAGTTAAGATCTTAAGTGCAGATTATATTTGCGGACAGCTGGCTCACGCTCTCTCTATGACTCATGGGAAGAAATTAAGGTTGAGTTTGATGGTTGGTGAAGATGTCGAAGCACAATTATCATCAAGAAGAGATTAGCGGGGGCAAAGAATGTGAATGTGGCGCGCGTGCGTGTGTGTGTGTCTGTCAGGGGCGGATGTAACATGCGATGAAGTCGCACCCATACCATTTTCAGTTACAGGACTTTTATTAGTCAAGTAAAGCATCAATAATAACATCAGTTGTTGTTGAAGTTGCAACAGACACGCAGCATGCATAAAGCTTAAGGTCTGACTCAGAGAGCTTTCTGTTTTCAATGATGAAATGCTGTTGGTTTAGTGGTGACACAGCTGTAGTTAGTTCGTAGCAGTAGTAGTGTTTCAAATCATTTTAAATATAAGCACTTTAATTTGAAACATCTTGGGTTGTTTTGCATGCCATCGTGCCCCCCCCCATGCCCATGCCTAGATCCACCCCGGTGTGTGTGGGCCGCCAAGAGGGACGCGCACAGTGTGCCGGACTGAATAAAGGCTCCTACTATGTGAGTCAGAGCAGATGTGACGCCCTGCCCTGGCATTTCATTGGTGTCTCTGCGTGTGTTGCAGTTCATCGTGGTGACGTACATCCTGGCTGTGCTGTGGCTGCTGGTGTTCGCCTTCGCTGCCCTACCAGTCTACTTCTTCTACAACATGGACGCCACCTGCCACACCGTCGACGACTTGACCGAGACGCCGGCCAGCATCAACCAGCTCTGTGTCGACGCCAGGCAATACGGTAAAAAGAGTTAAAAAGAGAAAAACGTCAGCACTCAATAAATGTCCTTTTGGTGTATTTTTAATTATCTCGTCGTGCAGACTACAACGAACGCGTTTCAACAAAGACTGTCTTCGAGGAAGACAGTCTTTTGCACCTCGAAGGATTTTTATTCATATGGAGTGTTGCGGGTTGTCTGCTTCGGCAGCCCTCTCTGTTCTTTCAATACGGTAAAAAGAAAATAGGGGTGGGAGAGGGCCCATATAGTCCCACACTCACTCCAGAGGACCACTCTAGTTCAACACTCACTCCAGAGGGCCGCTATTATAGTTCCACACTCACTCCAGATCCCACTATAGTTCTGCACTCACTCCAGAGGGCTGCTATAGTTCCACACTCACTCCAGATCCCACTATAGTTCCGCACTCACTCCAGAGGACCGCTATAGTTCCACACTCACTCCAGAGGGCCGCTATAGTTCCACACTCACTCCAGAGGGACCGCTATAGTTCCACACTCACTCCAGAGGACCGCTATAGTTCCACACTCACTCCAGAGGACCGCTATAGTTCCACACTCACTCCAGAGGGACCGCTATAGTTCCACACTCATTCCAGAGGGCCGCTATAGTTCCACACTCACTCCAGAGGACCACTATAGTTCCACACTCACTCCAGAGGAACACTATAGTTCCACACTCACTCCAGAGGAATGCTATAGTTACACACTCACTCCAGAGGACCACTATAGTTCCACACTCACTCCAGAGGACCGCTATAGTTACACACTCACTCCAGGGGACCACTATAGTTCCAAACTCTTATTTTTTCCCTGCCTCAGCTTCTATGTCAGACAAAATTTTAATGCTAGTCATTAAGCTACTAATATAGAGTGAAGTCAAAAAGATGATGAACTATTGTTTCTTTTTATCTGGGGGAATCAAGCAGCATCTTTCTTCCTACATCAATGGAAGCTGAGACAAGGTCTAATCACGTACACCTCTAAAAGGAACTAGCGGCTGGTCTTTGTCATATCAAAAGCACTGAAACACTGGCTGCTCACCTCCAAGGGAAATGAAAGGGTTTCGTGATCATCACAGGAAGAGGCAACTCGTTAGCGTGGTGAAGGGATCTCTGCTCCATGCTAAGAGTTCCTCCTTGATGCCAGTCAGACGTAATGTCAGGGGCGGATGTAACATGTCCCATTTGGGGGGGGGGGGGGGGGGGGGGGGGGCAAGAGAAAATGGTATGGGGGCGGCTTCATCGTCCGTGTCGCTTCGCGCCACGGGCGATGAAGCCGCACCCATACCATTTTCAGTTACAGGACTTTTATTAGTCAAGTAAAGCATCAATAATAACATCAGTTGTTGTTGAAGTTGCAACAGACACGCAGCATGCATAAAGCTAAAGGTCTGACTCAGAGAGTTTTCTGTTTTCAATGATGAAATGCTGTTGGTTTAGTGGTGCCAAAATTGTAGTTAGTAGCAGCTGTAGTAGTGTTTCAAATCATTTTAAGTATAAGCACTTTAATTTTAAATATCCTGTGTTGTTTTGCCTGGCATCGTGTTTTGGGGGGGGGGCAAACTGGGTATTTAGGGGGGCATTCCCCCCCCATGCCCATGCCTAGATCCGCCCTGCGTAATGTATTCACTTCAGAGGCTTGTCTGCCATCAACCACTTAATCCTGTCACCGTCGCACAAGGCCATTACACAAAGGTCACGATCATGCAAATTGTTCTGAGCTTGTAGATCGGCTATTCCGTTGGCGTGTGTGCAATACCAGCGTAATATGAACCCTGTCTAATGAGCCAAATATGGCTGAATACATTATACTTGCCCTCTATAAAACAAATAGAATAAGCTCTTCAGTTTAAAAATAGTTAATGTTTTTATCCCATGGAGGCCGCCATTTGACTGTGCCTGTCACATGACCTGTGGCAGTGATGACGTCACAGAAGAGCTGTAGTACTGTATATAACATAGTATGGAACGTTCCATGATTATCCAGGATTAAAACGTAAAACATCAAAGTATGTACACTGTTCTGTTTGCAATGACAATGGTGACCCCCGCTGGTGAAATAAAGAACTGTAAAACAGACGGAATGGACCATATGTATGTATAGTTGTTTGATGCATTCCATTCACTTCTACTGCGGAGCAATGTTCTGTGACATCATCACTGTGACAGGTCATGTGACAGGCACAGTAAAATGGCGGCCCCATTGGGATAAAAACATTAACTATTTTTAAACTAAAGGGCTTATTCTATGTGTTTTAAATGTTCAATTCTAGTTATAGAGGGCAAGTATAACGTATTATCCATATTTGTCTCATTAGGCAGGGTTCCTTTTAACAGGTTCCCTTGCGTTGTTTGTAGCGCGGTAATGACAACACGCCATTACTGCCAGGGATTGTATAATTACCCTTGGAGCATGCGCTGAAGTATTTTTCGCCTTTGATCCAGGAATATCCCCCTGAACACAGTCCCATGGCCTGTTGTCAAACAGAGAAATAATCCATCATCCTGATGTGGAAGAACAAGCTGCAGTCAGGGCCTGTCAAAGACTCCAAAGCAGCGTTCGCTTGCATTCAGCTCTCTTTTCCCCAGAAGCCCTACATCATAACGCATCAGCCTCGCCGCCATGCCCTCCATGAAGCCGCGCTTTTATAATAACGGTCAAACGACAGCAAATTATCACTATGAAACAAATATCTGGTTTAATGTATTATGCAGTGACAACAATTCATGGATTAAATGCTTGAAGCAGGGATTATTAACACTCCAGCACTTTTCCATATTTTTTTTAGGTAGCTAGTGCCAGCGATTTTCATCTAAAAGTCATATTCCATATTTCGGTCCATGTTTCCCGTCGGACAAGTTAGTTGGCGACACACTTCCGGTTCCGGGTTGGTCCTTCTCTTATTTGGGTCCCTCTGCTAGCAGGAGGCGATCGCTGCTCGCTGCCGTCATCATTGGGATCGTATCAAACCGGCGACGGTGAGCAATGTAGCGTGACGTAGATCGGTCATAACTATTACTTGATAATGATAAGCGTGACGTAGCTCTACTGCAAAGGCACGGAAACTGTTAAGATAACCTGTTAAAGTGGTGACGTTTTTTTTTTTACTTTTCTTTCCAGGACTGCTGCCGTGGAACGCAGTGCCAGGGAAAGCCTGTGGAATGACCCTGTCCACAATCTGCAAGACCAGAGAGGTGAGGAGGAGGTTCTGACATCAACAAAGCCGGCAGGGCCGGATTTAGCCAGCCCTACTAGGGTGGGCATGAAGAACGGCAGGGTGTATGGGCACCTCCAAAGTTGTTCATATGTAGCAGTGGTTTTCAATCTTTTTGACACCAGGGCCCACTATTTATTCAGCATTTGAGCCACGGAGGACCACCATGTGATGACATCTTAGCCCCCACAACTAAAGATTTCTTTTGATTTTGTCCACAATAACAGACTGGATTTAGGGAACAAAACAGTCAAACATTCAAAATGACCATTAATCTTCTACATTCTTTAGTTTTGTAGACTTGGGCTAATTCTGTTGATTAATATTTTAACTCTTGAGAGTGTAAAAATGAAAACAAATGGTTGTATTTTTACGCTCTCAAAGAGTTACATCTGGTTAACCAACTTTCCACAACTCTCTCAAGGACCACTGGTGGTCCCCGGACCAGTCATGAAAAGCACTGATATTAGCTTTCATTGGGTGGGCAGGATGCACATTTGGTTGGGCTCTGCCCACCCTGGCCCCCTCTAGATCCGGCCCTGACATAGGGTCACATACCTTAACCCATTAAGGACAGGAATCCATATTTGGATCCTGTACAGTATGTACAGTATTCAAATATTCAATTTGTTTTCATACTGATATATAAATATTTAAAGTTTTTCAAAAACCTTAGGTCAGGCCTAAAGGGGTCAAAGGTGGACTGAAGACAAAATGGATTTCCCTGAAACGCTGCTTCTGAACCAATCAGAGCTCACATCCCTCCAGGCTATGGGTGGGCAATTATTTTTCCTAAGGGGCCAAATGAGATACATAAAATATTGTGGAGGGCCAAGACTAAAGGCTGAACCAAAGTCTGCGTAATATTACCAATACTTTAAATTCAAGATAAAGGTAAGAGTAAGACCAACCATTTTGACACCAGGGCCCTCTATTTATTCAGTATTTGAGCCACAGAGGACTGCCATTTGATGATATTTCAGCCCCCCAGACCCCAAAACTAAAGATTTATTTTATCAATGTCCACAATTCACAAAACAGGCAAACTTACAGATCAAAATGGCCATTCTTCTACATTCTTTGATTGTGTAGACTTTGGGCTAATTCACATGATGAATATTTTAACTCTTGAGAGTGTAAACATGAAACCAAATGGACCCGCAAGGGTCCATTTAATTTCATGTTTAAATCCCAAAGGTGTGAACTGCCCAAAGGTCACTCATGCTTAAAATTAGAAAGAAAAAAATGAAATCAAGGCACTCCGCCTTCAGTGTGAAAAAAATGTATACAACATGATTTATTTAAGAGTAAGGCAACTAAAAATGACCAACGCGTTTCGACCACACAAGGTCTTTGTCAGGGTCTATCTAGTGTTTCCTTCTAATTAGCTGTTAGTTACCGTAGTTGCCTTGCTCTTAAATCATGTTATATACATTTTTCACACTGATATTTCTTATTTCTTTTTAAAGGTCTTTTTGTTTTAACTGAACTCTTGAAATGTCTTTTCCTGGTTACAGTACAGAATAACCTACGACCTGTATGTGGCTGCGTTCGCTGGCGCGGGAGTCACACTGCTGGCACTGGTGAGTGACTGTGGATTATGGGTGGGATGATTCACTTACCTCACCATACAATATGATATTTAGGGTTCTGAATAGATTTATATTGCATATATTGCATTTTTTTTGCCACAAATGAACATTTTAAAGGGGAATTGCACCCATTCAAGATTTTTTTTTTTCTGAGGGCGTACAGACACACAAGACAAACTCAAACACAACACAACAACGAATCATGACTATGTCATCAAATTGTGTTTCACCATGTTAATGAATTCACAGCACTGGCTCTGCGATGGAACAATATCGTTGTGGCCTGTGATATTAACCCTTTTCTGTACTACTACGCATTCTGTTGTTATGAGCTATATGAGCTTGTAGGTCTGATATTTTTGAAAAATGTGAATGCAAATCCTTGGAGATATTATTTCAGAAGAAACATTTTGGACTGAAATCTTCACTACTGGGGGATCCCTAGAACGACATGTTTTCAGATGGGGGGGTCCACAGCAAAAAAAATAGATGATGGCTCTGCGATGGAACAATGGCGTTGTGGCGCGTGTGAGCGAGTGACGCTCAACGTGTGGGCAGAGAGGCATCTGTGGCCTGCATGGCTGATGAGCTGCACACACCACCGCTCTCTGTTCTTAGGCTCAGCTGATGCAAACCAAACCAGTGTTGCCAAACTGCCAGCATCCAAAATGCACTAGTGGCACAATTCCAAAATGCACTAGAATGTATGCGCTAGAGCAGTGGGTTTTCCAACCATTTTCAAAAGAGGGCCCGCTATTTATTCTGCATTTTAGCCATGGAGGACCACAGCATTTGATGTTGAGTTTAGTCTCTCGTACTAATTTAGGAGAGATAACTGGCAAAATGTTGGTCAAAATAGCAATTGTTCTACATTTTCTAAATGTGTAGATTCTTGAAAATTAGGTAATTCGGATGTTTAAATATAATTTAATTCTGACGGGTCAATTTTGTTTCATTTTACGATGAAGAGTTACAGATCTATAAGGGTCCATTTGGTTACCAATGGTCCTTTCTAGGAACGAAGGAGGACTCTATCATAGGAGGAAAAATGGTGAAAAACAAGGGTTTTATCTCTGGCGTCTGTCAACTAATTTCGCACCAACTCACCAGCAAAAAAGCACTAGATTTTCCATCAGAGGTTTTTCACTAATTTTGGCAATGGGGGGGGGGGGGAAAAAAAGCTAAATATAGCGACAAACACGCCAAGTTGGCAACACTGAGGGGGACTTGGCCACAGAACTTTTTTTTTTTTTTTTATTAGCCGACACTGCCTGCTAGTGCCTTAATTACCATTGCTATTATTAGGATAAACACAGAAGTGCTTCTCTTCCACGGTGTTTTGTTTTTTAAAATCTTCAATTCGAAAATGGTTGAACTTTGAACCGCTGAACGCTGCTCGATTGTGGTCAATCATTTTATGGCCTGACTTTAACCCATAGTAGGCGGGAACCCCTAGTGGTAGTTTTACCCTAGTTGACGGGAACACCAATATGCGTTCTGTACAGTATGTACAGTATCAAAAAATGTCAAAATTTGGTGTTGTTACACAATAATTTGAAGTTTTCCAGTACACTTAGGTTAGTATTTCAGAGACATTTTTAGAATCGAGATAGTCTACAATGGGTTAAAAGGTGTAGTAAGTGATTTCAGTTAATTCAAATATTACCATTTCTTTTTTTCTTTATTTGGATAATCCTCCCTACTATAGAGTCTGCTGACCAAATAAGGAGTTCCTCTCTGTCCACCAGTGAGCACCTGGGGTCTAAAAAAAAAAAAAAACAACCCTAGTTTTAGTTTGGGCTTAGCACTAGAAAGACTGAGAGGGCATTTTTTTTATATTTTAAAGTTGTTTATCTTTGCTCATGAAGCTTTCAGAAGGTTCTTCCATGACCATCATCATTCTATCATCATTCTATCATCTCAGAAATTTTGGTCGTCTGAAAAAAATTCTCAATATGAATTTAAGCAAACGCTAATTCTGGCCACTTTTTTCAGTCTTTCTAGTGTTAGGGAGAAAAGCCTTTCATCCAATCAGGATGAGAGTTGAAACACACAAGCGCTAGTATTGATTAGGGCTGGGACGATATTGGTCCCTCACGATACGATATACAGTAGGTATAGGATAAGATATTAGGCCTACGATAATTAATATATCATGTTATTTGATATATTGCAATATTTGCGATTTATCAATATATTGCATTAAATTCATCAATGATATATCATGATACTGTAACTGCTGCTGAAAAACAAAAACAATAAATGAATGAATAAAAAACTAAAAGGTATAAATCAGACTCATTACTAGTGTATATATAATCTTAGCCTTTATTTTATTATTATTAAATTATTAACATTTTAGTTCTGCGAACCGTTTTTCCTCCCGGAATTATTCCTCTGCAAATATCACGATATTTGCTGAGGAATATACGTTATATATTGCGGGAGGAAGTATACGATATTATCACAATAACAATATTTCAGCACACCCCTAGTACACAAGCGCTAGTATTGACCTATTGGCCTCTATAAGCCAGAGACAGTCTGACATTCAATGTTCTTTTCCCTACAAATGACTCATGAAGGATGGGAGTCATCTTGTAATCGGGACAATACGGTAATAATAATAACTCCCGCTGGCTCCTCTGCCCAGTGAATGTTGTCGCCATTAGACCTTCACGCTTCATTACAGGAGCCGCTGTGTGGAAAATAATCTGATGTCTAATTTGATATTAAGGGGCGACTTGTCTTATTTACTGTCTTGTTTCTCTATGTCTCTGTCTCTCTCTCTCTCTCCCCATAGCTGACCTATATCGTGTCAACCACCTATAACTTCGCAGTGCTGCGAATTCTGGGCAGAAAGAGCGTAGGGGCACGGTGTTAGGCTTTGCACCCTCCTGTTCACTGCGTCCGTCAAACTACTGCCCTCCATCAGACAAACACAACAGGGACACCCAAAGGGTCAACACTACCACCACCACCACCACCACCAATCCCTGTTTACCGTCTTTTTTCCTGTGCTGTTGACTTTATCATCACTATGCTCTCCCTTTCCCTCCCTCCACAACACTGCCCTTTAACTTTCTATTTTCTTAGCACAGTTTGTATAGTTTTTCTCTCTCTTTTTTTTGAACAATGTTGAAATACCAAGATTCCCCACGTTGTTTGTTTTTTTCATTACTTTACAGTATTTTCACGGTCTGCTGCTTTTTGGGGCCTTTGACTTTCGTTTCTTGTTTTTGTTGTTTCCTTCACCAAAATGTTTGTAAGGTAATAAGAAGGTTCGGCCCAAATGATACTCGGTCCTGTGTATAGACAAGAGTTATGCTGTCCCAAACTCCGTTCACTTCATGGGATCAGTACAATGGTGGCTCTATCATCAAGTTGTGTTTCACCGTGTTAATAATTTTTCTTTTAGGACCTTTTTTTCCTGATAGTTCACGCTCAGGAAAATATCGGAAATGTCCCTCTTTTGTGCCTCTTTCAGGCTGCAACAGCCCTCCCGACGAGAGCTCATTTTTCGGACCCCTCAATGTCACAAACATTTCGGCTGGTCCGAGTGTCATTTGGGCCGAGCCTTCATGTATTTGTTTGTAAATATGAGGTTAGTGTATATATTCCTTTTTTTGCTATCATACAGTCTAAACAAACAAATAACAGTCTCCTAACAAGCAACAATAACCCAGGGCGGTAGGTAGGTTAGGTAGGGGCATTAGAAACAACCAATTCATGTCCGAAACTTGGACGCAGCTTGAGGCATCTGGGGGGTGGGGCACGCTGGGAAAAGGGTGCGCTTTTCAGACTGAGAACGTTAGTTGTGGAAGTGACTGTATTTACAGTCCCCAGAGAAACAACCCTGTTCAGTCTTCACTAGCGACTTGACTTGTTCACTCACTCACTTATTTTCAGAAAAAAATATTCCAACGAACAAAGCAGTTGTATAAGTATGCCAATTAAGTGCACACGATTTCATCTTTTAAACATTTACAACAGCTTTGCGAGCACAAAGGGAGAAATAAAATGTTTCTGTGGGGTATTCATTTTCGGGAGCACCGCATCGCGACTAATGGCAACTTCCGGCGGAAGTTAACTATAACCGGAAGTCCCGACTTCCGTCAGTCGTTTTGGGGCACCGTGAATCCAGGCTCTCATTTCGCAGCGCGGATGAGAGCCTGGAGATCGAGGCCATTTATCTGGGGGGTGGGGTGGGAGGGGGGGATTATGATCACCATGGCAACCGTCCCTCACATCTGGTTGCCATGGTCTCAGACAGCTCTGCTTTTTGCAGTGTCACCCTGACCTCAGGACTATTTCTCACGGGGCAAAGAAGAAAAGACTCAACAATGGAGTCATTCCCGCTTTGAAAGCCGGCCAATTTGTGGGGGGAGGAGGGGGTGGGGGAGGGGCTGTCCCACGGGTCATATCGCACGTCAAGGGAGAAGAAGAAGAAGAAGGTCTCGCCGGACAAAGAGGCTGTAAGGCAGGGGCGGATGTAGGCAGGGCATGGGGGGGGGGGGGGGGGGGGGGGGGGGTGGGGGGGGGGGGGGGGGGGGGGGGGGGGCTAAATGCCCCGACTGCCCCACCAAACACGATGGCATGCAAAACAACCCAAATTTAGATATTTCAAATCAAAGAAGTGCTTATATTTAAAATGATGTGAAACACTACTACTGCTACTAACTAACTACAGCTGTGTCACCACTAAACCAACAGCATTTCATCATTGAAAACTGAAAACTCTCTGGGTCAGACCTTTAGCTTTATGCATGCTGCGTGTCTGTTGCAACTTCAACAACAACTGATGTTATTATTGATGCTTTACTTGACTAACCAAGTCATGTAACAGAAAGCGGTAAGGTGCGACTTCAAGTCGCACCCATACCATTTTCTCCCCTGCCCCCCCCCCCCCCCCCCCCCCCCCCCCAATTGGGAAATGTTACATCCGCCCCTGCTGTAAGGGTTAGGAAGGTTCGTTTTACAAACCTTCTGCGACAGCGAATAAAACAATGAAAACGCCATCTAATGCTTCACAATGACAAAAACTATGTTCAGTTTTGGGCATGTCATCATGCCACGCGCAAAATCGATCTGCGAGGAGTTTTAGTTTTATATTGATCTAGAATGGTCTGAAATTGGTTCTCTCATAATTCAAGAGATGGCAAAAGTGTCCCTTATGCAGCTGGAGCCTTTTGGCCTTTGTGTTAAATTGACCTAAAAGCCAGCAGTGCAACGTGACTCCCCCCTGCTGTCCCATGTATGGCTGCACTGCGCTGTGCTGACAGATAGAGGGGGCTGCTGCTGCGTTTGGTCTTAATTCTCTTAGGAATTGTTTTTTGGGGTAGTTATTGTATAACACTTTAAGAAGAATAACTATTAAAACACATACTAACAGTCGTACACATTTTAGTGTTACTAACAAAAGCTCTTGCGACTACTAAGTAGATTATTCAATTAGGTGGTGAAAAAACAAACCGAGGGTCTGTATCTGTGAATTGCCGGGTTGGCAGTGTGTTAAGCATTTTTTTAATGCGTTTGATAAATCGTTGCTACTAAAAAAAAAATGAAAAGGATTGATCTTTGTTGGTATTATTTTAAGCTGTGCCTCCAGACAACTGCAGTGTTTTTTGTTTGTTTTGTTTTGCTTGTGTGTATTCTGTTGTCAGACTGGGTGCCAGTAGTGTTAATAAACAGAAATGCCATCACTGGCTCAGAGCCATGTTTGGAAGGACTAGGTGTTGTGCAGTCGTGGAAGAAGTACTTAAGTACTTAACTTACTCAAGTAGCGATGTAACAATATGAGAAGTAAAACAACTCAACATTGTACTTGAGTACAATGGTACCGTAATTGTACCAAAAGCAAAAGCACTGGAATGTTTCAAATTGTTGGTACATTTTCAGAGGTAACAGATGCAACAACACGCATACAGCTACCTCCGGGGGAGTAGAAATATTGGGCTTCATTTTCGACACCACGATCAACTTCAACCTTGGTTGAAGTTGATTGGTCTCTGAAAAAGAAAAAAAAAACAGTTTAGGCTAGTTGGAAGGAACAACATCCAATCAGAGACAAGGGCACTAGTCAACAAGTGACGTCAGAATAAAAAAAGAGCAAATAAGCTTAGAGATAAGGGGTTTGGCTTGTGACGAAAAATGGAGCTCATAGACTTCTGACTCAAGTCAAAGTGTGCTTGCTTTCCACTTCCCCATGCAGCCTGGTGCCGTTGCAGTCTTTCTCTTCCTGTTTTCTTTTCTCTTTAACAGTGGTTTTCAACCAGTGGTCCGGGGACCACCAGTGGTGCCTGAGAGGGTTCCAGGTGGTCCCCAGCTAAGTTGTTTGACAAGATGTAACTCTTGAGAACGTAAAAATGAAACCAAATGGACCCTTGCGGGTCCATTTGGTTTCATTTTTACGCTCTCAAGAGTTAAAATATTCATCATGTGAATCAGCCCAAGTCTACACAACTAGAGGATTAATGGCCATGGACAGAAGCAAAATAAATCTTTATTTTTGGGGTCTGTGTTTTGGCGTCGAATGGTGGTCCTCCGTGGCTCAAATGCTGAATAAATGGTGGGCCCTGGGATCAAAACGGTTGAAAACCCCTGCTCTTTAACAACAGGTGCACAGCTGTCTTCAGCTGGCAGTGGGGCGGCTGCAGCTGAAGAGGCTGCGTGGGCGCGCGGCCAGGAACCACAGGAAGGTGTGGGGTCTGTACGGGAGCCTGCACAGAGAGCGGGGCGGGAGCGGAGCCACCCTCTGCTCCCCCTACCCCGCCTACCCCCTGCCCCGCTCCTACCTCACCCCGCCCTCCTCCTTCGAGGCCCTCTCCCGCTCCTCCGAACCCGCCTCGCCCTCGGCCTTGAGCCTGGAGTCCGACAAACGGGACTGAGTCAGGGGGCTGTTCAAATGCAGGCCAAAGTATTAGTATTATTGTTATTATTGCTTTTTTTTTAGCACAGTAGTGTAGTGCGCTGGCTCTCAGTGTCGGCTCTACTGTACGGACCGCCAGTTGTCTTAAGTGGACACTTAAAGGGGAATTCCACCCATTTACCCAGTTTTAATGTCATTAACATACCTGATAGATGTTGTGTGGACATGATAAAAAAAAAGTTCCCCCATTCTCTGTTTCCTGGAAATGGAGGTCTGAAAAAAAATCATGAACGTGGTGAAATACTGTACATCTTGATGACATCATCAAGTTGTGTTTCAACATGTTAATGATTATTCTTTGAGAGCATACAAATGGAACCAAAGGGACCCACTAGGGTCCATTTGGTTCACATTTGTCAGAAAAATATTGAAAGTGGGTGGAATTCCCCTTTAAGCTGCGCTCACACATTTCAATTATTATTCATTTCAATGTTTCCGTTGACCTTTTTTCCCCCTTTCTTTTTTGAAGAATTGTCTTCTGATGTGAAGTTGTAGGATTATTATGCCAAGGCAGTTAGGAACTTTTGTCTCCTGTTGTGTTTGATTATTATTATTCTTATTTCTTTTTTAATTAAGCCCCATGAATATTATTTTTTAGAGCTTGCTTTCTTTCCCAAATTGCTGTGCTGTATTTGAGATGATTCCAGAGAATTTCCTTTCCATTGTTAGCTAGTATTTACTCAATGTCGAACCATATGAGAGCACACAGGCGGATGTTGTACAATAAAAAACTTTGTTTTTTCTCTTCTCCCACTGCCTATAGTCCCCCTTTGTCAAATAGACAGGTAGGTTTCCATTAAACCATACCTGGGCATTATGCAGCCCGGGGGCCAAATGTGGCCCTTTGGCTGACTCTGACGGTCCAGGGAGTCCTTGAGAGAATTCCAGTTAAATATGGAGAGTTGGTTAACCAGATGTAACTCTTTGAGAGTGAAAAAATGAAACCAAATGGACCCTTGCGGGTCCATTTGTTTTCATGTTTACACTCTCAGGAGTTAAAATATCCATAATCTGGAATTACCTAAAGTGTACAAAATCAGAGAATGTAAAAGAATAGTCATTTTTTGTATATGTTGACTGGTATGTTTGTGAAATCCAACCTGGTATTGTGGACAAAAACAAAAGAAATCTTTCGTTTGGGGGTTTATGGGGCTAAAATGTCATCAAATGTTTGTCCTCTGTGGCTCAAATACTGAATAAATAGAGAGCCCTGGTGTCAAAAAGTTTGGTCTTACTCTTACTTTTATCTTGAAATTAAATTAATACTACGCAGACTTTAGTTCAGCCTTTAGTCTTGGCCCTCCACAATATTTTATGCATCTCATTTGGCCCCTTGGGAAAAATAATTGCCCACCTCTGCATTAAACCTTTGCGGGAAAAAAATATATGTTCATTCAATTCATTTGAAAAGGGAAAAGTGAATTGTAATACATGGGAGTCTAGGAAAATATAAAATACCGTATTTTCCGCACTATAAGGCGCACCGGATTATAAGGCGCACCGGATTATAAGGCGCACCTTTTAAAACTGATTTCATATATAAGGTGCACTGGATTATAAGGCGCAGTGAATAGAAGCTACTACAGTTAACATAGAATAGAAGCTACTGCAGTCAACCAATCCATATATAAGGCGCACTGGATTATAAGGCTCACTGTGGATTTTTGAGAAAATTAAAGGCTTTTAAGTGCGCCTTATAGTCCGGAAAATACGGTAGGTATTTATTCAGAAATTGAGCCATGGACCACCACTTGGTCGTCCATTTTGCTTTTGTCCACAATTCCAGGCTGGAGACAAAACAGTCAAACATACAGATTAAAAAAGACCATTAACGGTCTACCCTCTGTAAGTCATTATGTATTCACGTAATGAATATTTTAAGTTGAGAGTGTAACATGAAACCAAATCATTTGGTTTCATTTTTAAGCTCTCAGAGTTTCACCTGGTTAACCAACTTTCCATCATTTAGCCGGGGACCACCTCAAAAGCCTCTCACTGGTGGTCCCCTGACCACTGGTTGAAAAACACTGAAATAGGTTCATGAAATAAGCAATAGGTGGCATAGGTTTGCCAGTAACGTTTACTTTACATAATATAGTCTGAAATTATTTTAAGCATTTATCCTGAACCTTGCCAAGTGGCATGGAAGGAAGCGGTTGGCATGTGCATTTCTTTCACCATAGTAAATGCTGCGTTCGTAGTCTATGGGAGTTAGAGTTCTCAATGGGCCTGAACTGGGCCAGGCCCAAAGCCCGACCAATTAGCATAGTTTTTAGGCCCGACCCGGCCCTACAATGTGATGTCGGATCGGGTTTGGGTAGAATTTGAGCACTCTACAACGAGTAAAAGTGAATACACCAATCAGCACCATCTTCATAAGAGGTAAATACACAGACGGACAGAACAGAATTATTATTTTATCATAAAATAATTCAATATATATTGCTGTTTTCATGGAGCCCTAGGCCTGACCCGGCCCTACGGATCTGCATACATTTTAGGCCTGGTCGGGTTCGGGCAGAGTTTGAGAACTCTAATGCAGGGGTGTAAAACTGAACAAAGCCACGGACCAAGTTTGAACGAACTAACCTTTTAAAGGGGAATTACACCCATTTTCAAATTTTTCCTCTCAGGAAAAATGGGTCTGAAAGAAAAATCATTAACATGGTGAAATACATCTTGGTGATGTCATCAGATGTATTTGTACGTTGTATGTTAATGATTTTTTCAGACCTCCATTTTTAGGAAAGACAAAATTGGGGGAACTTTTTACATCTTGGTGATGTCATCAGATGTATTTCACCATGTTAATGATTTTTTCAGACCTCCATTTTAAGAAAAGACAGAATTGGGGGAACCTTTTATCATGTCCACATACACAACATCTCTAAGCCCTCATCGGTCTGTTTGGTGGAAATACAACTTCCACAACTCTCAACGGAGGAGACCAAGAGTGTAGCTGTAGACAAATACAGCCCCCAAATCCACCACCGCCGAGCAAAAAAAAAAAAGTATTTTTGCACAAATGGTCCTCATGGGGATACACCTAATGTTAGCGTGTGTTATATCAACATGAAGTCATGCTGTTGTATAAGGACAGAACCCACAGACATGTCGGTACGTTGCATGTTTTATTTGTCGTACAGTATTGATAGTATTCAGAACTACACCGGTCTGTAAACACAACCAAGTCTTATCCTCCGTAGTGCAAAACGAGGAAAGAAGAGATCCATATCGGATCAATAACAGAATAATAATAATAATAACAATAAAGGGACGCAGCTTTCCTCTCTTCGTACCACGTATTAAAGCACAGCGATCAGGAGGGTAGAACACTGGGGGTGGGTTAAGGCCCTGCTACACTAGCAATATTTTGATCAATATCAACTAGCAATGTCAACATCAACGGGCAACATGATGAGACACATGGCAACAGGCAACACAACAGGCTTCTTTTTTCCTGAGAGTGTACAAATGTGAACCAAATGGACCCTAGCGGGTCCATTTGGTTCCATTTGCACACTCTCAGGAAAAAAGAAGCCTTAGTTTGCATTGAATCGTTTTCACCCAACTGCCACCCAACTCAAAATGTTCAGTTAGCGAAATAGAAGTTACAAAATCCATGTTTCTGTCCACCGCAGTGAAGCAGCAGCAGCAGCAGCAGCAGCAGCAGCAGCAGCCATGGTTTCAGAAAAAGTTTATCAGTGGGAGTCTAGGAGAAAGGATCAGGTGACGCCAAGGAGGGCTGTGTTTGGAGGATTCTGAAATGTTGACCAGTAGAGGGCGCTAATGATCTGACTTTTCTGAACAACCAGGAGTTGATCATTTTCTATAGAAAGATGAAAAGTCAACGTTGATAGTTGACGTTGCTTGTTGATGTTGATCAAAACATTGCTAGGCGTATCAGGGCCCTTAGGTTCAGTGTCAGTTTATACAGCATATATAACTAAATAAATGCCCTTTTGTAGATGTATAAGCCATTAGAGTGATTAGGCCAAAGTATGTAGGTTTTTTTTTTTCTCTTTCCTCTTACATTCTTTGAAATTAATTAGTGAGACATACTTGTCTTAAAACAAGTCATCTGACATTGTGATTTGGTTAAAAACTCAGATTAGAGAGCAACAGGTTATGGGAAAAAAAGACAAATAGCTTATTGTACAGATTTCTCAGGCATCATGTTAAAACATGACAAAAAAAGTTAAACTAAAGATCATCTTCCGACAGCAAGGAAACAAACATAGTAGTAATAGTAGTCTGTATGACACGGTAACACAGTTAACACAAATAAGAACGACGTTCAAGCCCTCATGTTCCCTCCAGGCGAATGCAGGCGAACAGCAGCGGATTCTAACGAAAATCAAGCTAGTATTCCCAGTAGGTTGCTTATTATGCCGATGTTGTCGTGTCCTGTCACATGCTGCCAGCCCACTGAGTTGATAAGCGTCCTCAGACCCGACCGCACCACTAGCACGCCACGATGCAGCCCGTTTTAACGCACATTTGGCTACCTTATTGTGGTCGGTTTGGCTAACACCAACCCTAACCATAACCTCCAGCACGCCGCCATGCTGACACAGGGCTTAACCCTTTGTGTGCTGTTATCACATTTTGGTGTTTTAAGCATTATGTTACGCCAATCTTTGAATATTATTATTTCAGAAGAAAATGTTTTTAACTCAAATCTTTGCTTCTAGGGATCCCTAGAACATGGGCGATGCAGCCCATTTTAACGCACATTTGAGCTCTATGCTTTGCCTGTTTTGTTTGCGAAGATCCATCCTGGAATTGTGAACAAAACCAAAAGAAATCTTTAGTTTTGGGTTCTGTGGGGTGAAAATGTCATCAAATGGTGGGACATTACTCAAATGCTAAATAAATAGTGGGCCTTGGTGTCAAAGGTTGAAAACCACTGCTCTAACATGAAGCTTGTTGCCTGATGCGGCTTACAGTCAGGTGCGGCTTATACAAGGAAAAAAAAAACAGTATTCTGCCCCAAATTTAGCTGGTGCGGCTTATAGTCCGGAAATTACATTACTTTATTTGGTCGTATTAGCCTCCTCTAACACCAACCCTAACCATAACTGCATACACGTCGCCATGCTGACACAGGGCTTAAAACAAGGCAGCCAACCAGCCCACGCTGATCAAGGAATTCCGGGTTTTCGTCTTATCAACGCAAACGTGTCAGCGGCTCCCAGACAACATGCCTGGTGGAGAAGATCGGCTAACAAGCAGCCTCCTGGGAATTAATCGCTTGATAACCGTCGAGAGTGAACAGCCGCGTTCCTGTTCAAATGCCCAGCCCAGTTCACAGTTAGTCAGATCCTTAACAATGTGGGAAGTACCTACAGTATAGACTCAAAATACGTTATTATGAAAAACCATTCATATAGGAACACTTATGGACCCCATAAGGCCACTTATAAAATGGCCACAACGAAGCAGAATAATTATTAAAAAAGAACCTCCAGAGTACATGTAACTGACAGCCGTGGCTGCCACTTTAAACAGTGAAGCCCTAAATGTAAGGACTAAGTATGAACTAAGTATGAACACATCCGTAAACACAAATGAAAAAAAAAAAGAAGAAGAAATGAACTGGCTTTTTGGTAGACACAACATTACCAAAATACTATGAGCATTTAACCACCTAATCCCTTGTGTCTCTTATGTTGGACGATGTTAAATCATAGATGTCAAACAAACTCACAAGCTTGAAGTTTGGCTAATATTCCTTAATCCGTTGTACAACAAAGTGCTATGATACTACTGTACATAAGGGCTCAAATGCTTATGTAACGTTAAGCAACTTGAACACCAGTAGTATTTCTATTCTGGGGAGAGGAGAGGGGTGAACATCTGCCAGAAAACATGCAAGCTCTCACCGCATTGCATTGTGAGCTTTTTGGCCAAGAGCTTTGTTGTAGATGGGGCAGGACGGACGCACACGCACGCACACGCACACACACACACACACACACAACACACACACACACACACACAACACACACACACACACACACACACACACACACACACACGGTCAAAATACCTAAAGTCGTAGACTAGAGGGTTTAAGTGGTTAACAATAATACCCGTCTGAAATCCACTAACATGGTGAAAATACATCTTGATGATGTCATCAAGATGTATTTTCACCATGTTAGTGGTTTTCTTCAGACCTCCATTTCTTGGGAACGCAGAATGGGTGAACGTTTTTATCATGTCCACCCAACACCTGTTGGGTGGACATGTTGAAAATGGGTTGACTTCCCCTTTAAGGACAAAAGTCAAGTGTTCCTCCCTGTGGTAAATCTAGCTCTTATGTAAATCTGTATGATAATAAAGATAAGATTAGCGGCCGTGTAAATATATGTAATGAAAGATAAAGTAGTACCAGTCGTTGACCTGAAATGCACGCCAGCATACATACAGTACAAGTTATTATTATTTATTTATTTTTTTCATTATAGTAAATGTAACTCTGACTGCCTTGTTTGTTCGTTTTACTGCAATAGTCACAGTAGGAGAATGGAACCACAGAGTCCACATGTTAATGTTATGGTATAATGGTATTAGGACTGTGGAACCATTTCCATACAAATGAGACTGAATGAATCGTACCGCCGCATAATGTAAACCGTTAAATATTTAAAGCAGAGGAAAACAGGCAAAAGCTTGAAGAAGAAGCTGGAACGGAGACCAGAAAGGGAGTTAGAAGGAGGACAAAACAGGAATATATGAATGTGCCAATGAATGCAGATCATGGAAAAAAGAGACACCTCTGCATATTAATAATAATAACACTTTAAAGAGAGCAGAACTGCCTGATCTGACGCTGGAATAAAGCAAAGCAAACATCTGACCACAAACAGTAGGCAGACAATAACTACCACCTGTAGGAATACATTGTAGGAGACAGGCGATATGCTTCGCCAGGAAAAAAAAAAAAAAAAAACAGGCCTAAATATATTATTTCACTTTAAGCCTGGCCTGTTTTGCGCATCATGGCATGCAGCAAACGTCATTAAAAAAAAGCTCAATCTAAAAGAGTGTTGCAAATGCTACACGTTTGTTGTGAGCTTGTAGATCTTTTTTTTGTTTGTTTTGTTTGTTTAGGCAATGCCGTCGTACCATGGCCTGGCTAAAGCCAGACTGAATCAGCTGTTGGCAAAAGGTAAATTGCCTGTCAGCAGCAGACTGGTCTGGAATACCTCAATTGTACACGCAATTCCTACTCCAGAAAACTGGGGTGACCAATTAGGAAACAGTACGCAAAACTCTGGTCTGGCTTTAGCCAGGCTAGTCGTACCAGTGAAATATGAGACAGAGATCCAAGTGGTTAAAGGGGAATTCCACCCATTTTCAACATTTTTTTCTGAGAGCGTACAAATGGAACCAAATGAACCCGTTAGGGTTCATTTGGTTCCATTTGTACGCTCTCAGAAAAAAAAGAAGCATCTAAAGAAATCCATTAACATGGTGAAAATACATCTTGATGATGTCATCAAGATGTTTCACCATGTTAGTGGTTTTCTTCAGACCTCCATTTCTTGGGAGCACAAAATGGGGGGGAGACTTTTTTTTCATGTCCACACTGCACCTCTAGGGTATACTAATGACATATTAGAATGTTGAAAATGGGTGGAGTTCCCGTTTTAAGTGATTGTAAACCAGTAGTAAACACAGCCCCCCACCCCACCCCCTCCTCAGGTCTAAGTAGCGTACCTATAGGTTAGTTTGAGTCAGAGCCTTCTAGTGGGAGAGTTAGGATATTCGTGTACCCGGAAGCAGAGCCCAGAAGCAGAGCGGAGCAGCCAGGTCACGTGACTATACAGAGCCTCTTTGAGTCCTATCTGAGCATAACGCTCACTACTCATGCAGTCTTGCGAGATGTATACCGCATCGCAAGACTTTGCTGGTCCCTATTAAATCCCATTAATTTCATCGACTTCCGGCTTCAGAGTGGACTCACAGGGCTCCTCCATGCTCCTCCAGCAGCGCTGGTGCCCTGGCCCATAGGAGTGAACGGGAATATCCTAACTCTCCCACTAGAAGGCTCTGGTTTGAGTGAAACAATGATGGGCCAATACTACAGGACAGGGTCTGGTGTGTGTGAGAGCTCTAACTCTTGGGGTTGAAACTCATTCTCCGGAGCAGCATCTGGGTGGCAATAAACACGTAACGAGCAAAAATCGACGAACAAGATGGACCACCAAGGCAGTTTGTACCCGCGCCGCGCCCGGGTCCTTGACAGCTCGCAATTCCTATCCTTATTATTAACAGGCCTAAAAAAGTACTGCCGCCGCTGCTGCCGCCATCTTCCCCTTTTCACGTGCCACAAATTGTTTATCGTTTATCGCCGGTGCCGCCTCCGCCTCGACGCGCGTTTCGTTCGCCATTACACATGAGGCTCTTAAGGACCTCAACGTCTTGATGGGAACGGGAACTTATATACGCGGCGCTTACGGGCAGTGTTTGCGGGGCCTGTATTGTATTGGATTCCATTAGCCCCGGGGCCGCGGCTGACAGATTCACTCTGAGATAAATTAATGGCGTGCTTAAGAGTACCCACCGCCGGAACGCTAGGAGAAGTCAGGCAGCTCGGCAGTTAAAAACAGTACGAGGACCATGCAGGCTTTTCTGTGCTACAAGTTGTACTGTGCTCTTAAGAGAGATGAGCGGGGCAGCGTGGACACTATTCTCTGGTCCACCAGGTTAAATGGAACATTAAAATTACTGGAGGACATTTTAATAACACTCACGCCACACACGCACGCACACGCACACACACACACACACACACACACACACACACACACACCTTAAGCTGGCGAAGGAGAGTGAGTGAGTGTTTTTTTTCTTGTGCAACACTGCAGCCGAAAGCAGTTTTAAAGAAGTGAAACCGAGCGTGCAGCTGTTCCGCGGGGAGTAGTACCTTCCGCGGCACAGCCGTGCCCACAATCCGACCATCTCATCACCTGGCAAACCATGTGACAACAACACCCCCGCCGACGCCGTCGTCGGCGTTTTGAAATCCACTAAACGTGGTTCAGTCCGGGAGATTCTACAGTTCTCAAGCAGCTCGTACCAAAATGTGACACCAGAACCCCTCAGCAGGCTTACGAAGCCGCCGACAGCTCGGCATCGAACCAGAAATGACATCGCAGACCCAACACCCCAACCCCAATCCCCAACCACACCCACACCGCCGGGACCGATCAGCAGCAAGTAAGAGTTCGCAAATTCCATCTCGAAACCCAACCCTATCGGACGGACATAGGAGGGTCGGGCCCAAAATATATCATCAGTCAGGCCGAGCTTCGGTTTCCGTTAAGAAAAAAGATAAACTAGTATTCACCCAAAAAAAATAATTTCGAGTGACCATAGCGGCATAACAGCAAGTCTGATGCAAATGAAAGTTGTATGTGTTGGATGCAGCGCAAAATGGACTTTACTCGGGTATCTAGTTTCTCACCATCCGACCCTCCTACCCCGAGTATTTAAGAGTAAAAATGGCGAATGTAGCCGTTTGGTTATGGTCGATATCTCTGGAACGGAACAGAACGGTCCAATCTGCTCAGATAAAAAGCTAGTTGGGGGCGTGTCTTTGAGGAAATAAGCGCATCGTAATAATAATGGCTGATATTCTCATACAGCTTTTGTCAGGTATGGCGTACAAGTCATACCTGGCTGCATGGCAGCAAATCAGGTCCAGGGGGCCTTGTAGTAGGCCAGATGCCTACACCACCAGACCTGGGCTTACCAAATAATTATCCACAATAATTAAAAACCTGCAATCCAAAAAGAAATCACTTATCATTAACGGGTAATTATTTGGTAGGTAATGTTTTTTGGCCTACTACAAGGCCACCCAGACCTGACAAAAGCTGTTTGAGAATACCAGCCAATAACATTTTTTATGGTGTTTGCGGGGCCTCAGGCCTCAAACACACGAAGAACAAAAGTTGTGTGCATTTTATCGGGGGTTGGGTTTCGGCCGGGGGCCCTCGAGCCTCATACACACACATAAAGAACAAATGTTCTGTGCTCGAAGAGCATAGAACATGGAGTGGCCTTTTCAGGGCCTTACGGGCCTTTTCAGGGCCCTACGGGCCTTCCAGAATACCCTCCACCACCATCAGCAGCAGGATGAGCGCGAGGGCTTGCGGTTTCCGTGCAGGTCGATGGTGCTGCCCAGCAGCGCGTGGTCCACCTGGTCCTCGGCCGCCAGCACCTCGCGCACCGCCGCCTCGAAGGCCGCGGTCACGTTGGTGTCGTCCTTGGCGCTGGTCTCGAAGTAGGGGCAGCAGCCGCTCTCCTCGCACCAGGCCCGCGCCTCCTCGGCGCCCACCTCCCGGCCCTCCTCGCCCGTGTCCACCTTGTTGCCCAGCACCACGAAGGGGAAGCGCTCGGGGTCCTTGACGTCCGAGTAGAACATGAACTCCTTCTTCCAGCAGCCCAGGTTCTGGAAGCTCTGCAGGTCGTCCACGGCGAAGGTGAGCAGGCAGCAGTCGGCGCCGCGGTAGAAGGGCGTGCGCAGGGACTTGAACCGCTCCTGGCCCGCCGTGTCCCAGATCTGCAGGGTCACCAGACGCCCGTCCACCTGGAGGAGGATGGGGAGGGAGGGGACGGGTTGGTTAATGTCCAGTTTAGTGTCCACCAGTGTTGCCACAGTTACTTTGAAACAGTAATCGACTACTGACTACTGACTACTGCTTGGAAAAGTAACTTAGTTACGTTACTGACTACTTGATTTGGAAAGTAACTAAGTTAGATTACTTTTAGTTACTTGCGGCATATAGGACTAGCACCAAAAAGGAAGACATTTTTGAAACAGGGGGTCTGGGGTAGATACATTTTGTAACTTTTAGATGCAAATTCCAATTGGGTCCATTTGGTTTCATTTATGATCTCAAGAGTTAGATATCTATAAGGGTCCATTTGGTTACCAATGGTCAGAGATGGGAAAAGTACTCATTTTTTGTACTTAAGTAAAAGTACAACAGTTTGATTTTAAAATCAACAGTCATAGAATACACTAGATCAGTGGTTCTCAACCTTTTTTGTCCCAATTAAGGCACATTTTCATAGACCAAAAAATCGTTACTGGCAACACTGGTGTCCACCCATGGGGACAGTTTGTTCCTTGGTTTTGACGCTTCATTTGTTGGACGAACACTTTTGCAATTTTTAAACGTTTTCTTGCAATTGCCAAAGACCTACGGCAGTAGTTTTCAACCCGTTTCATACCGGGGCCCACTTTTTACTCAGAATTTGGGCCACGGACCACCGTTTGAAGACATTTTAGACCCATAGACCCCAAAATTCAAGATTTCTATTGCTTTTGTCCACAATTCCAGGATGGATTTCAGAAACAAAACAGGAAAATGACCATTAATCTTCTACATCTTCTTCTTCTCTAGCTGTGTAGACTCGGGGTAATTCAGATGATGAATATTTTATACTCTCGAGATTGTAAACATGAAACCAAATGGACCCGTAAGGGTCCATTTGGTCCCTTGCCATGTTGATCATTAACATGGTGAAACACAACTTGATGACATCATCAAGTTGTGTTTCACCATTTAGGACATTTTTTCTGAGAGTGTACAAATGTGAACCAAATGGACCCGCCAGGGTCCAAAATGAAAATGCATGGAATTCCCCTTTAAGGGCTTATTATGCTTACATTTTTGCGGCTACAGACATTAATTTAATTTTTTAATTTTGAATTTAATTTTTGGTAGGAAATGGCTCTTTCAACATCTTGGGTTGCGGACCTGACCTGACCTAGTCCTAGTGGTAGGGAGAAGGCAAAATTTACATTACCAAAGGACATTTACTGTACTGTAAATATTACCCGTTAGGGTCCATTTGGATCCACTTGTACACTCTCAGGAAAAAAGAAGCCTTAGTTTGCATTGAATCATTTTCAACCAACTGCCACCAACTCCAAAGTTTTTCCCATATGAAGCAGTGGTTTTCAATCTTTTTGACACCAGGGCCGGCTATTTATTCAGCATTTGAGCCACAGACCACCATTTGAGGACATTTTAGCCCCACAGACCCCAAAACTATAAAGATTTCTTTTGCTTTTGTCCACAATTCCAGGCTTGATTTGGGGGAAAACAGTCAAACATACTAAAATGACCATTAATCTTCTACATTCTCTAGTTGTGTAGACTTTTTTAATTCACATGATGAATTTAACTCTTGAGATCGTAAGATCCATTTTGTTTCATGTTTACGCTCTCAAAGAGTTACATGTGGTTAACCAACTTTCCAACATTTAGCTGGGGACCATCACTCAACCACTGGTGGTCCCTGGACCGCTGATGAAAACCACTGATATAACCTTTCATTGGGTGGGCAAGATGCGCATTTGGGTGGGCACTGCCCACCCCTGCCCACGTCTAGATCCGGCCCTGGCTCTACCCGTTCGGTATCAGTGTTTCGACTTTCGTTAGCTTCTTATACGGCTCACAGTGGACATGGATACTTTGTCGCACTTAACTTTTGCGACCAGTTCATTCATCTTGTTGCTCAAAGAGCGAACATTAAAAACGTTATTACCGGCAAAGGATGTCGGCTGCCACGTCTCCTTAATCTGGCTCGCACTCCTCCTCTTGACCCTCTTTTATTTTTATTCCATTTTCGCGTCCCACTGTTCTTAAATTATGAATACTTGGCTAGTGAATCCAAAACACAAACCAAACACAGACAAGCATGGTTTGAGTGCCTGAGTGATAACACGGCCAGGCAAAGTGTCATCCCGGCGTTAAACTTCATATTGCCACAAAAAGAAAGCAGGTGTAACCACATAAAATGACATTAAACATAAAATAACAGACGAGACAGACAGATGAGCTGGGTCAGCAGCGGAGCCAGCCCCCCGGAAAGTTGACATCTCCGTTCACTTCCTGGAAACGTTAATGGCGTCTGCTCTACATAGACTTCTACAACTCTTCAAGTTACACACCCACTCACTCAACATACACTTGATTAGGCTATCAGCGGCACCGGTGCAGCTTGGCTTTCAGGCAGCACGGAGCAGAGTGCATGAATCTTTCATCACATTAATTAACATTAATATAATATGTAAACTTTTTTTTTTTTTTTTTTTTTTTTTTTTTTTTTGCCAAATTGCGTGGATCTTATTAAGCCCTGGGGAATCCTCCCAGTACGGAAATCCGTACCCCGTACAGAGAACTTTAATCCCTGCAGATGTAACTCTTTGAGAGCGTAAAAATGAAAGCAAATGGACCCTGGCGGATCCATTTGGTTTCATTTTTACACTCTCAAGAGTTATGATATTCACCAACTAAATTAGTACCACTTAATTAATAAGTCATAATTCATGTTCATTTTCGTCTAATTTAGTGTACATTTTTCGCCATAACAGTGGTCGCAGCCTACCTCCAGGTCGCGGTTGAGGAACTCCACTCCGATGGTGTGGAAGGACTGCGAGTCGAAGCGGTCGGTGACGTAGCGGTTCATCAGGGACGACTTCCCCACGCCGCCGTCGCCCAGCAGGATGACCTTCAGCAGGAGGCTCTTCCCGCTCATCATTCACTGCCGCTCCGCTCCGCTAGGCCGCCCGCTGCCACGCCGCTCCGCTAGGCCCCCTGCTGCCACGCCGCTCCGCTAGGCCGCCCGCTGCCACGCCGCTCCGCTAGGCCGGGGTTGACCCACCGCTGGGATCACACACACCCTGCAGCCCCCCCCAAAACGGCTGCCCAACCACGACCAGTTCAACCTGAAGGAGACACAATGAGAGAGACGGCAATGAGGAGAGAATGAGTGAATGAACGTTTTTGCCCTTAGGCAGACTAGGCAGTTGCCTGGGGCGCTCCTTTTAAAGCCATGCTTTAAAACGGGTGCCCAAAAGGTAGATGGTGATCTACCAGTAGATCACACAGGCTGTGCAGGTAGATCACATGACAGTCCCCTAAAATGTATGGATCTGTAACTCTTGAGAGCGTTAAAATTTTACACTCTCAAGAGTTAGATTATATTTAAACATCTGTATTATGTAAGAGTCCATGCAATTAGAAAATGGAGAATAATTGTGACCAATGTTTTGCCAGTTGTCTTTCCCAATTGTGGACAAAAACGTGAAAGTTCTTAGTTTTGGGAGTAAGAGACTAAACTCAACATCACAAACTGTCAACTCAAACCTCAAATACTGTTTTCAAACATCAGTATACATCCTGTATATGCTATACAGGAAAACCTTCCAATACTCCCCCTCTATTTTTCATTATAAGTGCATTATTCTTAAACACTATAACAGTAAGTAACACCATCACCACCATTTCAAAGCTCAAACTTTCTAGGGGCCTTGAAATGGATTTTCAGTAATGGAATAATCACATTTTTGATCTGTAGATCTTGTTGAGCCGACCATTTTGAAAGTAGCTCACAACTCAAAAGCCAATCGGCCCACACTATTCGAGGATTTCCAGGTTTTCGTCTTATCGATGTAATCATGTTGGTTGGCTCCCAGACAACATGCCTGGTGGAGAAGATCGGCTCATAAGCAGCCCCCTGGGAATTAATCGCTTGATAACGGTCGAAGCGGGTGCACCTAGAGAAAATACACCATTCATTGATTCATTTACAGGACGGCAATTCAAATATGAAGTTGGCATACATGCACCCTGCGGCTTAAAAAAAAGCGCTTCCATACACACAGCTTTATTTGTTAGTGTTTTGACTAAAGCGATTCTGAAGAGCGTTTCAGACGGTCCACAGGGAGCCTTTATGCCACAGTGTGCATACTTTCATTTTGAATTGACTCAGAGAAATAAACACATAACACAAGTTCAAACCCACTCTAAGGGCTCAATTAGTTGTCTTTTAACCCTTTGTGTTGCTGAACGCGTTTTGGTGTTCAACGCATTATGTTACACTTAAGCTATTGAAAAATATCAGATCTACAAGCTCATATCGCGCCACCGAGTGGCACGATATGAGCTTGTAGATCTGATTTTTGATATATTTGTGCATCACTTTCATATTTCTTTATGAAAGTGATGCACAAGAATATATTCTATTTGACACCTGATTGTAATTTCTAACACTAGATTCTAGTTTCTGACTAGTTTCTAGTTTCTGTCTCTGATGCTAGTTTCTGACAGATTCTAGTTTCTCTGAAAAAGTTCCTGTGTCAGTGATGCTCAACATATTTCATGCCAAGGACCCCCAGAATTATCTATATTTGGCTGCGGACCCCCATCTGAAAACGTGTTGTTCCAGGGATCCCCCAGAAGCAAAGATTTGAGTTAAAAATGTTTGATTACCAAATATTGCATTCAGAGATTTGCACCACATTTTCACAATTTTTCAAAAATAGCAGGACAACAAGCTCATATCGCGCCACTCGGTGGCACGATATGAGCTTGTTGATCTGCTTTTTTTCAATAGCTAAAACACCTTTCAGTACACAAATGGTTAAAGACCTAGATCAACGCGACCCAGGGCCTTTTGACGCACGGCGCCAAGTATATGGAACCCTCTTCTATTGCACCTGAGAATGCCATTGCCACAGACTACTGACATTTTAATAAGTGGACTGAAGACTACCTTTTTACCAAAGCAATCACTTTACTCTTTTGTAGTTGTACTTGACTACAGTTTATTATGTATTATTGTTTATGCCGTTATAGTTTAGAATTGTATTGTTGTTGATGCCATTTTATATTTGATTTTTATTTGTTTGCTATGAAAACAAATAAACACTGTAAGCACTGACATTTGTGAGAATGTAAAATTCTTTTCATGTTTAATTACAATGCATTTTTGTCATTATTATTGTTGTTCTTGTTATTAGTATTTTAAATAAGGTAACAAATAACATGCATATAGTATGGATTGTATACATTAGAGATCGGACAATCAGGCCTTTGGCCGATGTTTCCGATCACCGATTAGTGGAACATCAAAAAGACCGATAGCCGATATCAGCCGATGCGATTATTATTTACTTTTTTATATAAAATAAAAGTGCAAGAAGCAGCAAAAGGGTTTCGGTTTCCCCTCCATCAAATGCATTTTTTTTTAATTCAAGGGCAACAATGTATTGTAGCAGCATTGGAAACATTTTGCTGTGAGGTACAGGCACAGACCAGATGTAACTCTTGAGAATGTAAAAATGAAACCAAATGGACCCTTGCGGGTCCAAAATATTCATGATCTGAATTAGCACCACTTAATTAAGAAGTTGTGTTGGCAAAATACAGCCTGGAATTGTTGACAAAATCAAAATAATTCTTTAATTTTAGGTCTTTGCTGTGAAAATGTAATCAAATGGTGGTCCATGGCTCAAATGCTGAATAAATGGTGGTCCCTGGAGTCAAAAAGGTTGAAAACCCCTGTTTTAAACAGATAAACCTGCCCTGTCCATACACTTCCAATACTCAAGTCTGTAACATCAGGGGTGGAAGAAGATAATATATACATAGCCTGCCTGCATGCTCAAATACACCCACTACAACTGTATGTGTCATATTCTATTATATATTGCATTTAGATCGGACAATATTGTAAAACAATGCAATCACAAGATCTGATATTATTATTCTGATATCTATGATATGGTCAAGTTACCTTGTAAATGTAAAAATCTGTTGGTCCCTTTTCTGTCTTGTGTCTAACGTATGTGTCAATAATAACAAACTAGTCACGATAATGCTTGGTAATGCTCCACTAGATTCAGGGACTTTCTGCTGATAGGGGTGAACCAACAACCAAGACCCTTTCTCATTGGCTGGCAAGCTGCAGAATGGGCAAGTTAAGTAGGTGATAGTTCCCCAGTTGTAGTGGTATAGTGGCTGTTCTCTGCTACTGCTATCAGACCAGTCATGCTGTATGAGTGTATGACTATGATCTTCTTTAGATAGACATGCGAGCTTCCTTCCCCATTTCCCTTATTTTTTGCACTGATCATCAACGCTTTTGTCAGTCAGGTTTTGTGTAGATTTATTTTTTAAGAATGAATCCAACGTTTCGGTGGTTGAGCCTTCATCATTCCCTGATGAAACCACCGAAACGTTGGATTCATTCTTGAACCTGCAATGTCCTAAATAAAAATATTGGCACTTTGGCTACCGGTGTGTGCGGCCACTTTCTTGTAGAAACTAGACTCTAGTCAGGACAATATGGGTTAATTGTATTTTGAGTTACAGAGCACTTAAGGAAGATTGTCATAATAAAAGGAGTTCCCCTTCATTTTTTTTGCAGTGAGCGAGTTTGTCAGGTTTACAAAAATATGAAGGAAATGATGATTGAGACAGTGATACTCAAGGGCATGTCTGTCTGGACCATACAGTTAAAAATAGGTCTGGACCAGATGCAAGTCTTTGAGAGCGCAAAAATGAATCATTCATCATATTCATGTAAATTAAGTCTACCCAACTAGAGAATGACGAAGAATGTTTTTTTGATGTATAGTTGACTGTTTTGCCTGGAACTGTGGACAAAAGCGAAAGAAATCTTTAGTTTTGGGTCTACTCTGAGGGGTGAAACTATCATGGTGGTCCGTGGCTCAAATGCTGAATAAATAGTGGGCCCTGGGGTATGGAAAAAGGTTGAAAACCACTGCTTTAGGAGGAGACACCCCACTGCTGTGACTGACCAACCCAAACATCGACATGCCTGTTGTGTCGATCGTGGTCACTGACCATGACAAATAAAAAAACTTATTTGTTATCGACATAATATAACTCAAGGAAGTAGAATTTTAAAATGCTTAATCTTGGTTTACTTCCATGTTTATTTTGATTTTAATTTGATTTGTCTAGTTCAGGGGTTTTCAACAGATGGTCCGGGGACCACCAGTGGTCCTTGAGAAGGTTCCAGGTGGTCCCCAGGCTAAATGATGGAAAGCTTATGTACCAGATGTAACTCTTGAGAGTGCAAACATGAAACCAAAGAGTTAAAATATTCATCATCTGAATTAGCACCACTTAATTAAGAAGTCTACAATGTTTTGTTTGCAAAATCAAGCCAGGAATTGTGGACAAAACCAAAATAATTATTTAGTTTTAGGTCATTGGGGTGAAAATGTAATCAAATGGTGGTCAATGCTCAATAAACGGTGGTCCCTGGTGTCAAAAAGATTGAAAACCCCTGGTCTAGTTACATGAATCAGCAAGACAGCAATGCCGTTTTATTACAGTCTTTATAGCTCAGTGGATTCCCAGGATCCCCTATATGGACACGTATTAACCATAAGAGTCCATTTAGTTCAAAACTGGGGGACCCCCTGGAACCACCTCCATCAAGGACCCCTGGGGGTTTCTTCCCTTTTAGCTCTGATCAATAGCCTTCGTGCTCTTGTTGCCTTGCCTGGACGGCACTATGGATCAACGCTACAGACAGGCGGTCCGTCCGGTCCGCGGACCCCCAGTTTGGTAAACCACTCCTTTATCTGGTAGCAAACAAAGCTGTTTAAACTGTTGACATCTCTGCTGCTAGCATCCTGCGTTAGCATCACCAATACCACCAGTAGTATCAAAGCCTTTGAACTTCAACAGCAACAGCTAAAACACACACTAGCCCGAGCAAAGCAGTGCAGTTATATAGTTGTATGGGTGCTGTGCAGTACAACGGGGTAGTTTGTTGTTTACCAATAAGTTGGTTGTTGTTTGGTGCTTCTCCTTCAGTCTCCAGGCTGCTGCTGCTGCATCTTCTCTTGAGTCTCAGATTGACAGACGGACGGTCCATCCGCCACCGACACTGTTGCCAGGCCGTGGGAGAGAAACAAGCAGCCAGGTCTACAACTGTAGGCCTTAAAGGGGAACTCCAACCATTTTCAACATTCTAATTTGTCATTAATATACCTGGCTTAGAGATATTGTGTGGTGATGATAAAAAAGTTTCCCTAATTCTGTATTTCCTAAAAATGGAGTTTTTTTTTAAATCATTAACATGGTGAAATACATCTGATGACATCATCAAGATGTATTTCACCGTGTTAATGATTTTTCTTTCAGACCCCTTTTTCCTTAGAGGGTACAAATGGAACCAAATGGACCCGCTAGGGTCCATTTGGTTCACATTTGTATCCTCTCAGGATTTTTTTGAAAATGGATGGAATTCCCCTTTAAACAAGCCCAAATGAAGCGAGACATTCGTTGGTTGATTGATTGATTTATTTATTGATTGATTGATTGAATGAAGTAGGCCTATTTATTAACAATTTGCAGCAGGGGTAATTTCACTTGAAAGCACAACAAATAAATATAACATAAATTATTTTAAAAAAAGTTAACAGTCTTGTATTGAGTTACCTAGCTAAAGCCTGACAAAATCAGCTGTAGGCAAAGGGGGGCTGTCAGCAGATAGGTCTGGAATAGCTCAATTGTACGCCCATTTCCTACTCCAGCAGTCCAATCTGGACACCGCATGCAAATATATTTGAATATCTGCTGATATCTGCTATTGATTCGGTCTGGTTTTAGCCAGGCTATTATTCAAGTATAGTATGCTTGAAATGTACTGTAATTCTCCAAACTGTCAATACAGATTTAAGTAAATCAATCAATCAATCAATCAATCAATCAAATCAATCAAACCGCAGGCCTCAATAAGCGGACATGGCAACACTTGTCCACCGCCCGAGGCTGCCCATCATCCCATGGCGGGGAGGGATGGTCGCGCTGTGATTGGTTTAGGCTGGGCGCAATTGGCTTTGCCGGCAGAGGATCCGGTCTAGAGCGGATCCGGAAACTGCCAAGTGAACATGTTTTGAAAAGGACCGGATACGCTTTGGGGGTAGGCGGGCTTTAGAATGGATACCTATCTAAAGTACCCCTTCTTTAGGTACTGCGGAAAGCCCGGTGGCGCAACGTTACAGTTGGTTAGATTAACTTATTTCACAGTTATGTTTGTCAGTCATCCATCCATCCATCCATCCATCCATCCATCCATCCGTCCGTCCAATGTGCGCATAAATAAATATTCATTCATATTCACAGATAATTCACAGATAATTGTTTCACTCCAGGCCAGCAGATGGAGGTAGAACAGTTATTTGGGAGACATAAGTCAGAAGCCACAAGCTCAGTGTTGCCATGTCCGCTCATTATAAACGAATGTAGGCTTGTTCCAAAGTTGCATGTAGTTTATTGGTAGTTACTTGGTAGTTACTTTTTGGGGTTGTTTCATATTATCATGTTGTTTTAAAACAGCGGTGAAAAGCAAAGCAATGCAAAGCAAAGAAATAGCTTTTTTTTTTTTTAGATACCCTTTTGCTTATTTCTCTCACGGTACCAGGAAACGCTGCTCCAGCTGTTAGTTGGTCCATCCTCCTCTCCTCATCTCGGGGTTTTGCTCAGTTCTCCGTGATCTAACGTTATTATCATTCCATTAAGGTTTAGTTAGATTCATATATAGTAATATCGATCACACTACAAACACAGTGCTGGAGGATGCGGCTGATCTCTGAGGAACGGTGACGAGAACAGACCCTGAATGATCCTCTCACACAGACACAGTCCACGGTCGGTAAGGAAGAACAGACAACGGATTTATTTATGTTATTTACTTGTTTGTTTTCTCTGAGGGTTGTTGTTATGGGCCTCTATTGTTCACCGTTTGAGACACTGCACCACTATAACCATTGAACCAAACCAGATTCTCTCAGTCTCAAAACCAATGACTATTTTTTGTTTTCGTTGGATAACATTCCTCCCATCCTTACATCTTCAGTTTACACTTATCCGTAGCCTGGTCGCAGGGGCGACAATACCTCCTCCAGAGAGCATCACAATTATTCCATCTTGATGACGTGGTACCATTAGGAGTGATTGTTAACAGTTAAATGTTTAGCAAAAAAGATGTATTCTACATTCTCTGATCGTGCAGACTTCTTGTAGTTCCGCTTGGTTTCATTTCACAAATCATCTATTTGATCTTGTATTGTATTAATATGTAGCAAGTATATTGTATTAACCTCCTTTAGCAGATATATGTAGTACAGTAGTAGTTATATTGCATTAACTTCCTTTACCTGAATGAATGAATGATTTTTTTTTTATTAACAGAGATGAGAGTTACAGTACAAGTCAAGTACACACAAGTACAACTACATCAAATCTGAAAAAGCTGATTGGACACACTAGTTAAGCATACACTTGTTTACAATAGTGGCCAACTTGTTCATTTCATTAAGGCATTCAAATACCATACATCAGGGGTAGACATTAAGGGAAATTTGCCACTGGCCCTTCGGGCCAGTGGCTTTTAAGAATCACTGGCCCCACAACTGTAACCACTGCCCAGGTAATCGATCCCCATAGTCTGCAAAAAAGACCACCATTTATTAATGCTAATCAGTGCTGTGCATTAAATGCATTCAAGTTAACAGCACTCCTTTCATGGGGGTCAAAACCAGTAGACCGTTCAGCAAGCTGACCCTTATACAATGCAGAATGCATTGTATGTGCTAATAAACAAAATATAAATAAAATGTAAACAATTATAAAACAACACCAACATATTGTGAAATAAAAATAATAATACAAAATATATATATATTAATTTATTTTTAGGAGGCATTTTACCACTGGCCCCATCGGGCCAGTATAGGGCGCCATCTGGTGGTCCGGACGTGTTTTCAAACCCGTTTCGGGCCATCGGGCCAATTATAATGTCGACACGTATACATACAAAACAACTACTTCAGTAAAGTCAGAAGCAGCAAATCATGGAGGTAAAATCATAGTGGAGGTAAAAAGGGAAAAGAGAAATGTACCAAGAGTAGAGGGTGGGTGGGGGGATTTTATATACATTCATATACATTTTTGTTTTATAGAGGCCAGTTTCGAGTTGCAGGCCATCTGTAGGTGCCCTTTGAGAGCGGTTTTGAAGGAGTCAAGGGATAGATGTAGTAGTTATATTGTACCTTTACCATCATCATACAGATGTAGTATTCTATTCTATGTACAGCCTTCACCATACACATACAGTATACATCACTAGAATTTAGTGTCACAAACTAGAATTTAGTGTCATGGACTAGAATCTAGTGTCTGGAACGAGAATCTAGTGTCAGAAACTGGAATCTAACTTCAGAAACTACAATCCACTGAGAGGAACTAGAATCTGGCATGAGGAACTATAATCTAGCATCAGAAACTAGAATCTGATCAGGACACAATGGTCCCATGTGTTCCCAGATGGTGGTGGTGGTGGTGAAGGGCAGGCTGGTGCCCTGCGTGGTCCTGGCCCTGTTGGGTCTGCTGTGTCTGCTGTTCTACTCCCACGCCCAGCTGCCCCTGGAGGACCACCAGCACCACTACCAGCAGCCCCTGACGGAGGATGTCAGCGACCAGGCAGCCTTCCTGCCCCAGGGGGCGCTCTCCCTCTCCCTCTCCCTGGCCGGCCAGCAGCCCGCGGAGTTCACCTCCATCGGCACGTACCGCGGCCCGGGCAACAGCGACCCGCGCAGCAACCGCGACCTGCCCATCCTGCTGTGGTGGAGCGCCGGACTCTTCCCCCACTTCCCTGGAGACACGGAGCGCATCGACTGCGCCACCTCCTCCTGCATGGTCACCAGCAACCGCAAGGTATACTGTACATCAGGGGCGGATCTAGGCATGGCCATGGGGGGGCAATGTCCCCCTAAATGTACTGTATGCCCAGTCTGCCCCACCAAACATGATGGCATGCAAAACAACACAAGCTATTTCAAATTGAAGGGCTTATACTGGCATTTAAAATGATCTGAAACACTACTACTGCTACTAACTGACTACAGCTGTGTCACCACTAAACCAACAGCATTTCATCATTGAAAACAAAAAACTCTCCGAGTCAGACCTTTAGCTTTACGCATGCTGCGTGTCCCCCCCCCCCCCCCCCCCCACACACACACACACACACACACACATACACACACAATTGGGAAATGTTATATCCGCCCCTGGTACACATACAGTGGTTTTCACCTATTTGAGACACGGACCACCATTTGAGCCCCATTTAAGTCTCAAAACAGACCCCTAAAGGTTTATTTTCGTTTTTTTGTCCACAATACATGAAGTGAAGGGCAAAATTTATCATTCAATGCAATAGACTTTTATTTTTGGTTGTATAAGGCTGTCACGGCCAGGAAACTAGTTATTTTTCTATTCCTGCTGCCCACCACAGAAACAAATAAAAAAATATACTTGGAAAACAGAAGCTACAGACTATTTACTAGAATTTCAAGATCATAGTTTCAGGGACTACCGTAATTTCCGGACTATAAGCCGTTACTTTTTTCACATGCTCTGGACCCTGCGGTGTGGCCAATACAACAGTGCGGCTAATCTATGGATTTTTTAACGGGGGTTTTCTACAGGTGGTCCGGGGACCACCAGTGGTCTCTGAGAGGGTTCCAGGTGGGCCCTCCAGACTAAATGATGGAAAGTTGGTTAACCAGAACTTTGATATTTGGTTTCATTTTTACACTCTCAAGAGGTATATTCACCATCTAAAGTGGCACCACTTAATTAATAAGTCATGGACATTTGTGTTTGCGAAAATCCATCCTGGAATTGTGGACAAAACAAAAGAAATCTTTAGTTTTGGGTTCTGTCGGGTGAAAATGTTGTCAAATGGTGGTCTGTAGCTCAAATGCTGAATAAATAGTGGGCCCTGAGATCAAAACGGTTGAAAACCACTGCTCTAACATGAAGCTTGTTGTCTGGTGCGGCTTATAGTCAGGTGCGGCTTATACATGGAAAAATCAGGATTTCGCACCAAATTTAGCTGGTGCGGCTTATATTCAGGTCCACAGGTAAACCTGACCTTTTGGTCCCTCCCCTCCCACTCAGGTCCAGCTGTACAAGCGCACGGCGTCCATCATCTTCTACGGGACAGACTTCCGGGCGTACGAGGCGCCACTGCCCCGCCTGCGCCACCAGACGTGGGCGCTGTTCCACGAGGAGTCTCCCATGAACAACTACGTGCTGTCCCACGCGCCGGGCGTGCGCCTCTTCAACTACACCGCCACCTTCCGCCGCGAGTCCGACTACCCTCTGACGCTGCAGTGGCTCCCCTCGCTGCAGTACCTGCTGCGGCCCGCCGCCGTGCCCCTGGCCCAGAAGAACGTCTGGAGGAAGGAGCGCGGCCTGGCGCCCGTCCTCTACATGCAGTCCCACTGCGACGTCCCGTCGGACCGGGACCGATACGTACGGGAGCTCATGAAGTACATCCAGGTACTGTGCAATGAACGGCGCTCTGGTTCTATTCGGTGCAGTGCTGTTTTTTTTGGCAGAACATTTCTATTTTAGCAATTTTCCTGTGATTAGGGGGTTTAGCGGTAACGGAAATGGAGCCCTTAGTCTTAATTTCAGTCCTGAGGATTTCACAGGGGTCATTTAATTAGCTCAGTGCTTATTTGCAAAATATCATTTTCAGTCTCAAGATTTTTTTTTTTACTTTAATCCCTGAGTTTTAGTCGAAGCTCAATGAACATTTTTCGTCATAGTATTATTCAACTAAAGCAACGGCGGTTCCCCCAAACACTGGTTTGGTTAGGATTTGTTATATGTTATTATTTCAATATAATTTCAAGCAAACATAAAAAAAAAAAAAACCTTTCATGAGTTAATATTCAGTGTTTTTTTTCCTTCCATATAAATTCCGTAAATTTGAACCAAACAACGCAACTGAAAACAAGCAGTTTATGTGGAGCTTGTAGATCAGCGTGTAGCCTGGGCCCCGGGGTGAATATCTTCATTTATTTTTTGGGTCATGGCCTAAATAGGTTTGGGGACCACTGCTGTATAAAGCACTGCTTCTCATTAACTGTTCCCGTGGAGGAAGGACCCGAAGGGTCTTCTACCTTCCGCAGGATAAAATCCACCCGTAGCCTGCAACCTGAGTGGCTTATTGGATTTCTAAAACTGTTAGAATTATGGTAACGTGAAAAGTACCAAAATAATCAACAGCAGCACAATACCATCTGTCATAAGTTACCCAGATAAAGAAAGTAGTTTACAGGTACAAGAAAGTAGTTCTGGGACAACCAGCTGTAGAAACAACAGACCCACGGCAAGGTCCCATAACAACAACAACAACAACAACAACAACAACATAGCTGGTTCTGGGTGGTGGAGTGATACTACTAAATGTCAAGCATCAGCAGTGGGTTATTGCTGGGTTTTTCAACTGTCACGTGACCGTGACCAGCCAATCAGAATTAAGTATTTGGACTAGCAGTTTTAGAATCCCCAAATGTCCATCATTTAGCTGGGGACCGCCTGAAAAAAATTACTCTTTCTGCCGTTTTTGTTGCAGGTGGACTCCTACGGGAAGTGCCTGAACAACAAGGCTCTTCCTGCGGACCTGGAGGACACGTCCACGGCCACGGGCGAGGACCCGCGCTTCATGGAGTTCGTGTCGCGCTACAAGTTCCACCTGGCGTTCGAGAACGGCCTGTGTCCCGACTACATGACGGAGAAGCTGTGGCGGCCGCTGCACCAGGGCTGCGTGCCCGTGTACCGCGGCTCCCCCGCCGCCGCCGACTGGCTGCCCAACGACCGCTCCGCCGTGCTGGTCAGTCCACTCAATAATGTCATAAGACTTTGAACTAATAGCAAAAAAAGCAAACTCAGCTGAATTTGTATCTTCACTATGTCCTGAATAACAGATAAAAATGTCCTGAATAACAGATATGTCCTGAATAACAGATAAATGTCCTGAATAACAGATAAAAAAAATAACCAAATGGACCCTGACCATTGGGTCCATTTGGTACCATTTGTACGCCCTCAGAAAAAAAAATCCTAAAAGAAAAATCATTATCAAACACAACACAAACACAACTTGATGATGTCATCAAGTAAAATACAGTACAGTAAAATGTTGAAAATGGGCGGAATACTGAACAACATGGACCATGACAAGTTCAATCAACTAGAACATTTTAAAAGCAATTTTAAACAATATAAATAACAAAAAGTTCAGTCTTGCAGACATTCACGAGTTAATGAATAGGTCTACATAATCTTAAAAAAAAAAATGAACCTGGCGATTCAATATCGATATCATGGCATTAAGAATTGTGATATATTGGTGTATCAATTATTATTTTTTTGCCCACCCCTACTAGGTGGATGACTTTGCGTCGCCGCGGGACCTGGCCGCCTTCCTGCGCTCTCTGGACGAGGACGACGCGGCCTACGCCCGCTACCTGGACTTCAAGGCTCCCGGCGGCGTGGTTAACGCCCGCCTGCTGCGGCGGCTGGAGACGCGGGAGTGGGGCGTTAACGACATGAGCCGGCCCAACTACCTCAACGGGTTCGAGTGCTACGTGTGCGACCAGGAGAACGCCCGGCTGGCGGCCGAACGGGCCCACCGCAAGGCCCCCCGGCAGAGCCCGCCGCCCCCGCCCAAGATGGCCAACAACTCCCACATGGGGTGTCCGCTGCCCAGCCCCGGGTACGGGGACGTAGGCGAGCTGCCGCCGGACGACGGGTACATATGGGTCTTATTCCATTAAAGGGGAATGCTCTCTCTTTAGTTATCTTTAGAATCTTTAGTTTTGGGGTCTGTTGGGTGACGATGTTGTCTTTATATGACCAGGTCTATAAAGCAGTAAAACTGTTAATTTAAAGGTAATAAAGGCAACTTTAGTGTGTACAAACACTCTGTCTGTAAACAGATTTGTTTAATAACAAAATCTAACTCCACCTCACCTCCACCCCCCCCCCCCCCACCCCACACACACACACACACACACACACACACACACACACACACACACTAGCTCTGCTTGTCTGTCTGCAGGGAAACAGCTGCAGCATCAAAGTAGAAGCAATGCAGAGGGGAAACATGCACAAAAAATATAGCTACTGTATACATCTATTTTTTGGCAAGAAAAGTTGCCTCTTTTACCTTTTAAGAAAGAGCATTCCCCCTTATAAACTTTATGAAAGTTGCAGGCACTTGCATTAGCCTCAGTTTCCCAGAAGCCCTAGCAACCGGTGTACAACCAGTATACAAATGTACACTCTCAGGAAATTTTAGAAAATGGGTGGAATTCCCCTTTAAGTATGTGCACTGTGTGTGGAAGGAGGAACTAATTGCTCTGTGGTCTGTACTTTGATTTCCTCTCCCCTCCGGGGACCCCCTCCGTCCCCAGACCCCCCCACAGCTCTGATTAATTGGCTTTCTCGTTAGGATCCGGCAGGCCACCTGATGTGACGGAGCCTAATGTGTTTGTACTGTACTGTATGTGTGTTCATCCATCCGCAGATGGCTGCAGATCTGGCCTCAGGACTACTGGCAGAGCCTGGAGCAGGCGGAGGGTTTGGAGTCCCTCATAAGACATAATGAGTCAGACCCGGCTCTGCTGTGGAGACACATCCAGGACATCGCTGTGAGGAGAGCCAGAGGAACTCACTGATGCCAGGACACTAAAAAAAACCCTGAAATCACTGATTCTGATGTCCAGAATTACAGGGAAGAAGAGGGTTGTTACTTGTTTCCGTTTGATTATGGCCAATCATTTTTTAATGTCGGCCTCAAACGAGTCTCCTCCATTGATGAGGCAAAAAACATCACTTACATTACGGCTTCGGCACAAGAAAGTAAAAACATGATCCTGCCTGGCAACAGTGACAGTTTAAAGCTGCTCTCCGTAAGCTTCATGTCATGTAAGGATTCCAAACCAACACAACGCACACCCTCCTCTTGGTGCCGAGCCAAAATAACAAAGCAATCGACAAAAGCAACGGCATGCAACTGACTTTTTTTTGTCCTCTCCAGGTGTATCTGTTGATGTGCAGGCAAAACATGCAACGTTTCGAACTTTTGTGGTCTTGGAAAAAAAGACCTGTCAAAGGGCCCAAAAACGTATGTCTTGCCTGTGGGTGAATAAATATACCGTAATTTCTGGACTATAAGCCGCACCTGAATATAAGCCGCACCAGCTAAATTTGGGGCAAAATACAGATTTTTCCATGTATAAGCCGCACCTGTCTATAAGCCACACCAGACAACAAGCTTCCTGTTAGAGCAGTGGTTTTCAACCTTTTTAATACCAGGGCCCACCATTTATTCAGCATTTGAGCTACAGACCACCATTTGACAACATTTTCACCCCACAGAACCCAAAACTAAAGATTTCTTTGGTTTTACCCACAATTCCAGCATGGATTTTCGCAAACATTTGGTTTCATTTTTACGCTCTCAAAGAGTTACATCATGTAGTCTGGAGGGACCATCTGGAACCCTCTCAGGTACCACTTGTTGAAAACCCCTGTTAAAAAAATCCACCTGTAAAAATCCATAGATTGGCCGCACCATTGTATAAGCCGCAGGGTCAAAAGCATGTGAAAAAAGTAGCGGCTTATAGTCCGGAAATTACAGTAAATATACCTTTTGTCCAGGATTCCATCTGAAGACAATGTTTCGATTACAAAAAGAGACTCCCTGGTTGGCCAGGCAGGGGCAGAGCCTTCTAGTGGGAGAGTTAGGATATTGGTGTACCCGGAAGCAGAGCGGAGCAGCCAGGTCACATGACTATACGAAGCCTCTCTGAGTCCTATCTGAGCATAACGCTCATAAGTCTATGATAACGCTCACTGCTCCTACGTCTCGCGAGACGTACACCGTTTCGCGAGACTTTGCTGGTCCCTATTGAATTCCATTCATTTCAACTTCCGGCTTGAGAGTGGACTCACAGGGCTCCTCCATGCTCCTCCAGCAGCGGAGCGGCCTGGCACATAGGAGTGAACGGGAATATCCTAACTCTCCCACTAGAAGGCTCTGGCCAGGGGTAATCATCCCTCATGGTAGCTGAATCCGTCAGCAACTCCTGTTACAATGTGTTAATAGAATTATTTTGTTGTTGAATTTGCCCCCCTGGAGGCAAATTCAAGGGAGGATCTTTGTGGTCCATGTATTTCCTAAAAAAACTCCTGAATACATACAACCAAAATTAGTTTCTATAGGTCAGTTTTTTTCCTGGGTAATCTACCACTGTATAATATATGGGATTGTTAAAAACCTATTCCCCACCCATGCTGTAGTGTGTAGCTATGTAATGGGTATTGGGATGAGTTTTAGATTTCCTTTTTAAAGCGTAAATGTTCTCCAGGTGTTATATCGCCATCTTTCCCCTCATGTCAACTCGACGCAGCAGAGCGCTTCCTCTGTGCTTCTATTATTGGTCTGTAAAACACCTGGACTTTCTAAATAAGCGACGATTTGGTCTGGTTGAAGTGCACAGTAACATCCGGTGTTAAATTTGTCCATTTGTAACTCCAGAGCGTGTCAATGGACCCTTACGGGTTCCGTCGGTACATTCCGAGTTAAATTAAAACTGCAATTCATTAACTTTATTGTTCTAGCCGACACAGAAAGCACCGTTTGGACCGAGGGTATATATCACACTGAGTTTTACACAGTACCACTCAGTCTACTAGTAGTGGACCTCATAGATATATATAAGAAAGCTAGATGGCTCGCCCGCGCTGCTGGCCAATGGGGAGTGACGTTGTTACGTGGCGGCAATCTTGTGAGAGGAGAGCACAACATTGTGTCTATGAGTATATACTTTTTAAACGAGGATAACTCGCTTATTTTTCAACCGATTTTCAAACGGATTGGTTTGTTGTATACATAGAGCTGTTATGTTTTTTAGAATGAAAAAAATAAAATTTAGCAAAAATCATAGCCATGTTGATACGTTCATAATAATGCAATCTGTTTGTAAATCCGTCAAGTTTTGAGCGAGTTCTAGCTGTTTTTGTTTGGGCTGCCATAGAGCATACTGCATTTAGTCCTCTCACAAGATGGCCGCTGTGAACGATATCAGAGGCTCCGCCTCAAGACTTCTAGCTTTCATATATATACATCTCTGGTGGACCTGACCACAACTCAATTAGGCCCCCATTCACACATATCAAATGCCTGTTGTGTTTATGTCCGTTTAATGGCTGCCACAATGCAATGGGAGTCACTTTGTCTAACCAAATGTTTGTGTTTGATGTGTGTATGGGGACTCAGGCCTAAATGTTCTCTGCTCTGCCCGTGTCTGATGGCTGTCAGAATGCTTTTCCCAATGGGAGAGACATGATTTGACCCAACATTTGGGTCTGATGGCTGTATTTTCAAACCACGTGACACCCAATGGAAAAGCATTCAGGCTGCCATTGAACACATAACGGAGCACAGAACATTGTTCTTTCTGTGTGTACGAGGCCTCACAGGATAGTAACATACATACAGTACATATTTAGATTAATATGATTAATATCCAAAATAGTGCATTATTCATGGGTGAAAAAAGTTATGGATTGTAGCTTTAACAGAGGATTTTATTGTGTATGTGTGCACGTTTGCGTACGCGCGTGCTAAAAACAGCAGCAGGACCACCACAGTCTTACCTTCATTACTGTCACACGGCAGGGGGTCCCCCTGAAGGGCGTGCGTTTTTAGATTGCTCTGCACAACGTCGCCACTTAAACAAAGTCATGTTTCCGCAACAGAAGACATTGTTTAATCAGGAAATGGAGAAGATGATGAATGTAATATTTACAGACGCCGACTAAAGCGCACAGCGGGAGAGATCGCTCTGCTGTTAAAGATTTCCTACCCTCCTCTTCTTCCGTGGCACAGGAGAAAATGGTATGGGTGCTTTGATGAAGCATCGATGAAGCCGCCCCCATACCATTTTCAGTTACAGGACTGTTATTAGGCAAGTAAAGCATCAATAATAACATCAGGCACCTAGTTGTGTATGTTGTGTTGTGTATAGAAAAAATATTAAAAAAAAACAAGACTGAAAATATATTCTTTGCTAATGTCCTCAATCACTCAGTGGTTTTCTACTTACTACAACTTTATAACTACTCAATCAGGGGCGGATCTAGGCATGGGGGGGCAATGCCCCCTAAATGCCCTGACTGCCCCACCAAACACGATGGCATACAAAACAATCCAGATTATTTCAAATTAAAGTGCTTATATTTAAAATGATTTGAAACACTACTACTGCTACTAACTAACTACAGCATTTCATCATTGAAAACAGAAAACTCTCTGAGTCAGACCTTTAGCTTTATGCATGCTGCGGGTCAGTTGCAACTTCAACAACAACAACAACTGATAATATTGATGCTTATACTTGCAAAATAAAAGTCCTGTAAACGAAAATGGCATGGGTGCGAATTCATCGCCTGCGGTGCGAAGCATGTTACATCCACCCCTGCACTCAATCCACCTCTGAGTGTGTTGAACAAAAATGACATTGCCCTACAGTGAGAACACTAAGTGAATATACTGTATAGAAGATTTAAAAGCATTACTTGTAGATGCATCAATTTGAGGACAATCTTGTACTGTACCACGCTAGTATTATTTTCTATGATATATTTATATGCTATATCTTTATTATATAAATCATTTTATTTTGTAAACAATGCAACACAGAAAGCAAACATGGTATTTTTCGTAAAAAGGACAAAACCCTAAAAAATAAAATCTTGGAAGAAAACCGAACCAGTTAAGCATTGAAGTTGTTTTTTTTTTTTGTTTTTTTCCACAGACAATACTTAAATACAAAATATGTTAACATACCCATCTACCAACATGGAAGTATATTCACTTATTTAACATATAGTTATGTAACATTCTACAGACAACTCCTTCATAGTTCACCGTGTCAGACAAAAGCAAAAAGTAAAAAATCTCAAATGCATTCTTTGGAGGGAAAGGAGAGAGAAATTGGACATTCAAAACTGATTATTCTGAACCGTCTTAATCATTATTGTTCATTATAACAATCAGTCTGATTGAACCACCAAACGATGAGTAATGCCCGAGTTTGGAGCACAATACATTCCAATAAGTGTCTAAATGACCAGCGCTCTGCTTTCAGCATGTAAATGAGAGTGAGGGGAGACGGGGACGGGTTGGTGGGTAGCGGAGACACGCCTGATTTAGTCTAATTTCTCGCTCATGCAACGGTGTCATGCGATGGAAAACAGCCGGCCTGCGGCCTGCATATTTATTGCGCCGTTAGATCAGCCGTTTTCACCAAGCGAAACACCGTTGTGCGCAGTGTTGTAGTGGTACTTTTAGAAGTGGGGGGGACGCCTCTTAAAGGGAAATTCCTCCCATTTTCGAGGAAACACATTAACATGGTGAAACACATCTTAATGATTTCATCAAGATGATGATGTTTATAAACCTGACGCTTCTCTAAAGAAGCATTGGAGGAGCCGACACTGTTGAGTGACAAGGCTGTTTTCCAATCAGCTGCTGTAGTTGGAATTTCAACTAAAACTAATGACACCGGAGGGAGGAAATCGCAGGGGGAGAAAAGATAAGGTGGTATTTTTGTAAGCCGATTCAGGGCTGTAGCCAGGCTACTGAACAAATGCCCATTCGTACACTCGTAACAGTCTATATTTGGACCCCTGGTATGTCCCAGAGCCATCATTGAGAAACTGTGCTTTACCTCTGTAGCGGAGAAGAGGGAATAGGAGGGAGATGGAGGGGTTGCGTTGGGGGGTATTAGGGTATTGTAAGGGTGTTGTAAGCATGTAGCCGCTTCAACCTCTATCCATGGATTGAATAGAGCATAATCACGAGTAATCACACGATAGATGCAGATAACACATACCCGCAGGGCAGGTAGATATTTTGTATTCATTGCATCGGTGGATCACGGCTACTACTAGTAGGGCGGGGCGAAGTATAGTTTTACTGAGGTTATGGTTAGTAACCGCATAAAGCACCGTCTAACCCTAACCCTATCCTAACCCTAAACACAACCTCAGTAAAACTAGGCTATGCCTACACCTAACGCCAACCCTAAATTTAACCTCAGTAAACTTATCCCTAAACCTAACCATAACCTCAGTAAAACTGTTTCATCCCGCCCTACTAGTAGTAATATACCCACGGATGGAATGAATACAAAATATCTACTTGCCTGGCGGGTATCCGTTGTATTCGATGGTGTGATTATCCATGGATTGAATAGAGCATAAGAGCATAGGAGTAGAGGTGGAAGCGGGTGAAGCATAGATACTCAGTCAAACACTTTGGAGTAGCAACTCTCGCAGTGGACTTTCCCTCCATGCAGAAACATGTTGTAGAGCAGGTCTCCCATGGGTCTGCTGCACACGCCACACTGAAATGGAACCACACCAACGCAAAATCAGTACCATTTACACACTTAAAAACCGACAAGGTGCACACAATATAACAGCGTTTTTGTTTGTTTGTTACTCCCCCACCCAATAGAGCAGTGGATTTAAACCTTTTTGATACCATGCCCCACTAATTATTCAGCATTTGAGCCACATAGGACCATCATTTGATGACATTTTTTGCCTCATTTGGCCCCCGGGCCGCATAATGCCCAGGTATGCTCTATAGTTTCAGTGTATGCACCTGCAGGCTGTAGGGCATTTAGCAATGCACAAAAAGAAAACAATAGGTGCACGCACATCCAGAAACTAAATATGACAGGTGTAAGGCCGATGTAAACAATAGACACACACTGGACTAAGCTCCAAACAGATTAAATCTCTATTTTCTCGTCACCACAGGGACATAGAAATGTAACCTACACTGGAGCAATATACAGTATGTTGGCTCAGCGGTCGCTGCACGCACAGAGTTCCAAACTCTCACACTTGCATACAAAGCAACCAAAGGTTTGACTCTACTGTATCTCACTGGTGAGATAGGGTAGTCACAGTTTGTGATGTTGAATTGAACCCAAAGCTAATAACTTTCACGTTTTTGTCCACAACTGGGAAAGAGAACTGGCAAAACGTTGGTCAAAATAACAACTATTCTCCATTTTCTAATTGTGTGAACTCTTGAAATTACATAATTCAGATGTTTAAAAATAATTTAAGCGGTAAAATGAAGTGGTAAAATGAAACCAAATGGACCCGTAAGGGTCCATTTGGAAGTGGTAAAATGAAACCAAATGGACCCGTAAGGGTCCATTTGGTTTCATTTTAACGCTCTAAAGAGTTACAGATCTATACACTTTAGGGTGATCTACCTGCATGGCCTGTGTGATCTACTGGTAGATCACCTTTTGGGCACCCCTGTTGTAGGGTGACAATCCTTTGGTTGCTTTGAATGCTGTGCATCTATTCTTGCTGTGCATTCGCTAATTACGACACTTCTGCCTTTAATTGTGTGTTTGTGTGTGTGTTTTTTACGAGTTCCATCTGTTTTTTATGTCTTTAATGGTTTATTCTGATGAGCGCTGGGTGTAGCATTTTAGGATTATGTGTCACTTGGGAGCAATCGTTTTATTTTGAGAATGAATCTAAATGAACTGTTGCGCTCGGGTTACTTGAAAAGGTGTTTTGCGGCAAACAATTATATGGTTTATCATTTCTGAAATCTGAAATCTGTAATTCTGAAATCTGGAATTTTTAACCTCTCACAAAGGTTAAAAATTCCCATAAGCACAACACTAGAGGGAGTAAAAATAATGATCTGGTGCCACCAATATTTAGGACTAAAATGGGTAAGTCAACCTTTCTAAGCACCGCTACTCAGGTGTGGAATGCCCTGCCCCCTTTTCTTAAAACGAGTACATCAATTTATTCCTTTAAAACCATTCTGAAAATTCACTTATCAAGGGGGCAAGAGGGAGAAGGTGACGGCCCAACCTCCATATTGCCCCTATAAATTGTATATCAAGGTGTCCTTTTGATATATGACAGTTTGTATCTGGGATTTGGTTGTTTTGTCTGAGAGTTAATAGCTCACGTCACTGAGAGATCTCATTTATTGTCATTAATGGTGTTTTTTTTGTTTGTTTGTTTGTTTTGTTTTGTTTTTTGTATACATGGGACCCGAAGGGAAACAAACACGATAGGTCTTTTTTCGGTTTTATCCTGTTGGACAAATATGCCATACTGCATAATTTTTGTACTGTAGTTATTAAAAATATATACAGTATAGATCAGGGGTTTTCAACCTTTTTGATCCCAGGGCCCACCATTTATTCAGGCTTTGAGCCACGGACCACCATGTGAGGACATTTTAGCCCCACAGACCCCAAAAACTAAAGATTTATTTTGCTTCTGTCCATGACTATTAATCTTCCTGTTGTGTAGACTTGGACTAATTCACATGATGGATATCCTAACTCTTGAGAGTGTAAAAATGAAACCAAATGGACCCGCAAGGGTCCATTTGGTTTCATTTTTACATTCTCAAGAGTTGGGGACAGTGTTGGGCAGTAACTAATTTTAGATTACATATTACTGTAATATTATTACTTTTGCTCCAAAAAGTAAAGTAACGAGATTACTCTGCAAAATTGGGTAATAAGTAACGCATTACTTTGCAAGTAACGCCAAGTTACTTTTTTAAAATGAGCTTGTTGTTGCATGCAAAAAAAAAGCTATCGACAGGTACTGTAACACAGAGATGTGCAGTAGATTGTAGATCCAGTCCACACGCTGCATCCTGCACACAGTTATGTACACTACAAATCGCTTGCTGCTTTATTTCGTATTTTATTTTTAAATACAAGACCTCAACTGTCTTTGAAAACAATTGTGAAAAAGTTTAAAAAGTCAAAGAGACAGATTTTGTTGGCTTTGTTTCCAGGTGCAGTTTGTGGGATTGGAGACTATTATTATTCCAATAATTTGGATTCAGTTCTAAAAAGAGCTCGCTAAACAGATTATGTTGTACATCTCTATTTTTTCAAAGGCGGTGTTGAGAACTTGGGAAA
>CM076984.1:32334700-32339700 GCA_039105355.1 Benthosema pterotum | reverse complement strand
ATTAGGTAATTCAGAATTAATTAATAGGCCTATATAATTTAAGTCTTGAGAGTGTAAAATGAAACATTTTACGATCTCAAGAGTTACAGATCTATAGCCGGGTCCATTTGGTTACCGATGGTCCTTTCTATGAAGGAAGGAGGACTCCATCATATCAGGAAAAATGGTGAAAAACGAGGGTATTATCTCTGGCGCCTGTCAATCAATTTCGCCCTAACTCACCAGCGAAAAAGAAGCAGATTTTCCGCCAGGAGTTTGGTTTATTTTTTACGCTCTCAAGAAAAGTTACATCTGGTTAACCACTGGTTGAAAACCACTGTAATAGGAGGCTAAATGGTGAAAAATGAGGGTTTTATCTCTGGCGCCTGCCAATCAACTTTGCCCCAACTCACCAGCAAAAAAAGCACTAGATTTTCCACCAGGAGTTTTTCACTAATTTTGGCGCTAGCCGCTAGGGGGGTCTGGAAAAAGGCTAAATATAGCGACAAATGCACCAAGTTGGCAACACGATTCAAAAAATGTACTCGAGTACAAAAGCAGGGCCACTTCAAAGTACCACTTCAAATGGAACACCCTGTGTGCGGAATGTTCCATTTCACAAGTTTTCAAATGTAATAAAAACCCGAAAATGAAATGTTCTCCATTTCCATCCAGAGAGACAGAGCACACTAGTGTATACGTGAAATGTCTTTTTACACTAGATATTCCACTGTTAGGTTCTTAGCTTTTGTATAATTCATGATTTTTATTTTATTTTTATTTTTTTATGAATTGGAGGTATTAATGTGTTTCTATTCTTGCTTAAACTTTCAAATAAATGTAGTGGAGTAAAAGTATCTGGTTGAGCACACTTGAATGCACACTCGAGCAATTCATAGCTACTTCAGAGAATGCATTTCTTTCCCTTATGCATTATAACAATGGTTTTCAACCTTTTTCATACATGGGCCCATGATTTATTCAGAATTTGAGCCACGGACCACTATTTGAGGACATTTTAGCCCCACAGACCGCCAAAACTAAAGATGATTCTTTGGCTTTTGTCCACAATTCCAGGCTCAATTTTGGAAACAAAACAGTCAAACATACGGATCAAAATGAGCATTAATCTTCTACATTCTCTAGTCGTGTAGACTTGGGCTAATTCAGATGATTAATATTTTAACTCTCGAGTGTGTAAACATACACATCCGGTTAACCAACTGGTCGTCCCCATTTAGCCTGGGGACCACCTGTAACAGTCTCAAGGACCACTGGTTGAAAACCACTGCGTTATAACTATCATTCTTGATTCGTAGAGTCAGATGGTCGGTAAAGAATGCATTTCTTTGTCTTATTATTATTATGATCATCATCTTTGATTTATACATCCAACAACACCCCATATTGCACTAAATCAGGGGTTTTCAACAGGTGGTCCGGGGACCACCAGTGGTCCTTGAGAGGGTTCCAGGTGATCCTCAGCTAAGTTGGTTGACAAGATGTAACTCTTGAGAACGTAAAAATGAAACCAAATGGACCCTTGCAGGTCCATTTGGTTTCATTTTTACACAAGAGTTAAAATATTTATCATCTAATTGATGGTCATTTTGGTCTGTATGTTTTGCCTGTTTGTTTCCCAAATCCAGCTGGGAATTGTGGACAAAAGCAAAATAAATCTTTAGTTTTGGAGTCTCTGGGGACTAAAATCTCATCAAGTAGTGGTCCGTGGCTCAGATTCTGAATAAATAGTGGTCCCTGGGATCAAAAAGGTTGAAAACCACTGCACTAAATAAACATACACCACAGGAGACATCCTTGACGGACGCAGAGAGACTCAGCAGGAGTTCAACAGTCAGATGTGATTGACACACACTGTGCTCTTAAGGTTAACAAGATCACAAACTCACCGATCCATAACTGGCTCCGGGTCGCTGTGGAGTGTCTCCCTGGAAAGGAGGAAAATAAACTTTCTTTATCCCACTTTGTTTTGTTTTTTTTTTTTTTTTTTTTTACAAAGAGCCTGCCCCAGTCAATAACCTGGAGTCAATGAATGTACCGGAGGGCTCCTGTCTCTCCTCTCCCTCTCTCTCTTTACATCAGCACAACACCTCCCTCCCATGCAGTGTTGCCAACTGCCAAAATACCAAAATGCACTAATGGAGCATCCAAATTGCACTAGAATGCGCTAGAGAAGTGTTTTTTTTTTTTTTTTTCATTTTCATACAAGGGGCCCGCTATTTACCATAATCTCCGGACTATAAGCCGCTACTTTTTTCACATGCTTTTGACCCTGCGGCTTATACAACGGTGCGGCCAATCTATGGATTTTTACAGGTGTTTTTTTTATGACAGGGCTTTTCAACAGGTGGCCCGGGGACCACCAGTGGTCCCTGAGAGGGTTCCAGGTGGGCCCTCCAGACTAAATGATGGAAAGTTGGTTAAGCAGATGTAACTCTTTTAGAGTTATGATATTCACCATCTAAATTAGCACCACTTAATTAATAAGTCATGGTCATTTTGATCTCTAGGTTTTGCCTGTTTTGTTTGCGAAAATCCATCCTGGAATTGTGGACAAAACCAAAAAAAAAAATCTTTAGTTTTGGGTTCTGTGGGGTGAAAATGTTGTCAAATGGGCTGTGGCTTAAATGCTGAATAAATAGTGGGCCCTGGGATCAAAAAGGTTGAAAACCACTGCTCTCTAACATGAAGCTTATTTTCTGGTGCGGCTTATAGTCAGGTGCGGCTTGTAGATTCTTGGAAATTAGGTAGGCCTAATTCAGATTAAAGTTTAAATATAATTTAACTCTTGGGAGCGTAAAATTAAACCAAATGGACCATTACGGGTCCATTTGGTTTCATTTTACGCTCTCAAGAGTTACAGATCTAAGGGTCCATTTGGTTGAAAAATGGTGAAAAACAAGGGTTTTATCGCCTGCCAATCAATTTCGCTCCAACTCACCAGTAAAAAATGCACTAGATTTTGCGCCAGGAGTTTTTCCATTAATTTTGGTGCTAGCCGGGGGGGTCTGGAAAAAAGCTAACAAATGCGTCAAGTTGGCAACACTGCTCCCATACCAGAGACAGTCATTCAGTCTTTCCCGCTTTTTTTTTTTTTTTTTTTTTCTTTTAATCGACCCATCCAGGGTGTGGTTTATTTTGTTTACCTTTCCTACCTCGGGGCTTTCCTCTCGTTCAGCCTAAACCCTCCTCTTCCACTCACCAATCTGCTCATTCAACTCTATGACAGGGGCGGATGTAGCATTTCCCAATTTGGGGGGGGCAGGAGAAAATTGTATGAGGGCGGCTTCATCGCCCGTGGCGCGAACGATGAAGCCGCACCCATACCATTGTCGGTACAGGACTTTTATTAGGCAAGTAAAACATCAATAATAACATCAGTTGTTGTTGAAGTTGCAACAGACATGCAGCATGCATAAAGCTAAAGGTCTGACTCAGAGAGTTTTCTGTTTTCAATGAAATGCTGTGGGTTTAGTGGTGCCACAGTAGTTAGTAGCAGTAGTAGCGTTTCAAATCATTTTAATTATAAGCACTTTAATTTGAAATATCTTGGGTTCTTTGCATGGCATTGTCTTTGGGGGGGGGGGGGGGGGGGGGGGGCAGACTGGGTATTTAGGGGGGGGCATTGCCCCCCATACCCATGCCTAATCCCCCGCCCCTGGTTTTACAGATAATGGACCCCTCAGGGCCCTCATCATAGAGTTACAAATGGATGCAGGTTTATTTATTTATTTTTTTACAGTGTATTCCAATCCCTGCTAATGGTAAACATTTACCTGTGTCAACCCACAGCCCAGGGCGGATCTAGGCATGGGCATGGGGGGGCAATGACCCCCTAAATACCCAGTCTGCCCCCCCAAACACAATTCCATGCAAAACAACCCAAGATATTTCACATTAAAGTGCTTATATTTAACATGATTGAAACACTACTACTGCTACTAACTAACTACAGCGTGTCACCACTAAACTAGCCTGGTCTAGCCCTCAATGATTTTGGCCTTGGGGGGCGGGGGTGTCGTGGGATCCACACGGCGGAAGTGCTGCGCTCTGATTGATCTCACTAACGTGTCGTCCATCTCCGGCCCCTCCCACGCCCCGTCCACTGCTGTTCTACTAGTCACATCATTTAGAGCGACGCCCCACCCGGAATGTTGACACGCCCCTCAAGGCCACTTTCCAACGCGCGTTAGTGCAGGCTTTCCGTTTTCCGCGCAAGGCGAACGAAAATGAAAGCCTGGTGTCGAGGCTACCACTAAACCCACACATTTCATCATTGAAAACAGAAAACTCTCTGAGTCTGACCTTTAGCTTTATGCATGCTGTGTGTCTGTTGCAACTTCAACAACAACTGATGTTATTATTGATGCTTTACTTGACTAATAAAAGTCCTGTAACTGAAAATGGTATGGTACCATTTTCTCTTGCCCCTCCAACATGTTCTCTTGCCCCCCCCCCCCCCCCCCCAAATGGGACATGTTACATCCGCCCCTGCCACAGCCTCCCCTCCAGCTCTATCGCTGTCCTTTTCAAAATAAATGTTTGCATCGTGGCCAGGAGAGTGCAGACGTTTTTCTTTATCCTTTTCCTCTCTCCAGCATTTTTTTCTCCACAGCCATAGGGGCCACAGGCCTTGTTGTTGACGGATTTGGTAGAGATTTTGGGTTCCCAAAATAGTCTCTGTCGAGTGCAAACCTCCAAGATTCCAAACGTTTTCAGGATTCAAATAATAATAATAATGATAAAAGGATGAATCACAAAAAGTTGTAGATCCACAGACAGAAGGTGTTGCTTCACACAATGTTTTGAGCTGGAGGATCTGCTGTTTTCAGTGGCGTTTCTAAGCAATTTAGAGCCCAAGGCAATACAGGGCTTGACGCCAATCATTGAAACATTGAAAAAATGGACCCGCAAGGGTCCATTTGGTTTCATTTTCACGTTCTCAAGAGTTACATCTGGTTAACCAACTTAACTGGGGACCACCTGGAACCCGGGGGCAA
>CM076984.1:32306359-32334200 GCA_039105355.1 Benthosema pterotum | reverse complement strand
ACCAAAACAAATGCACGTGTAGTCATAGACTCAGGTTGCCAACTATCGCATTTGACACTATATTTAGTTTCCAGACCCCCCTAGCGCCAAAATGATTGAAAAAACTCAGGATATTCACTAGATATTCATCTAGTGCTTTATATGAGCTGGGTTGAAAAACACTGCTCTAGCTCCTTGTAGTGCGTTTTGGGAAGTGCCACTAGTGCATTTTGGATTTTGCAGTTGGCAACACTGCGTGTAGTACACGAGTAGTAGCTAACATAGTGCTGATGAAAAATGAACACTATGTTAAATTAATGATCCGTGTGCGTGCAGGTATGCCTGCTCTACAAAATGCACACAACACAATTGTACTGTAACTCTCATCTCTATTAATACATTTTTTCTTTCATTCATATAATTCAAGCTACACACTGCAACAAAACTGATAATTGATAAAACTGATATTTTTTTTTTACATTTGACCGTAGGAAGTTGTAACCTGTGACTTGACTTGAAAACCAGTGACTCGACTTGAAAACATTGTGACACGACGCGACTCGAAACAACCATGCGACTTGACTCGACTTGACTCGCCCAACTGTGTGGACTCGACTCGACTTGACTCGCCCACAACCTAAAAAAAACTTGACTTGCTTGAGACTTGGGACCAAATGACTTGCGCTTGCTTGAGAATCGGCTCGAGGGACTTGTGCAATTGTCTGCAACTCTCCCCTAGAAGCCTGGTACCTACCTACCAAAAATGGGTGAACATCTAAATCAGTATACCGCTATAGTGTAAACTTGTTGTTTTTAAACGGCCATTCCAATGTTTCCATGTGCTTTATAATGTGAATATTCAACCATACTCTCTGTCTCTGTCTCTCTCCTGTCTCTGTCTCTCTCTCTGTCTCTGTCTCTGTCTCTCTCTGTCTCTCTCTGTCTCTGTCTCTCTCTCTCTGTCTCTGTCTCTCTCTCTCTGTTCTCTCTCTCTGTCTCTCTCTCTCTGTCTCTCTCTCTGTCTCTGTCTCTCTCGTCTCTGTCTCTCTCTCTCTGTCTCTCTCTCTCTCTGTCTCTCTGGCTCTCTGTCTCTCTCTCTCTCTCTCTCTCCTCTCTCTCTCTCTGTCTCTGTCTCTCTCTGTCTTTGTCTCTCTCTCTGTCTCTGTCTCGCTCTCTTCCCTGTCTCTGTCTCTGTCCCTGTCCCTGTCTCTGTCCCTGTCTCTGTCTCTGTCTCTCTCTGTCTCTCAACTAGCCACGTTTCCATAAAACCTTTGCGAAAAGGAAGAGTATGTTAGTTAAGTCGAAAAAAAGAAGACGAATATGTCCCTGTTTTCCATTAACTGAAAAATGCGACTTGTGGGAGTTCATGAAACAAGCATATGTGGTACAATTTTGCCAGTAACGTGATACGTATGGTATTATTTTACATATTTTTTACTTTTGAAGTTATTTTAGGCTTTACACACGGACTGCCTGCTTTGTACCTATTGACCTATATATCCGTTGTGCTGTGCAGAGGGCTGTCTGGCTCTGTTGTAGCAAAAACAATAATTAATATAGCCAAAAACAATAATTAATATAGCCAACAATCCTAACACATAATCTACCACAACTCACTGTTTTCCTTGTGAGACTCGGTAGCTACTGATTTGGTGTGTCTACTTTGTGATATTGTAGACTACATCATGTTATCTGCAGCGCGACACGTGCGAGGAGAAAAAAGTTTTGAACATTATTAACGAAAATATATCTATAAGGGCAGAGCCCGGTCAGTAAAACAGCTGTTATGTCTGTTATCACTTGCGTTCTTAGCTATCATACATATGATACAGATAGCCTATAAATATAGGACCTGTAAATGCCCTGCGACTTACATGAACAAACGCAATGGGAGTCTGAACGTTTTGGCCATGTACGTGAGTCCCCTTGGCTTGGATATCTGTGTGCGCACGGCCCTCGTCCGTTTTGTAGAAATATAACTTATATTAACAAATAACAATGCTCTCATCGGCAGACCAGAACTCTTCAAATGCGCTATAATGCGTGCCAGTGCTTTTCAATACAAAGTATTTTCGCAAGCCGTTTCCATACCTCATTTGCGCATTAGACTCTTTCGATACGCTCCAAAATACGGCACCTTTCAGCGAGAAAATATTTTTGCGCAAAATGGAAACTTATTCGCATTTGAAGTGTTTCCATTCAACATTCTCTTCGCAAGAGCCGTTTTTGCGCAAAAATAGGGCTTATGGAAACTTGCCTACTGTCTCTCTCTGTCTCTGTCTCTGTCTCTCTCTCTCTGTCTCTGTCTCTCTGTCTCTCTCTCTCTCTCTTCTCTCTTCTCTCTCTCTCAGTCTCACTCTCTCACACACACACGCGCACACGACGCACACACACATTCATGCATTTCATTACATTATTAAAAAGTGCGAGACCACCAACCTGCTTGGTGGTTCAGTTTAATGCCAAAAGGACACTTCAACACTAACCCACAGGGAGCCCTTGATCCAACCGGGAGTCTTTCTGTTTGCCAAGCAACGAACCAGCTGAGCTGCTGCCTCAGGCTGTCATCATAATCATTACAGATTTAAGTTGGCCATTAATTGCCACAATTAACTCTTTCCCAGCTGCTGATATGAGCCACGACCAGTGCACTTTCTGCAGGGCTGGATCTAGGCATGGGGGGTGGGGCTTAATGCCCGGACTGCCCCACCAAACATGGTGACATGCAAAACAATCCAAATTTCAGAGACCTTTCAAAAAATTTAAATGATTTGAAACACTACAATAGTCATAGTACAGTACATAACAAGGCTGCTTTTATTTACCTTTGTGTAGGCTACGTTTGTCTACGCAAGAAGGTCTGTTGTTGTGGCATATCTAACACTTGCATTGAGCTCTTTATATGTTTGACATGTGGTTTTAGATATTTCAGATTGGAGCTCGTTGTGTCTCACTTTCTTCTTGGACTACAGATCCCACAATGGTTTGGGAAAAAATCCCATAGTCCTTTGGTACAAGTGCAAATCTGTCTGAGAAACTTTCTATATTTTCCAAGTTGTACCACAGATTATGTTTTTCTATATCATACCTGGGCATTATGCAGCCCGGGGGCCAAATGCGGCCCTTTGACTCTGACCGCCCGTGAAAGGGTACTTTTAACCAGTGGTCCGGGGACCACCAGTGGTCCCTTGAAGAGTTCCAGTTAAATATTGAAAGTTGGTTAACCAGATGCAACTCTTTGAGAGCGTAAACATGAATTTTTACGCTCTCAAATGAGTTAAAATATTCATCATCTGAACACAACTAGAGAATGGAGAAGATCAATGGTCATTTTGATCTGTAGGTTTGACTGTTTGTTTCCCAAATCCAGCCTGGAATTGTGGACAAAAAGCAAAAGAAATCTTTTAGTTTTGGGTCTGTGAGGGGAAAAAATGTCACCAAATGGCGATCCTCTGTGCTCAATAAATAGAGGCCCTGGTGTCGAAATGGTTGGTCTTACGCTTACTTTAACCTGGAATGAAATTAATATTAGGCAGACTTTAGGTCTTGGCCCTCCACAATATTTTATGCATCTCATTTGGCCCCTTGGGAAAAATAATTGCCCTGCTCGAAAGTGTACTAACTTTGCCCGATGTGATGACCCACCCACTGTCCATAACGTCCATCTGTCTCCGTGTCTCCCACTGTCCATAACAGCCTGTTGTCTCCGTGTTGTCTCAGGGTCTCGGAGTCGTCCCCGTGCACGTACTGCGGGGAGCAGGTGGGCAACGCGCCAAGATCACTATCGACCACCTCAACATCAGCTGTCATCCAGCCTGCTTCCAGTACACACCGCCCTGCGTTCACAATCTATACCCAGAGGTTTTCAACCAGTGGTCCGACCACCAGTGGTCCTAGAGGGTTCCAGGTGGTCCCCAACTCTTAGAACGTAAAAATGAAACCAAATGACCCTTGCGGGTCCATTTGGTTTCATTTTTACACTCTCAAGTTAGGGATATCCATTGTGAATTAGTCCAAGTCTACACAACAGGAAGATTAATAGTCATGGACAGAAGCAAAATAAATCTTTAGTTTTTGGGTCTGTGGGGCTAAATGTCCTCACGTGGTGGTCCGTGGCTCTAAAGGCTGAATAAATGGTGGGCCCTGGGATCAAAAAGGTTTGAAACCCCTGATATACTGTATATATTTTAATAACTACAGTACAAAAATTATGCAGTATGGCATATTTGTCCAACAGGAAAAAAACCATGCGGGTCCCATGTATACAAAAAAACCAAACAAACAAACAAACAAAAAAAAAACGCCATTAACGACAATAAATGAGAATCTCTCAGTGACGTGAGCTATTAACTCTCAGACAAAACAACCAAATCCCAGATACAAACTGTCATACCGTATATCAAAAGGACACCTTGATATACAATTTATAGGGGCAATATGGAGGTTGGGCCGTCACCTTCTCCCCTCTAGCTTTGATAAGTGAATTTTCAGATTGGTTTAAAGGAATAAATTGATTTAGAAAGGTTGACTTAACTATTTTAGTCTAAATATTGGTGGCACCAGTTCATTATTTCTACTCCCTCTAGTTGTGCTTATGGAATTTTTAACCTTTGTGAGAGGTTAAAATTCCAGATTTCAGAATGACAGATTTCAGAAAATGATAACCATAATTGTTTGCCGCAAAACACCTTTTCAAGTAACCCGAGCGCAACAGTTCATTTAGATTCATTCTCAAAATTAAAACGATTGCTCCCAAGTGACACATAATCCTAAAATGCTACACCCAGCGCTCATCAGAATAAACCATTAAAGACATAAAAAACAGATGGAACTCGTAAAAAACACACACACAAACACACAATTAAAGGCAGAAGTGTCGTAATTAGCGAATGCACAGCAAGAATAGATGCACAGCATTCAAAGCAACCAAAGGATTGTCACCATACAACAGGGGTGCCCAAAAGGTAGATCACACAGGCCATGCAGGTAGATCACCCTAAAGTGTATAGATCTGTAACTCTTGAGAGCGTTAAAATGAAACCAAATGGACCCTTACGGGTCCATTTGGTTTCATTTTACCACTTAAATTATTTTTAAACATCTGAATTATGTAATTTCAAGAGTTCACACAATTAGAAAATGGAGAATAGTTGTTATTTTGACCAACGTTTTGCCAGTTCTCTTTCCCAGTTGTGGACAAAAACGTGAAAGTTATTAGCTTTGGGTTCAATTCAACATCACAAACTGTGACTACCCTATCTCACCAGTGAGATACAGTAGAGTCAAACCTTTGGTTGCTTTGAATGCAAGCGTGAGAGTTTGGCTCCAGTGTAGGTTACATTTCTATGTCCCTGTGGTGACGAGAAAAAAGAGATTTAATCTGTTTGAGCTTAGTCCATGTGTGTCTATTGTTTACATCGGCCTTACACCTGTCATTTTAGTTTCTGGATGTGCGTGCACCTATTGTTTTCTTTTTGTGCATTGCTAAATGCCCTACAGCCTGCAGGTGCGTACACTGAAGCTATAGAGCAGGGTGGCCAACCAGTCATAGACTAAGAGCCACGTTTTTCACTGTGTTACTACAAAGAGCCACATCAAACTCATAACATTATAAACCGGTGCGATGGCCGTCATTGTCGCAAATAGATTTCCCCTCTCCTGCCATGAGATTTGTGTGCAAGTGCGCAATGCAAAGACACACTATTAAAACATATAGACTTGTATTTAGAAACAGGGTTTACAATCCAAAAAGTATATGACAAGTCAAAAAACATACACCTACACCTCCGTGGTCGACTAGGAATCAGTCTGTGGTCGAGTGGTTAGGCTCCACTGTATAGAATGAATGACTGACGCCAGCCGAGCGTTTTTGTTTGTCGGTTTCATGTGGAAGCCCCTTAAGAGCCACATGTAACCACTGAAGAGCCACATGTGGCTCGCGAGCCGCAGGTTGGCCACCCTGCTATAGAGCATACCTGGCATTAAGCTGCCCGGGGCCAAATGAGTAAAAAATGTCATCAAATGATGGTCCTATGTGGCTCAAATGCTGAATAATTAGTGGGGCATGGTATCAAAAAGTTTAGAACCACTGCTCTATTGGGTGGGCGAGTAACAAACAAAAACGCTGTTATATTTGTGTGCACCTTGTCGGTTTTTAAGTGAGTAAATGGTACTGATTTGCGTTGGTGTGGTTCCATTTCAGTGTGGCGTGCAGCAGACCCATGGAGACCTGCTCTACAACATGTTTCTGCATGGAGGGAAAGTCCACTGCGAGAGTTGCTACTCCAAAGTGTTTGACTGAGTATCTACTGTATGCTTCACCCGCTTCCACCTCTACTCCTCTGCTCTTATGCTCTATTCAATCCATGGATAATCACACATCGAATACAACGGATACCCGCCGGGCAAGTAGATATTTTGTATTCATTCCATCCGTGGTATATTACTACTAGTAGCGGAATGAAACAGTTTTACTGAGGTTATGGTTAGGTTTAGGCATAAGTTTACTGAAGTTAAATTTAGGTTGGCGTTAGGTGTAGGCATAGCCTAGTTTTACTGAGGTTGTGTTTAGGGTTAGGATAGGTTAGGATTAGACGGTGCTTTATGCGGTTTTAAACCATAACCTCAGTAAAACTATGCTTCGCCCCGCCCTACTACCAGTAGCCGTTATCCACCGATGCAATGAAAACAAAATATCTACCTGCCTGGCGGGTATCTGTTATCTGCGTCTACTCGTTGTATTCGATCGCGTGATTATGCTCTATTCAATCCATGGATAGAGGTAAGCGGCTACATGCTTACAACACCCTACAAAACCCCAATACCCCCCAACGCAACCCCTCCATCTCCCCTCCTATTCCCTCTTCTCCGCTACAGAGGTAAAGCGCAGTTTCTCATGATGGCTCTGGGACATACCAGGGGTCCAAATATAGACTGTTACCAGTGTAAGAATGGGCATTTGTTCAGTAGCCTGGCTACAGCCTGAATCGGCTTACAAAAATACCACCTTATCTTTTTTCCCCATGCGATTTCCTCCCTCCGGTGTCATTAGTTTTAGTTGAAATTCCAACTACAGCAGCTGATTGGAAAACAGCCTTGTCACTCAACAGTGTCGGCTCCTCCAATGCTTCTTTAGAGAAGCGTCAGGTTTACATCAAGATGTGTTTCACCATGTTAATGAGTTTCCTTGAAAATGGGAGGAAGAGGCGTCCCCCCCACTTCTAAAAGTACCACTACAACACTGCGCACAACGGTGTTTCGCTCGGTGAAAAACGGCTGATCTAACGGCGCAATAAATATGCAGGCCGCAGCCGCTTTTTCCATCGCATGACACCGTTGCATGAGCGAAAAAATAGACTAAATCAGGCGTGTCTCCGCTACCCACCAACGCGTCCCCGTCTCCCCTCACTCTCATTTACATGCTGAAAGCACAGCGCTGGTCATTTAGACACTTATTGGAATGTATTGTGCTCCAAACTCGGGCATTACTCATCGTTTGGTGGTTCAATCAGACTGATTGTTATAATGAACAATAATGATTAAGACGGTTCAGAATAATCAGTTTTGAATGTCCAATTTCTCTCTCCTTTCCCTCCAAAGAATGCATTTGATTTTTACTTTTTTTTGCTTTTGTCTGACACGGTGAACTATGAAGGAGTTGTCTGTAGAATGTTACATAACTATATGTTAAATAAGTGAATATACTTCCATGTTGGTAGATGGGTATGTTAACATATTTTGTATTTAAGTATTGTCTGTGGAAAAAAAAAAAAAAAAAAAAAAAAAAACAACTTCAATGCTTAACTGGTTCGGTTTTCTTCCAAGATTTTATTTTTTTAGGTTTTTGGTTTGTCCTTTTTACGAAAAATACCATGTTTGCTTTCTGTGTTGCATTGTTTACAAAATAAAATGATTTATATAATAAAGATATAGCATATAAATATATCATAGAAAATAATACTAGCGTGGTACAGTACAAGATTGTCCTCAAATTGATGCATCTACTAGTAATGCTTTTAAATCTTCTATACAGTATATTCACTTAGTGTTCTCACTGTAGGGCAATGTCATTTTTGTTCAACACACTCAGAGGTGGATTGAGTGCAGGGGTGGATGTAACATTTCCCAATTGGGGGGTGGGGGGGGGGGGGGGGGGGGGGGGGGGGGGGGGGGGGGGGGGGTTGCTTCGCACTGTGGCGATGAATTCGAACCCATCCATTTTCGTTTACTTATACTTTGGCAAGTATAAGCATCAAAGACAATAATATCAGTTGTTGTTGAAGTTGCAACAGACACGCAGCATGCATAAAGCTAAAGGTCTGACTCAGAGAGTTTTCTGTTTTCAATGATGAAATGCTGTTGGTTTAGTGGTGACACAGCTGTAGTCAGTTAGTAGTGTTTCACATCATTTTAAATTTAAGCACTTTAATTTGAAATAATCTGGGTTGTTTTGTATGCCATCGTGTTTGGTGGGGCAGTCAGGGCATTTAGGGGGGCACCCCCCCATACCTAGATCCTAAGTTTATTTCCAATGGTGCCTTTTAGTGGGCATTTCAAGGCTTTTATTTTTGAGAGGCTATTCTGTAGTTTTTTGTCCCCCCAGAATTAACATTACAATTTAGGCATTTAAGAGACACTCGTATTAATCCACCAATCACGTAATCAGTACTAGGCACATTTTGGAACCGTCGTCATCTCACCTCGGAGTAAGTAGAAAACCACTGAGTGATTGAGGACATTAGCAAAGAATATATTTTCAGCCTTGTTTTTTTTTAATATTTTTTCTATACACAACACAACATACACAACTAGGTGCCTGATGTTATTATTGATGCTTTACTTGCCTAATAACAGTCCTGTAACTGAAAATGGTATGGGGGCGGCTTCATCGATGCTTCATCAAAGCATCCATAACATTTTCTCCTGTGCCACGAAGAAGAGGAGGAAGGAAATATTTAACAGCAGAGCGATCTCTCTGCCTGCTGTTCGCTTTAGTCGGCGTCTGTAAATATTACATCACATCTTCTCCTTATTTCCCTGATTAAACAATGTCTTCTGTTGCGAAACATGACTTTGTTTAATGCGACGTTGTGCAGAGCGCATCTAAAACGCACCCCTTCAGGGGACCCCCCTGCCGTGTGACAGTAATGAAGGTAAAACTGTGGTGTCCTGCTGCTGTTTTAGCACGCGCGTACGCAAACGTGCACGTGCAACACATTCACAATAAAATCCTCTGTTAAGCTACAATCCACTTTTTTTCATCCATGAATAATGCACTATTTTGGATATTAATCATATTAATCTAAATATGTACTGTATACAATATGTACTATCCTATGAGCCTCGTACGTACACAAAAAAGAACAAATGTTCTGTGCTCCGTATGTGTTCAATGCAGCCTGAATGCTTTTCCATTGGGTGTCACATGTTTTAAAAATACAGCCATCAGACCCAAATGTGGGTCAAATCTTGTCTCTCCCATGGGAAAAGCATTCTGGCAGCCATCAGACACGGGCAGAGCAGAGAACATTTAGGCCTGAGTCCCCATACACACATCAAACACAAGCATTTGGTTAGACAAAGTGACTCCCATTGCATTGTGGCAGCCATTAAACGGACATAAACACAACAGGCATTTGATATTTGAATGGGGCCTAATGAGTTGTGGTCAGGTCCAGAATGTGTGTATATATATATATGAAAGCTAGAAGTCTTGAGGCGGAGCCTCTGATATCGTTCACGGTGGCCATCTTGTGAGAGGACTAAATGCAGTATGCTCTATGGCAGCCCAAACAAAAACAGCTAGAACTCGCTCAAAACTTGACGGATTTACAAACAGATTGCATTATTATGAACGTATCAACATGGCTATGATTTTTGCTAAATTTTATTTTTTTTCTAAAAAACATAACAGCTCTATGTATACAACAAACCAATCCGTTTGAAAATCGGTTGAAAAATAAGCGAGTTATCGTTGTTTAAAAAGTATATACTCATAGACACAATGTTGTGCTCTCCTCTCACAAGATTGCCGCCACGTAACAACATCACTCCCCATTGGCCAGCAGCCGGGCGAGCCATCTACTTTCTAATATATATCTATGAGGTCCTACTACACTAGACTGAGTGGTACTGTGTAAAAACTCAGTGTGATCTATATCCTCGGTCTAAACGGTGATTTCTGTGTCGGCTAGAACAATAAAGTTAATGAATTGCAGTTTAATTTAACTCAATGTACCGACGGAACCCGTAAGGGTCCACTGACACGCTCTGGAGTTACAAATGGACACATTTAACACCGGATTTACTGTGCACTTCAACCAGACCAATCGTCGCTTATTTAGAAAGTCCAGGGTTTTACAGACCAATAATAGAAGCACAGAGGATGGCTCTGCTGCGTCGAGTTGACATGAGGGAAAGATGGCGATAGAACACCTGAAACATTTACCTTTAAAAAGGAAATCTAAAACTCATCCCAATACCCATTACATAGCTACCCACTACAGCATGGGTGGGGAATAGTTTTAACAATCCATATATATACAGTGGTAGATTACCCAGGAAAAAAACTGACCTATAGAAACTAATTTTGGTTGTATGTATTCAGGGTTTTTTTTTAGGAAATACATGGACCACAAAGATCCTCCCTTGAATTTGCCTCCAGGGGGGCAAATTCAACAACAAAATAATTCTATTAACACATTGTAACAGGAGTTGCTGACGGATTCAGCTACCATGAGGGATGATTACCCCTGCCCAGAGCCTTCTAGTGGGAGAGTTAGGATATTCCCGTTCACTCCTATGTGCCAGGCGCTCCGCGCTGCTGGAAAGCATGGAGGAGCCCAAGCCTTCTAGTGGGAGGGTTAGGATATTCCCGTTCACTCCTATGTGCCAGGCCGCTCCGCTGCTGGAGGAGCATGGAGGAGCCCTGTGAGTCCACTCTCAAGCCGGAAGTTGAAATGAATGGAATTCAATAGGGACCAGCAAAGTCTCGCGAAACGGTGTACGTCTCGCGAGACGTAGGAGCAGTGAGCGTTATCATAGACTTATGAGCGTTATGCTCAGATAGGACTCAGAGAGGCTTCGTATAGTCATGTGACCTGGCTGCTCCGCTCTGCTTCCGGGTACACCAATATCCTAACTCTCCCACTAGAAGGCTCTGCCCCTGCCTGGCCAACCAGGGAGTCTCTTTTTGTAATCGAAACATTGTCTTCAGATGGAATCCTGGACAAAAGGTATATTTACTGTAATTTCCGGACTATAAGCCGCTACTTTTTTCACATGCTTTTGACCCTGCGGCTTATACAATGGTGCGGCCAATCTATGGATTTTTACAGGTGGATTTTTTTAACAGGGGTTTTCAACAAGTGGTACCTGAGAGGGTTCCAGATGGTCCCTCCAGACTACATGATGGAAAGTTGGTTAACCAGAGCGTAAAAATGAAACCAAATGGACCCTTGCGCATCCATTTGGTTTCATTTTTACACTCAAGAGTTATGATATTCACCATCTAAATTAGCAACAATTAATTAACAAGTCATGGTCATTTTGATCTCTATGTTTTGCCTGTTTTGTTTGCCAAAATCCATGCTGGAATTGTGGATAAAACCAAAGAAATCTTTAGTATTGGGTTCTGTGGGGTGAAAATGTTGTCAAATGGTGGTCTGTAGCTCAAATGCTGAATAAATGGTGGGCCCTGGTATCAAAAAGGTTGAAAACCACTGCTCTAACATGAAGCTTGCTGTCTGGTGCAGCTTATAGTCAGGTGCAGGTGCGGCTTATACATGGAAAAATCAGTATTTTGCCCCAAATTTAGCTGGTGCGGCTTATATTCAGGTGCGGCTTATAGTTCAGAAATTACGGTATATTTATTCACCCACAGGCAAGACATACGTACGTTTTGGGCCCTTTGACAGGTCTTTTTTTCCAAGACCACAAAAGTTCGAAACGTTGCATGTTTTGCCTGCCCATCAACAAATACACCTGGAGAGGACAAAAAGTCAGTTGCATGCCGTTGCTTTTGTCGATTGCTTTGTTATTTTGGCTCGGCACCAAGAGGAGGGTGTGCGTGTTTGGTTTGGAATCCTTACATGACATGAAGCTTACGGAGAGCAGCTTTAAATTTCACTGTTGCCAGGCAGGATCATGTTTTTACTTTCTTGTGCCGAAGCCGTAATGTAAGTGATGTTTTTTGCCTCATCAATGGAGGAGACTCGTTTGAGGCCGACATTAAAAAAAAAAAGATTGGCCATAATCAAACGGAAACAAGTAACAACCCTCTTCTTCCCTGTAATTCTGGACATCAGAATCAGTGATTTCAGGTTTTTTTTTTAGTGTCCTGGCATCAGTTGCCTCTGGCTCTCCTCACAGCGATGTCCTGGATGTGTCTCCCACAGCAGAGCCGGTCTGACTCATTATGTCTTATGAGGGACTCCAAACCCTCCGCCTGCTCCAGGCTCTGCCAGTAGTCCTGAGGCCAGATCTGCAGCCATCTGCGGATGGATGAACACACATACAGTACAGTACAAACACATTAGGCTCCGTCACATCAGGTGGCCTGCCGGATCCTAACGAGAAAGCCAATTAATCAGAGCTGTGGGGGGGTCTGGGGACGGAGGGGGTCCCCGAGGGAGAAGGAAATCAAAGTACAGACCACAGAGCAATTAGTTCCTCCTTCCACACACAGTGCAACATACTTAAAGGGGAATTCCACCCATAGTCTAAATTGGTTTCGTATTACACTCTCAGAGTTTAAATATTCATCATGTGAATTATCCAAAGTCTATACACAACTAAGAATGTCGAATGATATTAATGGGCATTCTGATCTGTATGTTTGACCGTTTTGTTTCCCCCCAAAAAAATCCAGTCCTGGTATTGCGGACAAAAGCAAAAATAAATCTTTAGTTTTGGGGGTCTGTGTGGATGAAATTATTGGCTTTCCTAACCAACTCTTTTTTTTAATTTAATCTTGTTTTACTGTTTTTACTTTGTGGAAAAACAGAGATGACTTGAATTGCATGAGTCAAGGAAGGAGAACTTTTTTTCAGACCACAGATTCAGATCACAGCAGGCAGAGAAAATCCACTTCAAAATCTCAAAAAAACGGTCCTCACGACCGCTACTGTTTCCTACTGTGTTTAGAGCAAAATTCCACCATTTTCAACATTTTTTCTGAGAGGAGCATCTAAAGAAATCCGTTAACATGGTGAAAATTACATCTTGATGAGTGTCATGAAGATGTTTCACCATGTAATATTTTCTTCAGGCCTTCCATTTCTAAAAACACAGAATGGAAACGTTTTTTTTAATCATGTCCCCCAGCACCTCTAAGGTAGAGTTATGACATATTAGAACAGTGGTTTTGAAAACTTTCATCCCAAGGCCCACATTTTATTCAGCATTTGAGCACGGACCACCATTTGAGTGACATTTAGCCTCACAGACCCCAAACTAAAGATTTCTCTTGCTTTTGTCCACAATACCAGGCTGGATTTGAAAACAAAACAGACAAACATACAGAAAATGACCATTAATCTTCTACATTCTCTAGTTGTGTAGACTTGGTCTAATTAACATGATGAATAATTTAACTCTTGAGAGCGTAACTCTTTTACACTCTCAAAGAGTTACATCTGGTTAACCAACTTAGCTGGGGACCACCTGGAACCCTCTCAAGGACGACTGTGGTCCACGGACCACCTGTTGAAAAACCTGTATTAGAATATTAAAATGGGTGAGAATCCCCTTTTTAACGGAATAAATAAGACCCACAGATACCACCCCGTCGTCCGGCGGCAGCTCGCTTACGTCCCCGTACCCGGGGCTGGGCAGCGGACACCCCATGTGGGAGTTGTTGGCCATCTTGGGCGGGCGGCGGGCTCTGCCGGGCCTTGCGTGGCCCGTTCGGCCGCCAGCCTGGCGTTCTCCCGGTCGCACACGTAGCACTCGAACCCGTTGAGGTAGTTGGGCCGCTCATGTCGTTAACGCCCCCCCCCCCGTCTCCAGCCGCCGCAGCAGCGGGCGTTAACCACGCCGCCGGGAGCCTTGAAGTCCAGGTAGCGCGTAGCCGCTCGTCCCTCGTCCACGAGCGCAGGAAGGCGGCCAGTCCCGCGCGACGCAAAGTCGTCCACCTAGTAGGGGTGGGCAAAAAAATAATAATTGATACCCAATATATCACAATTCTTAATGGCCATGATATCGATATTGAATCGCCAGTTCAATTTTTTTTTTTTTTTTAAGATTATGTAGACCTATTCATTAACTCGTGAATGTCTGCAAGACTGAACTTTTGTTATTTATATTGTTTAAAATTGCTTTTAAAATGTTCTAGTTGATTGAACTTGTCATGGTCCATGTTGTTCAGTATTCCGCCCATTTTCAACATTTTACTGTACTGTATTTTACTTGATGACATCATCAAGTTGTGTTTGTGTTGTGTTTGATAATGATTTTTCTTTTAGGATTTTTTTTCTGAGGGCGTACAAATGGTACCAAATGGACCCAATGGTCAGGGTCCATTTGGTTCTTTTTTTTTTATCTGTTATTCAGGACATATCTGTTATTCAGGACATTTTTATCTGTTATTCAGGACATAGTGAAGATACAAATTCAGCTGAGTTTGCTTTTTTTGCTATTAGTTCAAAGTCTTATGACATTATTGAGTGGACTGACCAGCACGGCGGAGCGTGGTTCAGCCAGTCGCGGCGGCGGGGGAGCCGCGGTACACGGGTACGCAGCCCTGGTGCAGCGCCGCCACAGTTTCTCCGTCATTTAGTCGGGACACAGGCCGTTCTCGAACGCCAGTGGAACTTGTAGCGCGACACAAACTCCATGAAGCGCGGGTCCTCGCCCGTGGCCGTGGACGTGTCCTCCAGGTCCGCAGGAAGAGCCTTTGTTCAGGCACTTCCGTAGGAGTCCACCTGCAACAAAACGGCAGAAAGAGTTTTTTTTTTTCAGGCGGTCCCCAGCTAAATGATGGACATTTGGGATTCTAAAACTGCTAGACCAAATACTTAATTCTGATTGGCTGGTCACGGTCACGTGACAGTTGAAAAACCCAGCAATAACCCACTGCTGATGTTTCACATTTAGTAGTATCACTCCACCACCCAGAACCAGCTATGTTGTTGTTATGGGATCTTGTTGTGTGTCTGTTGTTTCTACAGCTGGTTGTCCCAGAACTACTTTCTTGTACCTGTAAACTACTTTCTTTATCTGGGTAACTTATGACAGATGGTATTGTGCTGCTGTTGATTATTTTGGTACTTTTCACGTTACCAATAATTCTAACAGTTTTAGAAATCCAATAAGCCACTCAGGTGCAGCTATGGGTGATTTTATCCTGCGGAAGGTAGAAGACCCTTCGGGTCCTTCCTCCACGGGAACAGTTAATGAGAAGCAGTGCTTTATACAGCAGTGGTCCCGAACCTATTTAGGCCATGACCCAAAAAATAAATGAAGATATTCACCCCGGGGCCCAGGCTACACGCCGATCTACAAGCTCCACATAAACTGCTTGTTTTCAGTTGCGTTGTTTGGTTCAAATTTACGGAATTTATATGGAAGGAAAAAAAACACTGAATATTAACTCATGAAAGGTTTATTTTTTTTTATGTTTGCTTGAATTATACTGAAATAATAACATATAAAAAATCCTAACCAAACCAGTGTTTGGGGAACCGCCGTTGCTTTAGTTGAATAATACTATGACGAAAATGTTCATTGAGCTTCGACTAAAACTCAGGGATTAAAGTAAAAAAAAAATCTTGAGACTGAAAATGATATTTTGCAAATAAGCACTGAGCTAATTAAATGACCCCTGTGAAATCCTCAGGACTGAAATTAAGACTAAGGGCTCCATTTCCGTTACCGCTAAACCCCCTAATCACAGAAAATTGCTAAAATAGAAATGTTCTGCAAAAAAAAACAGCACTGCACCGAATAGAACCAGAGCGCCGTTCATTGCACAGTACCTGGATGTACTTCATGAGCTCCCGTACGTATCGGTCCCGGTCCGACGGGACGTCGCAGTGGGACTGCATGAAGACGGCGCCAGGCCGCGCTCCTTCTCCAGAACGTCTTCTGGGCCAGGGGCACGGCGCGGGCCGCAGCAGGTACTGCAGCGAGGGAGCCACTGCAGCGTCAGAGGGTAAGTCGGACTCGCGGCGGAAGGTGGCGGTGTAGTTGAAGAGGCGCACGCCCCGCGTGGGACAGCACGTAGTTGTTCATGGGACTCCTCGTGGAACAGCGCCCACGTCTGGTGGCGCAGGCGGGGCAGTGGCGCCTCGTACGCCCGGAAGTCTGTCCCCGAAGATGATGGACGCCGTGCCTTGTACAGCTGGACCTGAGTGGGAGGGGAGGGACCAAAAGGTCAGGTTTACCTGTGGACCTGAATATAAGCCGCACCAGCTAAATTTGGTGCGAAACCCTGATTTTTCCATGTATACCGCACCTGACTATAAGCCGCACCAGACACAAGCTTCATGTTAGAGCAGTGGTTTTCAACCGTTTTGCTCTCAGGGCCCACTATTTATTCAGCATTGGAGCTACAGACCACCATTTGACATCATTTTCACCCGACAGAACCCAAAGCTAAAGATTTCTTTTGTTTTGTCCACAATTCCAGGATGGATTTTCGCAAACACAAATGTCCATGACTTATTAATTATTGGTGCCACTTTAGATGGTGAATATACCTCTTGAGAGTGTAAAAATGAAACCAAATCTCAAAGTTCTGTTAACCAACTTTCCATCATTTAGTCTGGAGGGGCCCACCTGGAACCCTCTCAGAGACCACTGGTGGTCCCCGGACCACCCTAGAAAAACCCCCAATAAAAAAAACACCTGTAAAAATCCATAGATTGGCCGCACCGTTGTATTGGCCACACCGCAGGTCCAAGCATGTAAAAAAGTAACGGCTTATAGTCCGAAATTACGGTAGTCCCCTGAAACCATGATCTTGAAATTCTAGTAAATAGTCTGTAGCTTCTGTTTTCCAAGTATATTTTTTTATTTGTTTCTGTGGTGGGCAGCAGGAATAGAAAAATAACTAGTTTCCTGGCCGTGACAGCCTTATACAACCAAAAATAAAAGTCTATTGCATTGAATGATAAATTTTGCCCTTCACTTCATGTATTGTGGACAAAAAAACGAAAATAAACCTTTAGGGGACTAAAATGAGGCTCAAATGTCCACAAATGGTGGTGGTCCGTGGCTCAAATATTGAATAAATAGGTGAAAACCACTCTATGTGTACCAGGGGCGGATATAACATTTCCCAGTGTGTGTTGTGTGTGTTGTGTGTGTGTGTGTGTGTGTGTGTGTGTGTGTGTGTGTGTGTAGGGTGGTGGGGGGAGACACGCAACAGACACGCAGCATGCATAAAGCTAAAGGTCTGACTCAGAGAGTTTTCTGTTTTCAATGATGAAATGCTGTTGGTTTAGGGTGACACAACTAGTCAGTTAGTAGCAGTAGTAGTGTTTCAGATCATTTTAAATGCCAGTATAAGCCCTTCAATTTGAAATATCTTGTGTTGTTTTGCATGCCATCATGTTTGGTGGGGCAGTCTGGGCATACATTTAGGGGGACATTGCCCCCCCCATGCCAATGCCCATGCCTAGATCAGCCCCTGATGTACAGTACAGGTATACCTTGCGGTTGCTGGTGACCATGCAGGAGGAGGTGGCGCAGTCGATGCGCTCCGTGTCTCCAGGGAAGTGGGGGAAGAGTCCGGCGCTCCACCACAGCAGGATGGGCAGGTCGCGGTTGCTGCGCGGGTCGCTGTTGCCCGGGCCGCGGTACGTGCCGATGGAGGTGAACTCCGCGGGCTGCTGGCCAGCCAGGGAGAGGGAGAGGGAGAGCGCCCCCTGGGGCAGGAAGGCTGCCTGGTCGCTGACATCCTCCGTCAGGGCTGGTAGTGGCTGTTCCTCCAGGCAGCTGGCGTGGAGTAGAACAGCAACACAGCAGACCCAGCAGGGCCAGGACCACACAGGCACCAGCCTGCCCTTCACCACCACCACCACCATCTGGGAACACATGGGACCATTGTGTCCTGATCAGATTCTAGTTTCTGATGCTAGATTATAGTTCCTCATGCCAGATTCTAGTCCTCTCAGTTGATTGTAGTTTCTGAAGTTAGATTCCAGTTTCTGACACTAGATTCTCGTTCCAGACACTAGATTCTAGTCCATGACACTAAATTCTAGTTTGTGACACTAAATTCTAGTGATATACTGTATGTGTATGGTGAAGGCTGTACATAGAATAGAATACTACATCTGTATGATGATGGTAAAGGTACAATATAACTACTACATCTATCCCTTGACTCCTTCAAAACCGCTCTCAAAGGGCACCTACGGATGGCCTGCAACTCGAAACTGGCCTCTATAAAACAAAAATGTATATGAATGTATATAAAATCCCCCCACCCACCCTCTACTCTTGGTACATTTCTCTTTTCCCTTTTTACCTCCACTATGATTTTACCTCCATGATTTGCTGCTTCTGACTTTACTGAAGTAGTTGTTTTGTATGTACGGTATTTGAATGCCTTAATGAAATGAACAAGTTGGCCACTATTGTAAACAAGTGTATGCTTAACTAGTGTGTCCAATCAGCTTTTTCAGATTTGATGTAGTTGTACTTGTGTGTACTTGACTTGTACTGTAACTCTCATCTCTGTTAATAAAAAAAAAATCATTCATTCATTCAGGTAAAGGAAGTTAATGCAATATAACTACTACTGTACTACATATATCTGCTAAAGGAGGTTAATACAATATACTTGCTACATATTAATACAATACAAGATCAAATAGATGATTTGTGAAATGAAACCAAGCGGAACTACAAGAAGTCTGCACGATCAGAGAATGTAGAATACATCTTTTTTGCTAAACATTTAACTGTTAACAATCACTCCTAATGGTACCACGTCATCAACATGGAATAATTGTGATGCTCTCTGGAGGAGGTATTGTCGCCCCTGCGACCAGGCTACGGATAAGCGTAAACTGTAAGGATGGGAGGAATGTAATCCAACGAAAACAAAAAAATAGTCATTGGTTTTGAGACTGAGAGAATCTGGTTTGGTTCAATGGTTACGGTGGTGCAGTGGCTCAAACGGTGAACAATAGAGCCCCCTCAGAGAAAACAAACAAGTAAATAACATAAATAAATCCGTTATCTGTCTGTTCTTCCTTACCGTGGACTGTGTCTGTGTGAGAGGATCATTCAGGGTCTGTTCTCGTCACCGTTCCTCAGAGATCAGCCGCATCCTCCAGCACTGTTTGTAGTGTGATCGATATTACTATATATGAATCTAACTAAACCTTAATGGAATGATAATAACGTTAGATAACGGAGAGCAAAACCCCGAGATGAGGAGAGGAGGATGGACCAACTAACAGCTGGAGCAGTGTTTCCTGGTACCGTGAGAGAAATAAGCAAAAGGGTATCTAAAAAAAAAAAAAAAAAAAAAAAAAACAAGCTGCTATTTCTTTGCTTTGCATTGCTTTGCTTTTCACCACTGTTTTAAAACAACATGATAATATGAAACAAACTCAAAAAGTAACTATACTTTCGCAACAACCCCATAAAAACACAACTACCAATAAACTACATGCAACTTTGGAACAAGCCTACATTCGTTTATAATGAGCGGACATGGCAACACTGAGCTTGTGGCTTCTGACTTATGTCTCCCAAATATCTGTTCTACCTCCATCTGCTGGCCTGGAGTGAAACAATTATCTGAATATGAATGAATATTTATTTATGCGCACATTGGACGGACGGATGGATGGATCGATGGATGGATGGATGGATGGATGGATGGATGGATGGATGGATGGATGGATGGATGGATGGATGGATGGATGACTGACAAACATAACTGTGAAATAAGTTAATCTAACCAACTGTAACGTTGCGCCACCGGGCTTTCCGCAGTACCTAAAGAAGGGGTACTTTAGATATGTATCCATTTTAAAGCCCGCCTACCCCCAAAGCGTATCTGGTCTTTTTCAATACATGTTTACTTGGCGGTTTCCGGATCCGCTCTAGACCGGATCCTCTGCCGGCAAAGCCAATTGCGCCCAGCCTAAACCAATCACAGCGCGACCATCCCTCCCCGCCATGGGATGATGGGCAGCCTCGGGCGGTGGACAAGTGTTGCCATGTCCGCTGAGGCCTGCGGTTTGATTGATTTGATTCATTGATTGATTTACTTAAATCTGTATTGACAGTTTGGAGAATTGCAGTACATTTCAAGCATACTATACTTGAATAATAGCCTGGCTAAAACCAGACCGAATCAATAGCAGATATCAGCAGATATTCAAATATATTTGCATGCGGTGTCCAGATTGGACTTCTGGAGTAGGAAATGGGCGTACAATTGAGCTATTCCAGACGTATCTGCTGAGTGCTGACAGCCCCCTCCCTCTTTTTTGCCTACAGCTGATTTTGTCAGGCTTTAGCCAGGTAACTCAATACAAGACTGTTAACTTTTTTTTATTCATGTTATATTTATTTGTTGTGCTTTCAAGTGAAATTACCCCTGCTGCAAATTGTTAATAAATAGGCCTACTTCATTCAATCAATCAATAAATCAATCAATCAACCAACGAATGTCTCGCTTCATTTGGGCTTGTTTAAAGGGGGATTCCATCCATTTTCAAAAAAAATCCTGAGAGGATACAAATGTGAACCAAATGGACCCTAGCGGGTTCATTTGGTTCCATTTGAAAAAGGGGTCTGAAAGAAAAATCATTAACACGGTGAAATACATCTTGATGATGTCATCAGATGTATTTCACCATGTTAATGAAAAAAAAAAAAACTCCATTTTTAGGAAATACAGAATTAGGGAAACTTTTTTTTTTTTATCATCACCACACAATATCTCTATGGTATATTAATGACAAATTAGAATGTTGAAAATGGTTGGAGTTCCCCTTTAAGGCCTACAGTTGTAGACCTGGCTGCTTGTTTCTCTCCCAGGGCCTGGCAACAGTGTCGGTGGCGATGGACAGTCCGTCTGTCAATCTGAGAGAGAAGATGCAGCAGCAGCAGGCTGGAGACTGAAGGAGAATCACCAAACAACAACCAACTTATTGGTAAACAACAAACGAACCCGTTCTACTGCACAGCATACCATACAACTATATAACTGCACTGATTTGCTCGGGCTAGTGTGTGTTTTAGCTGTTGCTGTTGAAGTTCAAAGGCTTTGATACTACTGGTGGTATTGGTGATGCTAACGCAGGATGCTAGCAGCAGAGATGTCAACAGTTAAACAGCTTTGTTTGCTACCAGATAAAGGAGTGGTTTACCAAAGTGGGGGTCCGCGGACCGGACGGACCGCCTGTCTCTAGCTCTGATCCATATTAGTGCCATCCAGGCAAGGCAACAAGAGCACGAAGGCTATTGATCAGAGCTAAAAGGGAAGAAAACCCCAGGGGTCCTTGATGGAGGTGGTTCCAGGGGGTCCCCCAAACCTAAGTGATTTCCAGACCATTTAGTTTTGAACTAAATGGACTCTTATGGTTAATACGTGTCCATATAGGGGATCCTGGGAATCCACTGAGCTATAAAGACTGTAATAAAACGGCATTGCTGTCCTTGCTGATTCATGTAACTAGACCAGGGGTTTTCAATCTTTTTGACACCAGGGACCACCGTTTATTGAGCATTGACCACCATTTGATTACATTTTCACCCCAATGACCTAAAACTAAATAATTATTTTGGTTTTGTCCACAGTTCCTGGCTTGATTTTGCAAACAAAACATTGTAGACTTCTTAATTAAGTGGTGCTAATTCAGATGATGAATATTTTAACTCTTTGGTTTCATGTTTGCACTCTCAAGAGTTACATCTGGTACATAAGCTTTCCATCATTTAGCCTGGGACCACCTGGACCTTCTCAAGGACCACTGGTGGTCCCCGGACCACCTGTTGAAAACCCCTGAACTAGACAAATCAAATTAAAATCAAAATAAACATGGAAGTAAACCAAGATTAAGCATTTTAAAATTCTACTTCCTTGAGTTATATTATTCGATAACAAATAAGTTTTTTTATTTGTCATGGTCAGTGACCACGATCGACACAACAGGCATGTCGATGTTTGGGTTGGTCAGTCACAGCAGTGGGGTGTCTCCTCCTAAAGCAGTGGTTTTCAACCTTTTTCCATACCCCAGGGCCCACTATTTATTCAGCATTTGAGCCACGGACCACCATGATAGTTTCACCCCTCAGAGTAGACCCAAAACTAAAGATTTCTTTCGCTTTTGTCCACAGTTCCAGGCAAAACAGTCAACTATACATCAAAAAAACATTCTTCGTCATTCTCTAGTTGGGTAGACTTAATTTACATGAATATGATGAATGATTCATTTTTACGCTCTCAAAGACTTGCATCTGGTTAACCAACTTTCCATTTAGCTGGGGACCACCTGGAATCCTCTCAGGGACCACTGGTGGTCTCCGAACCACCTGTCGCGGGGGGGGGGAGTGATCTTGTGGTCCAGACCTATTTTTAACTGTATGGTCCAGACAGACATGCCCTTGAGTATCACTGTCTCAATCATCATTTCCTTCATATTTTTGTAAACCTGACAAAATCGCTCACTGCAAAAAAAAAGTGAAGGGGAACTCCTTTTATTATGACAATCTTCCTTAAGTGCTCTGTAACTCAAAATACAATTAACCCATATTGTCCTGACTAGAGTCTAGTTTCTACAAGAAAGTGGCCACACACACCGGTAGCCAAAGTGCCAATATTTTTATTTAGGACATTGCAGGTTCAAGAATGAATCCAACGTTTCGTGGTTTCATCAGGGAATGATGAAGGCTCAACCACCGAAACGTTGGATTCATTCTTAAAAAATAAATCTACACAAAAACTGACTGACTAAAGCGTTGATAATCAGTGCAAAAAATAGGGAAATGGGGAAGGAAGCTTGCATGTCTGTCTATCTAAAGAAGATCATAGTCATACACTCATACAGCATGACTGGTCTGATAGCAGTAGCAGAGAACAGCCACTATACCACTACAACTGGGGAACTATCACCTACTTAACTTGCCCATTCTGCAGCTTGCCAGCCAATGAGAAAGGGTCTTGGTTGTTGGTTCACCCCTATCAGCAGAAAGTCCCTGAATCTAGTGGAGCATTACCAAGCATTATCGTGACTGGTTTGTTATTATTGACACATACGTTAGACACAAGACAGAAAAGGACCAACAGATTTTACATTTACAAGGTAACTTGACCATATCATAGATATCAGAATAATAATATCAGATCTTGTGATGCGTTGTTTTACAATATTGTCCGATCTAAATGCAATATATAATAGAATATGACACATACAGTTGTAGTGGGTGTATTTGAGCATGCAGGCAGGCTATGTATATATTATCTTCTTCCACCCCTGATGTTACAGACTTGAGTATTGGAAGTGTATGGGCAGGGCAGGTTTATCTGTTTAAAACAGGGGTTTTCAAACTTTTTGACTCCAGGGACCACCATTTATTCAGCATTTGAGCCATGGACCACCATTTGATTACATTTTCACAGCAAAGACCTAAAATTAAAGAATTATTTTGATTTTGTCAACAATTCCAGGCTGTATTTTGCCAACACAACTTCTTAATTAAGTGGTGCTAATTCAGATCATGAATATTTTGGACCCGCAAGGGTCCATTTGGTTTCATTTTTACATTCTCAAGAGTTACATCTGGTTAACCAACTTTCCATCATTTAGACTGGGGACCACCTGAAACCTTCTCAAGGACCACTGGTGGTCCCCGGACCACCTGTTGAAAACCCCTGGTTTAAAACACAGATTATTTGAAAATGCATACTAGTGATAGACTGATTATCGGCCACGGCCGATTATTGGAGTCGATATTCATGATTTTATTAATAATCGGTATCGATGCTCAAAATAAATAATCGAAAAAAAAGAGCAGCCGATTATTATATGTTTATTATAAATGTTCAAAAATGGTATATCAACCAGTTTCATTGAAGATCCGGTAGATTGTAGTGGTGAGGAGATGTATAGCTGTGAGTGTCTGACTCTCTCACCTCATGTATTTATAGATGTATTTTGTCTTTTTCTTTTACGTCTGTAGCTCTGTGCCTGTACCTCGCAGCAAAATGTTTCCAATGCTGCTACAATACATTGTTTCCCTTGAATTAAAAAAATGCATTTGATGGAGGGGAAACCGAAACCCTTTTGCTGCTTCTTGCACTTTTATTTTATATAAAAAAGTAAATAATAATCGCATCGGCTGATATCGGCTATCGGTCTTTTTGATGTTCCACTAATCGGTGATTGGAAACATCGCCAAAGCCTGATCGGTCGATCTCTAATTATACAATCCATACTATATGCATGTTATTTGTTACCTTTATTAAAATACTAATCACAAGAAGAAACAATAATAATAACAATAATGCATTGTCATTAATAGTCAATATGAAAATATTTTTACATTCTCACAAATGTCAGTGCTTACAGTGTTTATTTGTTTTCATAGCAAACAAATAAAAATCAAATATAAAATGGCATCAACAACAATACAATTCTAAACTATAACGGCATAAACAATAATACATAATAAACTGTAGTCAAGTACAACTACAAAAGAGTAAAGCAGCGATTAAAGATTCCGTACTACGGATTTCCGTACTGGGAGGATTCCCCAGGGGGTTCATAAGATCCACGACATTTGCAAAAAAAAATCTAAAAGGGGAGGGTTTGCCCACGGCCGCGATGTTGGTTAATGACGTGACCAACGCAAAACGGACCATTATACTTGACTTGCAAGTCAAGTGATCTCCAAACTACAATGCATCATCCCTAGACTAGAAAATAGATTTGTGCGCTCCGCTCCGTGCAAGTCAAGCTGCACCTGCCGCTGGTAGGGTAATCAAGTGTCTGTTGAGTGATTGGGTGTGTAACTTGAAGAGTTGCGACATTGAAGGTCAGAAACTGAGCGGTCGAGCTGCTCGATTTGAACTGTGACAAACATAGATGGGCCGTCCCCATTGCCCGATAGAAGTCTATGTAGAGCAGACGCCATTAACGTTTCCAGGAAGTGAACGGAGATGTCATAACTTTCCGGTCTGGCTCTACTCTATGGTCTGCTCCTCCGCTGGACTCAGCCTATCTGCTGCCTTGTCTGTTGTTATTTTATATGTTTAATGTCGTTTTACTGATTACACCCGCTTTCTTTTGTGGCAATATGAAGTTTATTGCCTGCCGTGTTATCACTCAGGCACTCAGACAAACCATGCGAGTCTGTTGTGTTTTGGATTCACTGGCCAAGTATTCAGAACTAAAGAACAGCGCGACGCGAACATGGAATAAAATTAAGAAAAGAGGCAAGAGGAGAGTGCGAGCCAGATTAAAGGAGACGTGGCAGCTGACATCCTTTGCCGGTAATAACGTTTTTAATGTTCGCTCTTTGAGCAACACGATGAATGAACTGGTCGCAAAAGTTAAATGCGACAAAGTATGATTAGTATCCATGTCCACTGTGGGCCGCATGAGAAGCTAAGGGAACACTGATACCGAACGGGTCGAGCCAGGGCTGGATCTAGACGGGGCAGTGCCCACCCAAATGCGCATCTTGCCCACCAATGAAAGGTTATATCAGTGGTTTTCATCAGCGGTCCAGGACCACCAGTGGTTGAGAGATGGTCCCCAGCTAAATGTAGCCCAAGTCTACACAACTAGAGAATGTAGAAGATTAATGGTCATTTTTAGTATGTTTGACTGTTTTCCCCCAAATCCAGCCTGGAATTGTTGACAAAAAGCAATCAAAAGCAAGCAAGAATCTTTATAGTTTTGGGGTCTGTGGGGCTAAAATGTCCTCAAATGGTGGTCTGTGGCTCAAATGTCGAATAAATAGTCGGCCCTGGTGTCATAAAGATTGAAAACCACTGCTTCATAGGGAAAAACTTTGGAGTTCCCACCTGCCTTTTTTCCAGCCCACCCTAGTAGGGCTGGCTAAATTCGCCCTGGGTAGAGCTATGCTGCAAGAAAAAACAGAAATGTTGCTGACAATATAGCAAAAATAAATGTATTAGGCCTACATGTTTATCAACAGCCGGTTAATTAATTTCATATTGAATGATATTTAATTAAATGACTTATGTATTGCCTCGCTATAACAGATCATGTGAGCAAACTAACGTGGGTCTATGTGTGCGCAATTGCGCTGAACGGAACAGCTGCAGAATAGGCAACAGTATGGCCATACTATTTCTCCCATGTCAAAAATATGTCGGGCATAGTACGTTATAGAAAGTGTGTAGGCCTCATGGACTTACGAAAAATACTTGGTAGGGATTTATTTATGCAATATTTACGCATAGTGGACAAGGTAGGCTACGTTTTGAACGGGGGGGGGGGGGGGGGAGGCAGTAGTCTGCTCACCCCCCCCCCCCCCCCCCCCCCCCCCCCCCCCGACTGAAATATTTTCCGTCTTTGATTTTTTTCTGCTTTAATCCCTGGTAAAGTGATTGCTTTGGTAAAAGGTATCTTTAGTCCACTTATTAAAATGTCAGTAGTCTGTGGCATTCTCAGGTGCAATAGAAGAGGGTTCCATAACGTGGCGCCGTGCGTCAAAAAGGCCCTGGGTCCCTTGATCTAGGTCTTTAACCATTTGTGTACTGAAAGGTGTTTTAGCTATTGAAAAATACAGATCCTGCTATTTTTGAAAAATTGTGAAAATGTGGTGCAAATCTCTGAATGCAATATTTGGGAATCAAACATTTTTAACTCAAATCTTTGCTTCTGGGGGATCCCTGGAACAACACGTTTTCAGATGGGGGTCCGCAGCCAAATATAGATAATTCTGGGGGTCCTTGGCATGAAATATGTTGAGCATCACTGACACAGAAACTTTTTCAGAGAAACTAGAATCTGTCAGAAACTAGCATCAGAGACAGAAACTAGAAACTAGTCAGAAACTAGAATCTATTGTTAGAAATTACAATCATGTCAAATAGACACCCGGCAGTGGCTCAGAGGTAGAGTACCGAATGGTAACCACAAGGTTGCCGGTTCGACCCCTCCCGCAGAGTTAGTAGTCGATGTTCCCTGGGCAAGACACTTAACCCTAATTGCTCCTGATGTGCTAGTAGTACCTTGCATGGTTTCCACTGCCATCAGTGTATGAATGTGTGTGTGAATGGGTGAATGTGATGCACAATCTATGTAAAGCGCCTTGGATAAAGGCGCTATATAAATGCACCATTTACCATTTACCATATTGTTGTGCATCACTTTCATAATTTTTTTTAAAATATCAGATCTACAAGCTCATATTGCGCCACTCGGTGGTGCGATATGAGCTTGTAGATGTGATATTTTTCAATAGCTTAAGTGTAACATAATGCGTTGAACACCGAAATGCATTCAGTAACAGTCAAAGGGTTAAAGACAACTAATTGAGCCCATAGAGGGTTTGAACTTGTGTTATGTTTTATTTCTCTGAGTCAATTCAAAATGAAAGTATGCACACTGTGGCATAAAGGCTCCCTGTGGACCTCTGAAACGCTCTTCAGAATCGCTTTAGTCAAAACACTAACAAATAAAGCTGTGTGTATGGAAGCGCTTTTTTTTAAGCCGCAGGGTGCATGTATGCCAACTTCATATTTGAATTGCCGTCCTGTAAATGAATCAATGAATGGTGTATTTTCTCTAGGTGCACCCGCTTCGACCGTTATCAAGCGATTAATTCCCCAGGGGCTGCTTATGAGCAGATCTTCTCCACCAGCCATGTTGTCTGATCCAACCAAACAGATTACATCGATTAAGACAAAAACCTGAAA